>JAODXP020000026.1:795843-998153 GCA_027497455.2 Sardinella longiceps
TGCTGCCCTAATGGCATGGAATCTTGTGACTACTTATAGAATGTTCTGATATTAAAATGACAGATTCTATTCCTACATTCTAAGATATGATAAGAGAGATAAGTAAACAAAAGTAAACATTCTAATGCATAGATGTTGACAGTTAGTTGATAAGTAGACAGACAGACAGACAGCCAAGAGACACAAGGCTATCTTGATTTATTCAAGCTACATGCAAGTTCTTAGAGGCAATGCCGTAAGTTTGATTTATCACATTGTGTGAACCTTATTCTTTAGTAAGTAATTTAAATAACTTCTTAGTATTGTATAAGAGAACAGACACTGAATATTTTGTATATACATTTATTTACAGTTTTCACCGTATGACTTTTGATTGAGAACCTCAGTAAATGATCAACCTTACTACGGACTCTCTCTCTTCATTGTGACTACGGTTTAACTTGGTGTTGAGTCAGCGTCATCACACACTGCACAAGAACACTAAAGTGAAAAGGCAACATACAAGACACGTACTGTAGAAGCCAAGATGTCTACAAGTGGCAAGTCGTCTGTATCCAGGAGCAGCAAAGCATCAACAGCATCATCAAGGCTGACCCAGGCCAGAGCCAAAGCTGAAGCTGCCAAGGTAAGAGCAGCATTTGCAAGCCAAGAGGCAAAACTTAAAATGGAAAAAGCTACTAAGGAAGCTGAAAAGATCGCAAGAGATGCACAAAGTCAGTTGGAAGCTACGAGAATAGATACAGAACTGGAAATGTTGAGGCTGCTGCTACTGCAGCAGAAGCACAAGTCTTAGAAGATGCTGAGGAAATAGAACTCTTGGATAAAGCTGCACACTGTGACTCAGCAAATGTAAAACATCAACGCACCAATGAATATGTCCAGTCTCAAACTGACCTCCAAAGTTATTGTCCCAGTGTTCATATTGCATTACATGTTCCTCCTGGCAACTAACCTTGGATTACAGGACAGCTTTGTGACATGGAGTCCAGCCGTAAAAGCCATCTCTCAGCCACAGGACTTACCTGCACATCATTCACCAGGTTTGATTGCAGATGGAAGAGAGTCAAGCACTGCACAGAACTGTACAGCAAAGGCCCCTATGAACGTGCACGCTCAACTGTATGGGCCCCAGCCTGTCCCTGCATCCTGCACACCTCCACTGGCTGACCCTTTGGCACAGTACTTGGCACGACGAGACCTCGTCAGCTCTGGACTGTATCAGTTTGATGATAAACCGGAGAATTTTCGTGCATGGTGCTCCTCTTTCATTAGTGCAACTGGTGAAGTTCATCTCACAGCAAGCCAAGAACTGGACCTCATGACGAAATGGCTAGGGAAAGAATCTGGACAACATGTAAAGCGCATACGCTCAGTTCACGCAAGCAACCCCAAGAATGCTTTGCACAAGGCATGGGAGAGACTGTGTGAGTGTTACGCCACTCCAGAAATCCTTGAGAGGTCTCTATTCCAGAGACTGGACAACTTCCCTAGGATTTCAACTAAGGACCACATCAAACTACGTGAGCTTGGAGACTTGCTTACTGAGATACAAGGCGCCAAAGAAGATGACTTTCTCAGTGGCCTGTCTTACCTGGACACTTCACGTGGAATTGGACCTATTGTTGAAAAGCTTCCATTTGGACTTCAAGAAAAGTGGATTTCATCAGGATCATGGTACAAAGAACAAAACCATGGCCTCTTTCCTCCATTTGAATATTTCTGCAACTTTGTCTGCAGTGAGGCAAAAAGGCGAAATGACCCCAGCTTCATGTGTCAAGCGGCCATCACAACATCCACCAAACAAGATCGATCTAACGTGGGGAACTTCGACACCAGGAATTCCATCTCAGTGCATAAAACAGATGTATCTACAACCAACATCGACCTAAACAACAGCTGCCCATTACACAACAAACCCCATCCTCTGAAGAAATGCAGAACATTCAGGAACAAACATCTGGACGATAGGAAAGCCTTCCTGAAGGAAAAAGGCATATGCTTCAGATGCTGCTCGTCATTCTCTCACCTGGCCAAAGAGTGCAAATCTTTCATTAAATGCACAGAATGCAGTAGCACCTATCATGATGCAGCCATGCATCCTGGCCCATCACCGGCCGTCACCCAGGCCCCTCTCCCTTGCAAGTGGACGGCGGGGAGGGAGATCACGATTCTGATGCAGCAGTAATTGAAACAAGCTGCACGGAAGTTTGTGGCGCAGGTCAGTGGAACCGCACATGCTCAAAGATCTGCCTTGCAAAGATATATCCTAAAGGTGCTAAGGACAATGGAATCAAAGCCTATGTAATTTTGGATGACCAAAGTAACCACTCTTTAGCCAGACCAGAGTTTTTTGAACTGTTTGATGTTGAAAGTAAACCTTTTTCATACCATCTCAAAACATGTTCCGGCACCATTCAAACATCTGGAAGGAAAGCAGAGGGATTCCAAATTGAGTCACTGGATGGTGAAGTTCTTATGTCTCTCCCTCCACTCATCGAGTGTCAAGAGATTCCAAACAATCGCTCTGAGATTCCAACACCAAGTGCAGTTCTTTATCAGCCTCATCTTCATCATATTGCAAAGCACATCCCAGAGCTGGACCCAAATGCAGAAATACTTCTGCTACTCGGAAGAGACGTCATCAGAGCTCACAAGGTCAGGCAGCAAGTCGATGGACCAGACAATGCCCCCTTTGCTCAACGCTTGGACCTTGGCTGGGTAGTCATCGGAGAGGTGTGTCTGGATAGTACTCACAAGCCTACAGTAAATACCTTCAAAACACAGGTGCTGAACAGCGGACGTGCTTCAACGTCATCATCCTGCACAAGTTTCAATGGGTGCAGGACCACAACTGAGAGGATGATTGACCAGACAGCATTAACGCAAAGCTCTGTGCTGAAACTCAATTCAACCATCGAGGATGATCTCATCTGTGTTAGAGAAAGATTCAGTCACTCACAGCTTTCTCGTGCACAAAAGCATCCTACCAGTCCGCCCAAAGCCAGCCAAGTCTCTCTCCTGCTGAGACACGATTACCATAAGCAAGTGAAATATAAAGGACCAAGTGAGCAAGAATACTCCTGGACATTTAATCCACCACACCCAAAGACTGACTCAGAACTTCTGAAAACCAATAGTGGCCTCACCGAGGCCAGGCGGGGAGTGTGCTGCCCTAATGGCATGGAATCTTGTGACTACTTATAGAATGTTCTGATATTAAAATGACAGATTCTATTCCTACATTCTAAGATATGATAAGAGAGATAAGTAAACAAAAGTAAACATTCTAATGCATAGATGTTGACAGTTAGTTGATAGGCAGACAGACAGACAGCCAAGAGACACAAGGCTATCTTGATTTATTCAAGCTACATGCAAGTTCTTAGAGGCAATGCCGTAAGTTTGATTTATCACATTGTGTGAACCTTATTCTTTAGTAAGTAATTTAAATAACTTCTTAGTATTGTATAAGAGAACAGACACTGAATATTTTGTATATACATTTATTTACAGTTTTCACCGTATGACTTTTGATTGAGAACCTCAGTAAATGATCAACCTTACTACGGACTCTCTCTCTTCATTGTGACTACGGTTTAACTTGGTGTTGAGTCAGCGTCATCACACACTGCACAAGAACACTAAAACTTTCGTCCACGTTTTGTCAATAGAGGACGCAGTCAGTGACTTTTTTTTTACCTCTGTGATTCCCTGTATAAATTCTTCAAAAAACCCACTGTGACCGCGCAGTATAAGGGAGAGAGGTTTAAACGACTGTTGGATCAATGGTGGACTGGATATTTTGACACAGCGTCTATCATTCTGAAATCACGTACGACAATTGTGGATTCTTGACAGACATTGGGAAAACAATCGTTGATGTAAAGATGAAGGCCACAGGCCTTCGCAAGGCTGCAACAAAACCAACTTTTAGGTTCTTTGTGCGTGTGATGCACAAGGTTTTGGGGCTGATGGGTCAGCCAAACAAACTAAACTAAACAAACTACTGCAAGCTGAAGATACTGATCTAATAATAACTGTGTTACAACTCATTAATCTGCCACTGTCTGCCTGCAAAATTTAAGATCAGACGAAGAATTTGGGAAAATTTGGACTGAAAGTTTCAGTGACGCTCAGCCTACACCACCAAAACGTTGAACATGAATGCAAAAGACTGTTTATGGCATAATTGATTCGGTTTTTGGGGAAATGGACGCACGTTTCAGCGAACGCAATTATAAATACATGGAGGCGGTGAGCTCTTTAGACACCGGCTGTGATGATTTTCTAAATCCCCCAAAAGTTAAACCATCACTGGATTTGACCAAGACTGAAATGGATGAGGCCCAGTTCATTGTTGCCAGTCGCTTTATCAAGAACCAAAGTTGGGACAAAGTGACCTTAAGCCAGCAGTCTGGAAGATTCAAGTCACCTGAGGAGCATTACGGAGCAGAATTTTACAAAGTGTTGGATAGTGTTGATGTTCAGTTTCAGGAAAGATTCAACCAACCAGATCTAGATGTCTTGCAGAAGCTGGAAGAAATTCTGCTCACTGGAGAGGTGGAGGGCATTATTGATCAGTATTCAGAAATTGACGGAGAGAGCCTAAAAGTAGAGCTAGCCATGTTCAGATCTAAGGCCATTTCTCAATACAAAGTACATACAAGAATGGACTTCCTTACTTGCGAGTTCAAACTTGGAGGGTCGAGAACGAGAGAACAAACTTCTAAGAATGCGAGGACACAGTGCGCTGAACCTGCAGTTTGAGACGTTGGGTACTTGTTACGTTAGCTACGAAAGCTACAGGGGGAGGCTGTCTACGCTTGCCCCAAAACACACCGGCAGGTTGGTGGATGACAAGCTAACAGTGGTACAAACATCATATTCACCACAGACACTCTTTTTTGTTACAAAACCCATGTGTACAGACTTAATTGAAACACTTTCCCGCCTGATTTTTAAATATATCAAGCCAAAAGCTCCAAATGTGTTAGTTTAAAGACAGAAATGGGTAATCCTTGCATTAAGCTCTACCAGCCTCGTATCTCAGAACAGAGCACCTAAATGCATTATAGGGAATAATGGTCCTGAAGTTATCAGAAGTCACCATCTGATGCATCCTCGACAACATGGCTGAATCGAGAAAGCATCCGGGAACTCCATGCGAACTTGAGTAAATGCGAACTTTTGAATTGGAACAGTACTTCGGCTGTGTTTAATGACGTTTCACAAGTCCACGAGATCGCAAGTACATTCAAGTACGGATATTGAGAAACGGCCCATATGTACAACAATATTAAGGCAAATGCCAGTGTTGGTGAGGGGTCTATTTGATCAAGTCGATAAACTTGTCAGGCTGCTTTTAGTCATCTCTGTATCGTCGGCTGAAAGAAGCTTCAGTGCTCTCAGAAGACTAAAAATATGGCTAAGGTCAACAATGACCCAGGTGAGATTAAACAATACTGCTGTATGCCATGTTCACCAGGACAAACTGAACATAAAGACATTAAAGAAATATGCCAGCAGATGGCGAAGGCATGTGTTTGGCTCCTTCACATAAAAGCGGTGAACATTAAGCTGTTGTGGGTTGTGTACCACTAGTCCATGTGGTAACATGTTTTATCATGTGGTTCATGTTTTAAAATCATACTGTAGCTTACTGATAAAAATGGGAATAGAATGTGCCTAAAACATTCACAGAGAGACTACTGAAATACTTTTTATTCTGTGACAATGTTAAAGATGTCAGTTGCACTATGACTGAAGTCGATTAGGCCTTTTTTCAAGTTTAATTGAGACATTGAGAAAGATTCTTGATTCTTACTTTTGTTTTGTGGACATCACATCAGCTCCTGATTATGCAGTGCTCCATGTAAAGTATTTGTGGCAACACTATCTGAAAATAGACCTATATTTCTTATTGACCTATTGAGAGATAAATGTTTTCTGTGATCACTCAGACTACTTGATTATTTTGTTATTGTATGAAGGCTGTTGAGTGCGATGCCTGCAGCCCTGAGTGCATTTCAACTCGCATTGACATTCAGAGCATCAACTGACATGTGTGAGAGAATGGGAGAATGAGATCACCTTTTCAGGAGATTCAGCAACCCCCAATCGAAGAATACAACTACAGTATATTAGGTAAGACTATTTCAAATTGTTTTTTGATTGGTGAGTGTTGGATATGGCCTTCGTTATGTTTAGCAGTGATATTCTTGATTTCTTTTTCTTTTCCTTTTTTTTAAGAATATGGATTTCATTCTGGAACTTCGTGGCCTATGACTCATTTTGGCAAGCTTGTTGACCGATGAACTTGAGATTGTGGTGTGTTACGGAGTGTGATGTGTTTGGATAATCTATCTTGATTTTCTAAATGGCTTTGTGGGCTGGTGTAATTTTGTGAAATAAAAGTCTACATGGTAGGCTACCTGTTGGCCCTTAATTGCAAGTGTTTGTTTTTTTTTTGTTGTTGTTTTTTTCTTTGTACTGCCCCCCTCTCGGCACCTCTGTTGCCCCCTGCATCATATACTAATATGATAGGAAGAATTCAAAGTCTTGCTGTTCTTGCTCCCGCATGTCCATCTGGGTTTTGGTTTGTTAATTTCGTTTTCGTTAGTTTAGTTTTGGCTGAGGCTGATTGGATAAGGCATCTGTCTATCACAACCTATGTTGGTGATAGACAGGTCAAATCAACCAATCAGACCAACGAAGCATATAACGTACTAACATAACGTGATCTGTAGACCCGCCTCTCGTTGCGCTGCACTTCAACCCACCTCAAAGCCAACGCTGATTGGTTCGTTTGTTTAGCAACCTGCTCCAAATTCTTGTCAATGGAGCATTGCCAGACTGAGCTGCGAGTGAAGACCTGAAGCTCGCGAGATCGGTTTGGTCTCACAAGGCTAGAATCCTTCAGCTTTGTCAGTTGAGAACGGCTGCAGGTCTTTGGTTATCATCTTAACCAGTTTATCATATATTTTTTAGACATATTGGGTTCATTGGCTTCTGCAGGAACTGTGTTTGCTTACTTGGCTGAGCTTGTCCCCTGTGTCCACCTAAAGCTGGTGCTGTGTTGCCTGGTGCCTCTTGAGACTCCCCTCTCAACGCAGTCAACTGAACCGTGGAATGTTTCCTCTTCAAATGCCTGTGGAGGTTTGCTGTTGAACCTTACAGAGGCTACAGGTCCCGGTAATGTCAGATGTCTGCTGGTAAAAATTCCAGACTGCACTTTTTTTCTTGCACTCATTGTGTGTGTTTCCTGTTCTTGTTGGGTCAGTTAATGGTGGAATGAAAAGGCTTTGCCCAGTGAAGGTCACCCTTAGACAACTCAGACAAACCGTGGAAGCAGGGCCTTCGCAACAGGACAGGCAAAGCAGGCAATTGCCTAGGGCTCCAAGAATGGCTGTTTAATCATCAATATGAAAGGGTTGGACAATTGCAAGTTCCACACAAATAATTATATTAATGAAAGTTGCTTGAAGATTATAACAATGGTTTATGTTGGTGTTTAATCAGAGGTGAAGGGCCCCCATGCCCTGTTGATGTTTCTACTGATTAATGTTTGCAATAGGTTTAAAGTTCACTTGTTTACAGTTTCTTATGAGAACAATAGTGTTTACTGTCACAAGTATCTCCACTGTGGTGTGTACATTTCCTCTAAGGGGAAGAGGATATTAATTAGGTCCTGTTTCTCTGAAATGACTTTTGCCTCCTTCAATCCCCTTTTTAGCTGTTTGATTTCTAGGAGTGTTCTTCCAAGCACCTGTGAACTGTAAATGAAAGTAATACATTGTCTAGAAATCTAGACGTACCATACCGGCGGCAAATTAATTTGCTCAACCTGTACGTCTAGTAGCAAGGTTTAAGGAATTTGATTGGATGATACCTTTGGTGACATCTAATCACGACTCTAGGGCGGGCTTCGTCTTTTGAATTACATCTCGTTCGTTCCTCAGATTGGCCATAGGCGAAAAGACAACAGCCTTGTTCCGCCCACGATTGAGTTCAGTTTATCTCTCGATGCCATATATATTTCAATGACAAAGGATGGCCTGCCAGGCTAACATTGCGTTGTTCATTGACAAATTGTGAAATCAGAATTTAACTTAATATACTGTATAAGCTGTCAATCATTTTAATATTTACAACACAAATTGCTAAAGGCAGTTGGACTGTACACATGAAAACCATGTAAGAGAAAAGTAGACAACCAAATGTTTTTAATTGTCGCACAATATTCTACACAGCACATAGGTCTATAATACTACCATTTGTGTAGCTAAATGAAAAGATTGACCAATTGCACATAGACTGCTCCTTTCCAATCACTCTCACCACATGAATGAGAAGCTTCCCCATAAGCTGCCGTTTATTGGTTTCTGTGTTGGAGCTGGGAGATCCCATGACAGTGCTAAAGAGGTCACCTCTGTCTTCTGCTCTGCCGTCAGATCAGTGGAGCCCCTTAACTGTCAGTTATGCAAAACATTTAGTATACGCCTTTTCAATAGGTTACATTTCTCCAAAGCTGGTGTCACCACCAAGACTGATGGAGAGTATCTTGGGAAATTTGACATCAGCCACTCCATCCTTCAACAGCATATTACATTATAGACTACTGAATCATTTTCATCCTCCTCCTCTTTTTTCTATTCACTGAGCCAAGACTGGATACACAGATTTCTCAGCAGACATGTAGTTGAATGTGACCAAGTGTATTGGCTTTGACTTGCGAACTCCAAGTTCTGATCTGACTCTCATTCAGACAGATGCGCTTTGTTTACATGGAGTGGCTTCTGACCAAGTCAATTAGAAGTTTTCTCAAATTCACAGATGTGTTTTTGCATTTGCATTCCAGCCAAGACCACAACTAAATGTCCAAATATCCAAAAGCACCAAAATTAATTTGGGAGAGAGACAGGGTTGGCGTGTCGACAAATAATTATCCATTTTTGAGACAAACAAATAATTTAAACCTAATTGTCTTTTTGAGTTTGATCAAATGAGCATGATCCTGTATGCAACACACACACCCCAGTTGACCAAACAAGCATTAACAGAGAC
The DNA here is from genome assembly GCA_027497455.2 of Sardinella longiceps. NCBI lineage: Eukaryota > Metazoa > Chordata > Actinopteri > Clupeiformes > Clupeidae > Sardinella > Sardinella longiceps. The sequence goes on from JAODXP020000026.1 coordinate 804,907, forward strand.
AGACGGCAAGTGTCAGGGTGCAGCGCCTGCTGTTCGCCCTTCAATCTGACTCCCTTACGGGAAATAAATGAAAGGCATGAGTTAACAAAAGGGCATATTTATTTTCATATTTGTTCAATGAACCTTTAAATGGTAAGGAGAGCTCTATCAATATCACTTTGCTTCTGATAGAACACCAACCACTAATAGCATCAGCACCTGGCCAGGGGGCAGGGATGCAAATACTCTACCCAACCACCACAATCTTCCTACTTGTCCTGGTGGCTATTTTTCCTCATTTTTGGCGTCCATGCACTCATTAGACAATGCCAGAGAAAGCACTCTGCATCTGTTAGGGTCAAACACACACCCCACCACTGAGCCATTGTGCAGGCAGCATTTATAGAGGCTGATTCACCATATTTCAGTGCAGCAGCTCTGCCAGCTACAGCTTCTATTCACAGGTGTCAATTTAATCATCCTGACATGTCAATTGTCTTTCATAATTAATTGTTTTAGAGATGCCACTATGTGTCTTCAATACGTTTTAATGGCAGGTTTATTATTATTATTATTATTATTATTATTATTATTATTATTATTATTATACATTGAATTCTAAATTTTAAGGCTAAATGACATTTGTTGCAGTTCATGGCGATTCTGGAAGGTTTATTCATTCAGCCTCTGTTTTCAGCAGCCTCTTACCTTGTGGGAGGTAAGGATGGAGACCCTATTTGTATATTCTTTGCTAAATTATTTATGCATGTATGCATTTATTTATTTTAAATAATCTTGTTATCTGCCAGGCAGTACTGATGTTGAAACCGTTTCAAAATTCTTCATCTTATTGTGATGTACTTTGTGCAATATAGATTAGCTGATTTTTTTCTGACTTTTTTTTTTTTTTTTAATTTTCTTTTAGCTGGCTATGGCAGTAATGCCATAAACTCTTGGGACCAGGTTTGATTCTGATCCAAGGTTTATATACGTCTTTCACATCTCTCCCTCACCCACTCGCTTCCTGTCACTCTTTACTGTTCCATTAAAGGCAGTGAGATTAAAGGTGATTATTGGATTGGTATTGGGTATTACAAACAGATGGACACACACATTTACATACACACACACACACCACTCACTCACTCACAGTGATGCTCCTTGCAATTTTCTGACAGAAGTTAGTACAACTTTTGACAGCAGTCAAAACAACTTCAATGGTGTAATCCATCCACAGTAGACAGAATCCTGAACAAACAGAAAGAAAATGTTAAAAAGCCAGTTTGTCCCCTAAGAAACAGAGACATTGTTTCTGTAGTGTGTCTCATTATGCTGCAGGGAAAGATGTGTTTGCCTTTTGTCACAGAATGAAGTCCCACTGGTCATGCTCTTTCTCTGTGCACTGAGGCCATCATTGGCTGGTAATGAGGCACATGCCTCTCTCTCTTTTGTGCTCCAGGCTAGGCATCACTTGGGGCTCTGGGGGGAGGGGTGCAGAGCAGCACAGCATTTGCATTCCAATACACACCGACAGTCAAAGGGACTTTGTCAAACACTTCAGATTTCATATTTTACAGGAGAAAATAAAACCGGGAGGCAGCAGTGATTTCTAATACCTACATAAGGAAAGCACTATGAGTTATTTTATTATAATAAGGGGCATTGTATTGATATTTCTTGATCACCATTAGGTGAAACCAGCGCTGGTAACTACAATATGATTTTTGCAAAACATACCCCAATGTAGCAGTTTATAATTTTGTGATGCTGACTCAATATGTGAATGTCTGGATTAACCTGGGCTTGAATCCTTATTGAAGATGAGCATGACCAAGCTCAATGCTAAAATGGTTCCTGGCATACTCAAATGCATTATTAACAGCATTCAGAATGCACGGAATTTCACTAAAGTTGACATGCATTCAGAATGTGATGGTGCTGTGTCCCTTCTCTTTGACAGTATGTCATATGACATGTAAAAAGATGACCACTCATCCCTAGAAAAGAATCAAAGCTGTCACAGTTACATATTGATAATGGCCGCCGAAGTGTCCCGATATAATAAAATGGACGAGGTGAAAGCGAATGACAAGCATGACGCGGAAGTCCATACCAAGTCCATTAGCCTCACCTGGTTGCAACTAAAACGTAGACGGTAAGCAAGTGTTATAACTATGTTCAGACTATGTTCTGAAGCCACTGTACTAGATGTAAAAGCAGCAATGTACAATAAACCAGTTACAAAAAAGAAATTGCCATGATGACAAGGTGTGAATCAAGTTAAATTTATCATGTTGTATTGCACAGAGCATGTCTTGCAAAATATACATAGTATACAATTGTGGTAACACTTTGCGGTAAGGGTAAATGAATTATCATGAATTCGTGCATGAAATCATTCATGATAAATTCATGATTCATGCATTACTTCATCTCTGAAAGTCTAATAAGTTATCAGGAATTAACATGAATTCATTGTTTGTCATTAATGACCTCCTGCTGAAATAGCACATGATCTTAAGTATTAGTTACTCTGGGTACATCATCATGAGTCATGATTAATTCATCATGTTTGTGCCCCCTCAACTAAAGTGTTGACATGGTGAAATTGGTAAAATTTAGTTGACATATGGGATAGATATGTTACCTCACTCACGTCAGATCATGCGCTACGTAACTTTCGTAAGGCACTTCCGCGCAACGATCTGATGTTGAAGCCCATCAGAGAGATTTCAAGCCATTATTCTCTAACCGGACCAATCAGGGCCGCTAGCTGCTGTAGAGGGTGTGACGTAGCGAATAAGCAACTGTTTTGAATCCAACCAATCCAACAAACGTAACCAGCGTCATCGGTTGGTTTCGATGTGGTTGGCTGCAGTGTACGTCAATTAAATTGATGGACAAGCCGTTTGCCCAGTTAGATTCAAGGATTTCTGGCTCCTGAAATATCTCGTCTATCGCTGAATATCAGATGAACGCACGTAGCGCTACATCTGACGTGAGTGAGGTAAATAGATATGGGGAACTAGGCCAAAGTAGGCTAAATAAGTACTTTTATTATATCAAATTCTTTTGAAAAAAAAAACCATCATGATCATTTGTAATTAGTCATGACTCATGATGATATACCCAGAGTAATTAATGCTTAAGATCATCTGCTATTTCAGTAGGAGCTCATTAATGATAAACAATGAATTCATGCTTATAACTGATGAGTCATTAGATATTCAGAGATGAAGTAATGCATGAATCATGAATGAAATCATGCATGAATTCATGATAATTCATGTACCCTTACCGCAAAGTGTTACCAAAATTGTTAATGTCTGAATTGAGATATTAATGACGCATAATTTAAATTAACATTTGAATTAAAGGAAAGTAAGTTCCAGTTTGATATGGACCAAAAGTATTGCAACATCATAGCAACTTTGAATCGCCACTTCTTCCCATTCACTGGAAACTGATTTTTACCCCAACATGATATAAATCGGCTTAACAAGTCTCGTTTCCAATTGTGATGCATCTCTTTTCTCTGCAAACATTGATCTGATTGGTTTTAGGCATATCCAATGCCTGCAGAAGTATGTTAATGTACTGTATGTCTGCCAAGCCATATGGAACCTGGAGATGACATGAAATTAACCAGACTGAATATCAGTGTACATGTGTAAGAACCAGTGTAGGTGTTTGCAAGTGAATGTGTGTTTGAAATTGAATGAGGGAGACTGTGCTAGAGAAAAGGAATGTAAATGGTTTATGATAGATTTGTTCCATGTACCCTGTACCAACATGTGTGTGTGTGTGTACGTCTGTGTGTGTGGTGTTACAGAAAGAGGGAGAGAAAGTTCACTGCCAGGGGAAATTTATCCTGCACTTTGAAAGCCCATTGTTTATTCACGCCTGCTAAATTGAAGTGTGCATTCCTATTCTCTCCCCGCTCTGCTTTCACATTTATTGAGGTAAAAGACAAAGAACAAGTGTGTGAGAGTGCACAAGAAAAGTATTCAATCTGAGGGAGAGAGAAAAGTCTTTAATCTGATTTCTCTTAAGGCAGTTGTGCTGCTGGTATATTCGATCGAAGGAGATAATGAGAGCCATTTGTCTATATTAAAGGGATTAAAGCAGGCCGCTCCACTCCAAATAAAAATCCAATCTCTGTTTTTAAGTGCGGGCCTGCGAGAGAAGCAAAGGGCTGTAATAACCTGCACTCCTCCCACTCACTAACACTGCCAGAGCCTAAACTGATCACAGAGCCAGCTCACAGACAAGTCAAGCACAGAGAGCTACTTTCTCCGCCCATATAGCCTTTCGTTTCACACAGACCAATTTTACCTTTACCTTAGTGAAATTTAAACGACACATTTCAATGTTACCACAAAGGGTCTTGATATTTCAGCTTCAAAAGATAATCCCATACCATGCATCCATCCATGCTTCTGAGCATAGTTGTGGAATCCAATGTTTTTCCAAACTGTCCTTATGTAGTACTGTTGCAAAATGAAATTAGGTAAAAAAAAAAAAAAAAAACTATAGACCTATAAAAACAGTCAAATGAAAAAGCAAAAAAAGTAAACTATTGATTAAACTCCTACAACATGAAGCAGCTTTTGCCTTCATATATGGGGATTGGCTATTTACTTTTGTAAGGCAATTAGCCATTAGCAACCTGTTGATCTTTTTTTGGTATAGGGAATGCATTTATTTCATTTTTAGGACATTTGTTCATGAATGAAAGATGTTTTTGATTTCCTGTGCCGGTGGGATCAGTACATAAGCCTTTGGTCTGGTTGTAATTGGTTCAGGTGTTTGGGGTCAAGGTAAATAATGTTTGACCATTGGACATAGCACCTCTAGTAAATTCAGGAGGCAAGCTGGCACCATCACTAACAGGATGATTCCTCTACTCAGACCTGTCTCTGATTTCACATAATATAGGATCAACTCGTTCAAATTAATTTGTTACTGATTCTTGGCTTACAATGATAAACGACAGAAATTGAACTTGAAACCGAGGTGCAAGTCATTACCTCTATATTACTTTCATGCTGAAGATAAATATGTCTGAACACAGAGGTATGGCTTCCTCAATAGATGTACAGTGACAACCTTATGAAGCTAGAGTGAAAACTTTCTGTTTTTATCTTGCCCAGTCAACCCAGTGAGGAGCATATTTTTCTTGCAGGCATAATAAATCTTGACAAAGTAACAAGGCCACTAAATGAAATCTTTCCTGCATTCCTTATCAGAATTCAAAGCCTCATGTTGTACTCATCTTTAGGCCTCATTTTAAGAGGCACTTTCAGTGAGCTCTACACTACCATTTTCCAATTATAATAGCTAGTCTGAAGAATGACAGAATGTCTTCAGTAAAGTGTACAGAAAACGTGGGATAATTGCATGCTCCTACAATTTGTAAAGGCACTAGGCTAAGGCTGAGAATTAAACCCATCTTTTTCTCCATTGACTTACTCCAATTTACTGACTGTAGCTTTTAATTAGGTGAGTCACCACAGTAGAAAGGCCTGAGGAAGGCATACAGTACATGTACAGCAGTGTGTGTTGTGTGTGCATTCATTAGTATGGTGACTTGGGTTGGCTATGGGGTTTTTATAAGGGTTGCTGGTAAGGTGAATGTGGTGGGAGTGAGCTTTCAAATGGCACTTTTATCATAACATCAGAGCACAGCTACATTATCCTGTACTGCTGGAGAAGTTGTGTACTGGCAAATAGTATGGTTTCAATGCAGTATGACCAGAGAGCATGGCACCATTTCTAAGGATACACAGTAATGAGTTGAGGTCTAGACTATTCATTGCTTTCCTACATATGTAAGGATGGAGCAGACTGCTAACTTAAGTTGCATAAAATAATCTGTATAATTTAACGTGCTTAGAGAATCACTGCTATGTATAACGCATGTCATGGCAAGGCAACCTCAGAATTCTTCTGGTTCCATTGAAGTCAATAGAGCATTCTACAGCATTATGAAGAGGCATGTAATAAGTAAAGGATAACTTTCTGTGAGGCAGTCATTATCATGGAATATCTCTGGTCTTCTCTTGTTTTCGTATCAGAAGGCGCTTTCAGATAGCATGCAGTAACTGCAATGCTGTACGCTAACCCCTATAGGGTTCAATTGTTTACCCAGCGCTAGAGCAGTTTGCCGCTGTGTGATGCGGCAAGTATTCCGTTCAAGTTGCGGTAACATGCCCGTGTCCGCCCACAATCATGCCTCTATCGCCTACTGGCCTTCAGTTGGTTCAACTTTGACATTGGTAACGCATGACCTCAAAAAAGTGTAGAGTTTATTGCATCTCATTGTAGTTTCCATTGTATCTCATTGTATCTCATCTTCAGTTTGTGTGAGGCGATGGTGGCACAGGTGGTAGAGTAACCAGAAGGTTGCAGGTTCTGCCTGACCCCATCAAAGTGTCCTTGAGCAAGGTACTTAAAGCAATATACCGGAGTAAGTTTAAGCATAGCCCTGCTGCACGAGCCTTCTAACAGCAATATATTTTGCATGAAATGAAAGATTTTCGAACAGCACAGACCTAACACGAACGTGAAACACTTTACAATGAGTCAATGTAACCCCAGATCTTACTTTCGGTTTCCAACAGTCAGGTCCCATTGATTCAGTGTAAAGTGCCTGTTCGCTTCTGCGTTCGCGTTCGGTCTGTGCTGTACCAAATTATTTTGTTCCACTCGCTAACTAGCGCATTTAGCAAGCTCTTTCAACAGGGCTATGTTTGAATTCACTCCGGTACTCTCCTTTAACCCCAACAAACTGCACACAGCTTTACCAACGAGTTTGCTCTGGTGGTAGAACATCCGGTTTTCGATTGGGAAATTGTGAATTGGTCTTGCAGTCATGTCATGCAAAAGACCATCATAAAAATGGTACCTACTGCCTCTAGCCTGGCGCTCAGATATCCAGATGGAGTGGGTAAGTTAACACATGGGACTAACTGATTACCAACCCCCCCACTATAGTCATGCTGCCATGTGGCTTCAGGTTAGGGAAACCGAGATGGGTACTAGCCGATTCTTCACACATGGAGCAGGAAGGAGCTAACCTAAATGAACTAGAGTGAGTAGAGGTCTACTAGCAGAAGAGGTCTTGAGTGGTTGAGGGACTAGCGCTACTGAGTGGAGGTAAACTAGGCTGAGGAGGATGCATCAATCCAAGCTCTGTATCATTGGAGGCACTTGGCTATCAGATACATGAGAGTAGAGGTACAGTGTGTCACACAGTCAGTGGTGTTTGATTTCTACTTTAGATGTATTGATTTTGTCATCATTCCAGACACCCGAGGCTGAATCACCAGGATTACAGAAGACTTTGCACACTATTCATGTTGATCAGAAGCCTTCACAGGATGACATTAAAACAGACCTTTCATGCCTTTTGTGAAAAGCCCACCATAGAAGTGTACATTTTTCTGTTGTCTTCACAGAAGAGCACTCTTAAACAAAGACTGCTAATAAATCTTCATTTGCATGGCTGAGCTTGTAGTCAGACTTTGCCCTTGTGATAGCATGCATCAGCATGTCTTTGAACTGACTCATGTTATTGCTTTTGTTGTTTAAGTGCATTCTACAGTACATAAGTATTCAATCATAAGCCCAAGTTGTGACAACTCTGACAACTAAGCATTTTAAGTGATTCTGCAGGCTTGTCAAGCAGACAGATACATAATACACATAGAAATGCTGCATCAAATGTAGAACATCTTTCTGCTGTGTTTATGTGATTCGTGACTCAAATGTGCTTTGTTTTGTGTGCTATGTTGATTTTATTTGAATTTGGGGTGTATGATCGGTCTTGTGCTTGGAACACTGGTCTATATACTGTGGGTTTGCCTTTTCCAAAAATGTCTATTACCTTAAAAATAGTTTTAATAACTGTTATTTTTTTTTTATCATAACACCGGGCAAGTTGTATTTTTCATGTTATTGCAACAACTACCAATAGTAATGGTCACTTTGAATGAATGGAACGTCCAACATTTGCAGTTATTATGAGTTGTTAATGAGTCCAAATGCTGTTGTACTTAAAAGAGAAGCTTGGTTTTTGTCATGTTCAGCCCATTTTCTGGTGTGTCTAGGATGAACGATCGACACCAAAACTTTAATGATTGGTCCTGTTTCATATATTTTGCTCATTTAGAATCCCCCATCTGCCTCAGAATGGCTTATTATATGCATGTCCAATAATGTTCTTAAAATAACCTTATGTAACCTTATAACATATAATATATAATAATAACATTATTTTAAAACATCTCACCAGGTGGTTAGTGGTGTTGGTTGATCCTCCAAAACTATTATTGTTGTGAAACATAGTTTCAGTCACGTTTTACGTGGTATTTTAAACTGATTTTTTTTGGCGTATTAATATCAATTAGCACAAGGTAAATAAAATTTGACACGAACTGTATGAACTGACGAACGTTTGCTGGGGAACAGCATTTTGATACGTTCATGCAGGTCAGAGAAGACAGCTTGCTGATGGTACTTTGACCCTGAGCCTGGTTTTGGGGTTTTGGCAGCAGGTGAATCATCACACGGTCAGGGCAGTTTGTCCAAGCTCCATCTGCGAGCCTGACCAGCCAAATGGGATCTGGATTTTGGAGGGGGGGGGGGGGGGTGCTGACACAGTCTCTAGTGGAGTGGTCCACTGTTTCAATGCTGAGCACACTTGTGGTAGCACTGTGGGTTTCTGTGGGAGACCTGTTGGCCTCAACTGCAGGTTCCACTTATAGACTACACCATGGAGAGTGGGAAGGTTCCTCATGTACCTTAATGACAGCATAATTCAATAGAAGAAAAGAAACAAGTGATCTGTTCAGATATTTTTGTACAGATTTTCTTGCTTTCACTGGATTTTGTAAACTTGTAACTTCTTGCTGTAGCTTTGACACAGCGTGTCCAATCCTAAAGCACTCCTCAAATGTCTCCTCACACTGCTAGTCACCTTTCTGCAAAACCCCAAGTCCCAAACTCGGCTATATTTAGAATGTCAGAAATTTCACTTCAGCATAATAAAGAAAAAGAAATAGCAAGCTCCTTAAATGAGCTAAGAAGAGAAAGTGGGGAGCAGAGAGGGGAAAGAATGACAGCCAGATTTCCTTCTACTCCACCATCCTAGCACAAGGTGCATGGCTCCTGTAATCCTGGGAGAGCTGCATGAATGCAGGACATAGTATTAATGTGTTCCACACTCCATGCCAGCAAACAAGCACTCACACACACACACACACATACACAGCCTTTCAAAAAACCTTTGATGTCATCATTGTGCGTCCAGACTGTTATCTGAGTTGACAAATCCTTCATTAGAATGCACAGGAAGCAGCCCCAAGCACCTTATTTATTTATTTTTCCTCCTTTCGCCTGTGATTTATTTATTAATTTATCTAATCTCAGCCCTTCTCATGGCAAAGGATGCAAATGAGCCTCATCCCTCCTGTCCGTGATAAGATGGAGTGGTACTTCAGCTTCAGTGGAGATTTTGAAAAGCTGTATCCCACATTTGGTCATCTCAAATCGGAGTGTAGTTTGGAGATAGAGCTGTCTTTTCTGCATGCGCTAATAAATGATGCGAATAGGGAGATTTTTCACACAGGCACAGGCAGATGGATGTGTGCATTGGGAGTGGGGTGGTTGCCCTTGCCGCCCTAGCAGGGGGCAGTGGGGCCCACAGGGCTGCAGTGAGTTGGGTGGGGTGGGAAGGTTATGGGGGTTAGCTGAAGCTGGTGGCACACTTCTGACTGAGCATGCCTGAGGGCAGTAATGTTGGCACAGACTGTGTGTGTGTGTGTGTGTGTGTCTGTGTGTTGGCACTGAGCTGGGCAGCGGATGGCAGGAAGTGTTCTATATATGCATGCTTTCCTTGAGGGTGAATGTAGTAGCCTCAGTGAAACATTTCCTATGCATTTCAGTCATGAGTAACCCTGCACAACATAGGCTGACACCAGACATCATTTCACTGCATTTTTTATACCAGTAATCACATGCATGTGAAAAAAAAAAACTTTCTTGAATCCTGCCAGTGTCCCCTCAGTGACAGATGCAAGAGTGCATCAGAGCTGTAGGTCTTTAAAGTAGTTTTAACAGACTCTGGTCTCCCCCATGCCTTTCACCAGCTTCCAGTCTCCTCCTGCCTCCTCTCCTCTCTCCTTCCTGATGCTCTCATATTCTCAGGCCCATGAGAGCGTGTCCTAATGAAGACCAATGCAAGGAAGGCATTTGCAGCACCTTCAGTCCGTCTGGCAGCTGCTTGCCCCTGCCTCAATTAGCATGCCAGCTGGACACACATCTTCTGCTTCACATGCCGCCCTCACTCTGCCTCCCGCTACCCTCAGCTCACACACACACACACACACACACAGGAAACTAGTTTTATATCTATCGAAATAGAAATGTCAGTGGAGAAAATGTAAAATCACAAGAGTAAGTATGTGTTTCTCAATGTAAATGTGACAGACATGGGGATCTGACACAGCGTGACATTGCCCGCCCATAATACTCCTTTCATCCGTATTCATACAGAGCTGCAGAGGGAAATAAAATAGCCGGTAGATCAGGATAGTTTGTCCTATCCGAGCTACAAATCTAGGCTGAAAATATCACCCATGCAGACAGTTCAGAATGTTGCATACTGTTTTTTATTCAACCCCACCCCTGGCTAGAGGCAACAGCAGAGGCAGTCCTCCCAAATAACAAGTTCAGTTGCTCACTTTCTATCCCTATCGAAATAATTTCATACAAATGTACAACACACAAGTGTAACAGTCATCTATGAAAGAGATATCTATATTGTACTAATTAAATTTTATATAATTATTAGAGTGACAAATTATGCTAGTATTATTATTAAAGTTGTCACAGATACTGCGCAGGATGAGAGCCAGTCTTCCTCCCTCAGCACTCACCACCTTCTACAGGGGTGACATTGAGACCGTAACCCCCCAACAACACCCACAAACCCTCCCCCCCAAACACACACACACCCAACCAAAGACCAACAACTTCTATGCACATTCCCTTTGATAATATTTAATTTAGGTTGCCAAAAATGTGAACAAACAAGCACAAAAAAGTTAACAAACTTACTCATCTCCAAGCTGCTACTCTGCACCATGCACTTTTGCCTCATTGCACCTATTATTGTAACTATTGCACTCAAATTGTTGTAATTTTGCACTCCAGTAACGTACAGTACCTCAACTGACTAAATTCTGAAAACACAGACTGTCTGGAATGTACGGTATGCTCACAGTGTCTTATGCTATGTTGTTTGTTGTTTATGTTACTGATATCTATTTGCACGTTATGTAAAGTTAGTACTGTTATTATATGTCTAATTTTAGCTTGTCATTGCACATTTGGAGTTTGGGGAAACGCAATTTCAGTGTTCTTGCAATGTACTGCTGTGTAGTTTGATTGACAATAAAGTTCGCTTTCACTTTGACTTTTGTTTATGTTTGTTTGGAATACTATAGTTGAGAAATTAGATATCGCATTGCATCGTCGGATGCAGTGCCTCATCACAGGTTGGTTGTGGTTGAAGTAGCATGTTAATAAAGATGACAGAGAAGTGGTTTAACCAATTATATGCAAGGACTTTTGATGATGTCCAGTCTTCTGAAGCAAGTTTCAGATGGATGTGTGCAGTTTAACGCATAATGTGATGTGAGTGAGGTTAGAAGTGTAAGGTTTGATTACAGATAAACAATTTGTATAGGCTATAGATTAAAATCACTTAAATTCCGATACAGTGATACTGACTTTGTGTGGATTTAACTTGAGGCCCCTGTCTGCCATCCACACTCCCACAATCTAACGTAAGTAGGTGATGCTTAAGTAATCAACAACAAATATTTTAGGAGAGTGACTTTGCTTTGGGGTACACAAAATCTTTAGGTAACAGTGTTTTAATGATGGCTTCATCATTAATTTAAATTGACAGCACGATAACTTGCAGCCATGGTCTCTCAGGAGGTTACTACCGAATGGCATTATGTAGAAAAAAATTATATGACTGAACAATTGATTTGTAGTCAGTGACAAATTTGATCAGAGAATGACTTTATTATATACAAATTACAAATTAATCAAATTAATTATTAACAGAGGAAAATGCATTGACAAAATATGTTAAACCATGACATTATTTACTAAGAACTTAGCATAAATACCCTAGTTAGAATCACTTATTGATGATGAAACACTAGTTATTAATGAGTAACTAACCATTTGTTAGTTCTCAACTAATTCTAATTTGTGTACCATTATTAGTTTTACCAGATAAACAATTTCTTCATGTATATTACCCAAGATTAATACATTTTGCAAAATGTACTCAGCTATGACTTAATTCACGAGGGCTATGCATTTCCTAGATCATTTCTCATTATCATCAAATGACTGATGTATTAAAGTATTGTGTAATAAACTCTTAATACAGTGCAGTTTATACACAGTATTTAATTGTTTAAAAAAAACGGTCCTGAGGCTATACATGGTGCAGAATTAGTGAAATGACTATGAACATGTAGGCCCACAGTAACAGTGATGTCAGTTCAGTGGCATGATGCACAGTATGTAGATGTGTGTCCATGCTGCACCCTATGTTGCAACATGGCCTGTAAATCTGCAATGGAGGTCCATGTGTGCTCCAATACAAGCCCTGAGTGTGTAGGGAGTGAGTGTGTGTGTGTGTGTGTGTGTATGTGTGTGTGTGTGTGTGTGTGTGTGTGTGTGTGTGTGTGTGTCTGGGCTGGTAAATGGCGGTGAGTGCAGCCAGGCCCGAGTGAGGGGGTGGCCCACAGGGTGCAGGAGCTTCACACTGGATGAGCTTCAACTTCCTGAGTCACTCTCCTACACACCACCTGCCTCGCAGGCTCAACGTGTCCCTTTTCAATGTGTCAAAATCACATAGACCTTTCACAAATGTCAGAGGTACAGCTCATTCCCCTGCACGACTGTGTGTGTGTGTGTGTGTGTGTGTGTGTGTGTGTGTGTGTGTGTGTGTGTGTGTGTGTGTGTGTGTGTGTGTGTGAGTGTTTGCTGATTTGATGTAATATTTGGTTCCTTGTGTTGTGCTCCAGGGAATGAAATGTGGTTTTGAGCAATTTATGATGGTCTGATGTGTGCATGAGTCAGGAGTAATTATGATTTTTCCCGAGCAAAAGCTCTTTTTTGCTCTCTCTCTCTCTCTCTCTCTCTCTCTCTCTCTCTCTCTCTCTCTCTCTCCTCTCATCTCATTTCTTTCTTTCTTCTTCCCTGCTGCTATTTTGGTAGCACTGACAGGGATGGCAGTCTAGGATGCCTCCTACCTAAAAGAGGCTGGCACCTTCCTGCCCCTTGCCCTCTCATCAGCACTCATTGTCTGTCAGCCCTTATTTCCCCCCTGCCTAGTGCCTTCCCCTGCTTGCTGTGCTGCTGCTCACTGCTGCTCTCATTGGCTGCATGGCAGGCTGGCGGGCTGCTGTGGTGGCCACACAGATAGAGCTGTATCTCTACTGCTCCTCACAGGACACGGGCTGCAACTGCAGCGCTGCAGCATCCTCACCAAAGACTTCTCTGCTCTCCCTCTCTGCTCATAAACAGCTTGTCAGACACTATGGATGTGTGAACATATACACAAACCTTGGTCCTCCGCTACACACACTTTCACACAAATATCGATAGATAGCATCTGACTGCCCAGTAAGATACTGTTTCACAGCACAACACACAACATGAAATATTGTTAAACAAGCAATGATTTTGACATGCTACTTTGGTGTGCCTATTACTCGATACATGAGCATTCCAAACATAGCACCATCTTGATAAGCAGGCTTTGATGTTGTTACCTGCTTAAACATAAATATGTGTGCTTTCCATTGCATATATAACATTCAACCTTATGGATGGATGTTTTAGTACATGCATGAAAGGATACTGAGTTTGATTCTGTATGATCTAATTGCACCCCTCCTCATCTAGAAGATGAAAACGTATCTGTCTAGAATACCACCCACCGAGATACAATTATACACCAAGAAGGAAAGTGTTGATTCAGCAATGTGCCCCTTTTTATGCAGGGAGGCTGCAGGAGTAATAATGCATCTTGTTGTGCCAGATGTCTAAATGAACGCTATGGGGCTGATGCTCTGCGAGTTGTCAGGCTAGGCAGAGAACATAGTCAGCTCTTATATCCACAAAGGATGCTGAAATTTAAACCGATTCTGTGCTACGAGTCCCACACACCAAAATCGTAAAATCCTGTTTGCTATTATAAATATTCAGAATTGTGCATATTTAATGTTGAAAGAAATCTAGCAACATTAATTTGCACATGGCTTAAAAAGGGCATTTATTGACATTTATCATGGAAGTTTATTACAGTCTGGCAGTCAGTACATAACAACCTTCTTCTCTCTCCTCCCTAAATCACACATACTGTACATATGCTCACACACCACAACACACTTTAATAAACATTCAATATTAATGCAAGAAAATGTTTGTTTAGTTACCCATTTACAAACACTCTATATTGAGAAATGTCCATTTACTTAAAACACAGGCTACAAAACTACTGCTCAGTTTCTAATGAAGTTGAATTGTTCCCTTTGAATGGTTGGGATTGCTGTTGGAAAAATCAGCAGCAGTGCCCAAACAGAAGCCAATTCTCTGTGAGGCTGCCCAAATCTGCTCAGCACAGAGGAAAAGCTTCTGTATTTCCCTGATGGTGAGGATGGCTTGGCTTTCTGCTGGTCTATGATTGGATTACGTAAGCAAAGTAGGGTGAGATGTGCTGATGCCATCTTTTCACAACCTCATTACCCAGCATTGTGTGTGTGTGTGTGTGTGTGTGTGTGTGTGTGTGTGTGTGTGTGTGTGTGTGGGTGGTGGGGCAAGAGGTGCATACGTATGTGCAAGCATACGAGTTCCTGAGGTCCACAGGGTTCTTCCTAATCTCTGGCAGATGTGCAGCTCAGTTCAGTACTGTATGTACATTTGAACATTTTCATCATCATCACCCCTCTCTCTCCCCCTGAGCCCATTTAAGCATGCCTCACAACACCCTCCATGTAGTTTCATTCGCTTAGATCCGCTCCTAGTATTCCTATACTGTATGTGCAGTGTGGATTATTCATCTAAATTAATGGCAGGGAATTCATGTTAATAATTTTTCAGTAGACATAGTGAGTGCCCTACCAGAAACACACCTTGCAAAACATTAAATCCAGCACCTCCAACCAATTACTTTATGTATATATTGACCACACTATTCACTCCCCCCCTCCCTCACACACACACACACACACACACACACACACACACACACACACACACACAGCATTGAGGCCATTTTCTGCATTGCTTGTTTCCTGGCCCTGCCCTAGGCAGCTGCTGTTAACGTCTTGAGTCTCTTTTAACTGGCTGCCTCTTATTTGGCAGACAGAGAGTAATGTCTGTGTTGTTCAAATATCCCACAGCAGATCTCTGCAGGAGAGTGTTGTGTGTGAACACAATGCACATATTTACACACACACACACACACACACACACACACACACACACACACACACACACACACACACTCACCAACAAGAAATTCCCAGAGCAACGAGATCCAAATGCTTACTTCCATTTAACAAACACAGCTGTAGATCTGACGGGATATTTTTGCAAAAAATAAATAAATAAATAAATAAATACCTGTGGTTAAATAAGCAGTATTATACCACTGCTTGATCAAATGTCCTATTGTGATATTTGATATTTTTCAGGTAACTGCACGGCTATGAAGTAGTTCCACTTTTCCGTCCATATTCAGACTTGCACATCAATTCGCCCAACTCACTCTGACTTTTAAATAAACTGTCACGTTAGCACAGGATCACAATTCATGACACAGCAACATTGTAACTTGTGACCGCCATGGTTTTTTGACTCTGCTACACTTCATTTGTAAGTATGGGAAACAGAGCCCAAGACCTGTTAGAATCTTTGGATTTAGCGCTTGACAACGGGAGATGGAATTAACGACTGACTTAGCAACTGTACATTAGAACTAGTAACGGCAGTTTGTCTTGGTAAGTTTTGATTGAAACGATGTGTGGCGGAAAGAAGTTTTGCCAACTAACTTGTCTTAAGCCATCAGCTAGCCACCTAGCCATCAAAACGAACGTGTTGTTAGCCAAACCAATTAGCGGAAAAGTGGCAACAGTGGTATAAGCGGGATAATGAACTCCACGGCTTGCAGGTATAGAAAAATAATGCACTTATCGAAGTTATGAGGCAACTCGGCTGCTCCTCGTTAGCCTTAGAACTTCGAACGTGCATTATTTTCCTATCTGCACGCGGTGTCGTTCATTATCCCTTACATATTTTATACATCTAGTTACAAAATTCTCTTAAGATATCTAATCTTTAGCAATTAAAAAAATCTACACATGGAATACCTCTTCCTCTTTTTCTCTTCTGAAGATGAATGATCAAATGAAGCCTCATGGAGGTGTGCTAAAGGCAATCACATGTCACAGTTTAATGTTAAATCACCTTATCTTAATGCCTATTTCACACACTGACATCTACCACTCGTGTCACAAAACAGTGAACGATCAGATAACTATAAATTCATTAGTGTTTCTGACAATTAGGCTTTTTATCTAAAAATATTTCCAGAATCCATACTCTCTTTTTTTTTTACCAGACCAAATTAAAGAGGCCCTATGCAAGTACTGTATGCTTGCACCATCCAGTACGCTAAGAATCAAGCAAAGATATTACTAAACGCAGTGTTGGGGAGTAACTAAATACATGCAATGAAATTACGTAATCTAATTACAAAATAATAGTAAAAGTAATTAGTTACATTACATTTTTTTAAAAAAAACGAAAGAAAAAAAAAATGTGTACCGGTAATTACAATTGAAGAAATATACAGAATTAAAATTTCAGTTACTTCTGCATATCATCTGCAGAAATAATTGACTGTGTACTTCATGTGCACAACATCCTTTCTTTACAGCTGAAAGTCTGATATTGTGATATATCTCATTGGTACTTGCTGCTGGATCTACAGCGAGCTGCAAATGCAAGGAGGCCTACACTGTCAGACAGAGGTGCTAAAGTCTAACACTGTTGTGACTGTGTTGAGGGAGTTTAAAAGGATTTGGGCAATCAGTGTTGAATAATGTTTGACGGTTAACCCTGCTAGGTTTTAAAAACTGTTGAAAACAGAAAATGCTCAAAACATAGAAAAGTAATTAAAAAGTAATCAAATGTGATTGTTTACAGCACATTACTTTGAGAAAGTAATCAAAATAGTTACACAACTATTACATTTTAGATGGAGTAACTTGTAGTTATAGTAATGGTTATATAACTTGGAGCAATTGTTTCGTTTCTGCAGATAATTCTCCACGTGGAATTGTGTAGTCGATGGAGAAAGCTACTCAAAATGTATCAGCGGTTACATCACATTATAATTCAAATAGTGAGCTCCAGCTAAGTCACATGACCTAGCCTGCCCGCTAACCAAAACAAATGGGAGTGGACAGTCCTGTGGGAATTGCAAATTCTACATATGTCTTCGACTAGGAGGCAGGGAGGAGCTCGCAAAGGCGCACATTTTACTCCAGTACATGTCTTTATCAATCCGAATCTGGCTTTAAACTTAGACAGTTCTTGTAGGCCCTCAGGCTTCTTACATCATTTCTAGAGGGTACAAAATAAATCTGTTAAAATGAGTTCTAAGCTCTCACCAGACTGAAGATAACATGGAAACCAAATTACTTCTACATTGTGGTACACCATAAAATGTGTTAAAATTTTGTGTAGCATTTTGTTTATTTATGAAAAAAAATGTTGTTTGTCAGATGTCCGTGATTCAGAGATGCAATAGGAATCAGTCACAGGAGGTGTGTGACAATTGAAAACCACTGATGTAAGATTTATGATTATACAGAAATAACCCATGTAAATGAACTACACAAAGTATGTCTTGTTTTTCACTGAAACTCTATATGACCTGTACATTTAAATATCCAGCATGGCAAGCTGCTGACAGCTCCACCAGATGGCCTGAAGTGAAAACAGAAAGGAGAGGAAGCTGAAGGACAGGATGTAGTGGCAAACCTGCTTGTATATTCTGTTAGATATCCGTTCTCTTTTCAGTGTAATGTGTATTTCTTTGAGTCTTTTTTAAGCTGCACGCTGCTGGCAAGCATAAATATCCTGCAGCCAGGGGGCACAGAGGAGGAGCCTGAGAGAAATCACAAACAGAATGTGTTATTATGGGATGCCCTATACTCCTCTTCTGCAGCTCTCTCTCTTTCTCTCCCTCCCCCTCTCTCTCTCCTTCTCTCCCTCCCTCACTGCACCTCTGTGTGTCTGAGTCAGTCACCAGCTCCAGCCTTAACTTTGCACTCTCTCTCGGTCCAGCTGTGTGTCGTTCCACATCTTTCCTCTCCCCTTCCCTCTCTTACCCGCTTCTCTCCCACTCTATATTCTGTCCATCCACCTGCATCTGATAGAATAGATCATTAGATTCTCACAGACTGCTTTGGTTGCCAACCTCCATGCCCAGTTCCATCAAAAGATGAAGATTCCATCAAAGGGGCAGATATCAGTCATCAAGGCACTTCTACTGTTCATTCTACTGAGGCCCTCCTTTAAGCAGAAAGGATCGGGACTACTTCATGAATGATCATCAAAGCTCTCTGAACAAATGATCAGTTGGGGGTGGTATAAAAGATCTGTGAAAAGACAAATATATTTTCACTTCATATAATCCACATATTTTGTTAATCATCTAATAATGCCAATGGTCAGGCTTTGATCTTTCTGTGCTGTTTATGCATCCTTGTAAGGCTGGTGACAGCGGCACTGTTCATGCAAGTCTGCGGATCAAAGCATCGCCATGGGAGATTGAGATCATAGTCGAGCTCTGAAGGCCAATAACTCGGGGATTAAGATAAGCATCTGCCTTTCATTTGAGCCTCATATTGCTCCCTCCTCTCGCCTCTCTCTCTTTCATACTCATGATTTTTTCAAGAAGAATCGGAATTAATGGCATCCTATTTTGCAAAGTCCATGCACTAGACTTCCTCATAGACTGTTCTGCTGATAATATGGTGGGTTAAACTGGTTCATTAAACCCATTTTCACAGGAGATTCACTGCAGTGCCTCAAGTCTGAAGTCAGCATTTCCCCCCCATGTCACTGAGGGATTGTATAAGCCTCTGATTAAAAACATTGTCCATTTGCCTCACATTTGCACTCTAACAACCCTACTATGTACATTTAATGGGTAAGTAGCAGTAATGTGAGAATTACGTGATTACCTCAATTCTCTCTGAGGCCACTAAAATAAAAAGAAAAGCCCTCGGAGAGTGCAGACCTCCGCCAAGGCAATGTGGTCACAGACATGATATAAATTCCAGATCGTGTGCTGGATCACTGATCACTACCAAAAGTTAATCAGTTGTTACTTGTCCCAATACACACATTGTCCGAAAATTTCATCATGCAGTACTTTACGAGTTATAGACACACAGACAGACGCTGGCGAAAACATAACCTCCTTGGTGGTTGAAACATGTTTGAAATGACAATAAACCCCACTTGATTTGACTGTCCAGTCACAGGTTGGCAGTGGATGTGTGGAGTTGGTGGCCTTGCGGTCAGTAGACAATGGCAGGCGATGTTTTGAGGTGGTCCGTCGCTGCAGAAGTGTCAATAGCAGGGCCATTAGCAGTAGTGACAGGATCATCAATTCTGTTGTAGGAATTATTCAGCTAGTTTACTCTGCTCTGGCATCAGCATCTGCCCTGGTGCTGTCCCTTTCATATCCTCTCATCTGTTTCATTCCTTGCCATACATCTTTCATGTGGTTCTTTTCCAATTTTCTTTCCACTTTCTTCCTTTGCCTCTTTGAGCTCCCTCTGCACAGGACTTAGCTCAGTTAAGGCACCATTCTTAAATGCCCTCTTCTTTTTGTGAGCTAAGCAGTGCTTAGTCCTCCTTGTGTGAACTAAAAATGTGCTGAGCAGAGAGAAGATGGTTAATATTGACCACTGACCAGTACTATGAGCCAATATCATGGGACCTACTGTCATAAGTCTAGGCTCTCCCGCAACAACTTATCTTGCTTTCATACCTCTGGGTCTTTGTTCCTTCTGTTTAACACCATCTCCTTTTTGTTATGAAATGTGAGCCATAGCTCAGCGGGCTAGTGTGGACACACAAATCCGGAGACCCGGGTTCAGGTCTGACCCAAGATCATTTTCTGATCCCTACCCTTCTCTCTCTCCCAATAATTTCCTGTCACACTTTCTACTGCCCTATCAAATTAAAGGCAAAAGCCCTAAAAAAATATCTTTAATGATAATTAGTGCTGGCAAAATTAACTGATTTATCGCATGATTAATCCAAAAAACTGGAAAATTTTGTGATTAATCAGATTTTTTTTAATCGTTTGACAGCACTAATAATAATAATAATAATAATAATAATAATAATAAAAAAGTGCACTTGTATCCCATGTGATGGTGTCCCCTTTCCTGTCACATGGCACTTTCCCGCCATTTTGTGATCTCGCATGGGTGCCACTGACTGCAATTGATGTACCTAAAGCCCACTGAGTCTTAGCAAAGTCTTTGTTCTACTGTTGACACTGCTTTGGACAACTTTTCTCATTCTGATTTTGGGATCTTTATCATTGTCCGATTCTTGTCTTATTTGGATTTTGATGTAGGATACCTATAGCCTGACATAGCCCGACCATAATACTGCTGTTCATCCGTATTCATGGTCTGGAGGTTCTTTAACCTGACGCGATTATACTGCGGAGGGGAGGGCATTCACTTCTGGTTTGAAACGATTGGACAGCTCGTCTAATCAGCTTCGCTTACTGGCCGGTAGACTCTCTACCGATGTAAACACGCCCCAGAGGACCGTTCCCAGACCATGGATACGGATGAACATTCGTATTATGGGCGGGCTATGTCAGGCTAGGATACCTATGCCTGTGAGCGTTTTCTTGAAAAAAAAAAAAAAACTAAAAAAAAAACCTGATCTGTAAAACCTACTAATACGAGACAAGACATTTGAAAAATGATGTGGTAATGAAATTGTGAATGAAAAACCCTAGAGGTTGTTAAGAAGCTTGTTCTAATAGTAATAATAGAAAGGAGTCAAGAGAAGAAGGGCGGAACCCCTGTGTGGACATGGATGGGAATGACTTACTGTGCACATACAGATATGATGCTGAAGATGTACAATTCCTGGGACGCACATAGTTCTCATATATTTAAAGTAAGATGCACACTACACAGTCTTTCCCATCACTTTACAAAAAGGCACCAAGTCCCTGGGGCCCAAGGAGCTAGAAGTCACAAATAATTCAGTACAGAAAAACACAGAGGGAGAATCTTTTAATGTATGTTTGTTTTGGTTGTGTGTGTGTGTGTGTGTGTGTGTGTGTGTGTGTGTGTGTGTGTGTGTGTGTGTGTGTGTGTGTGTGTGTGTGGCAATAGAGGGCTAAATCTTGATGCTGATGTTTTGTGCCACTGAAAGCCTGCAGCATTCTCACAGACCATAGCTACATCCTGCAGCGTCAGAGTGGATTGGACAGAAAGAATGCTAAGAGCCTAAAACACACAGCAAAGGCGTGCTTACATACACAAACTCACACACACACACACACACACACACACACACACACACACACACAGAGAGAGAGAGAGAGAGAGAGAGAGAGAGAGAGAGAGAGAGAGATTAAAAAGGAGGGAGTGAAACTGAAAAGGAGTTACAATAAAAGTTTAGAAGACATGACAAACACCAGAAAGTACATGGTGCAGTTTCTTAAGATCCTGTCAACAGTTTTAGTGCTAACAGACCAATACATTTTCAGAGAAAACATAACAAAGGAAATGGCAGATAAAGGCCCATAATTAACTGACACATTTAATTGAAAGCTTGCTGGAATATGGTGAAGTGTTATGCAAATTAATATGTGCATGGTGTGTCTGTGTGTGTGTGTGTGTGTGTGTGTGTGTGCGCGTGTGTGTGTGTGTGAATAATTAATTCTGCCATTCAACGAGGGAAAGAAATTCAGTAACAGTTCGCCACTATTTAAAGAATCCTTAAATAACTCAGTTTCTGGATATTTCAAAAGTTTTCTGAGAGTATTTGGATACATTCACTGTGGAAAGAATGACAGCAAGTAAAAATAATATAAAGTTAGTCAAACTAATATGCGTCCTCAAGATATTTCTTTATTCCAAAAAATTAAGCAACAGACTTAACAAGGTATAACAGAAGTTACATCTTACTGAAATCAGCTAACTGCTGGAAACACCCCATTGTAACTCATTCCCAAGTGTGCCATCCATGTGCGTGGCGGAAACATCATTACGTAACTTGTAGAACAGATAGATGGAAAGATATATGGAGAAATGGGTAACACTTTACGGTAAGGGTACATGAATTATCATGAATTCATGCATGAAATCATTCATGATAAATTCACGATTCATGCATTACTTCATCTCTGAAAGTCTAATGAATTAACAGGAATTAACATGAATTCATTGTTTGTCATTAATGACCTCCTGCTGAAATAGCACATGATCTTAAGTATTAGTTACTCTGGGTACATCATCATGATTAATTAGCATGAGTCATGATTAATTAGCATGATCATGATGAATTCATCATGTTTGTGCCCTCTCAACTAAAGTGTTGACATGGTTAAATTAGTAAAATTTAGTTGACGTATAGGATAGATATGAGGAACTAGGCCAAAGTAGGCTAAATAAGTACTTTTATTATATGAAATTATATCAAATTCTTTTGAACAAAAACATCATGATCATGTGTAATTAGTCATGACTCATGATGATGTACCCAGAGTAATTAATGCTTAAGATCATCTGCTATTTCAGCAGGAGGTCATTAATCATAAACAATGAATTCATGCTAATACCTGATGAGTCATTAGATATTCAGAGATGAAGTAATGCATGAATCATGAATGAAATCATGCATGAATTAATGATAATTCATATACCCTTACCGCAAAGTGTTACCGATAAATGGACAGACAGCAGTACTTTATTATTTATTATTACACAGCTCTTTATAATGCTGTAGAATGCGCCATTCACTCCAATGGGACTTTCCAAATGTTCTAGGTCTGATATTTCTTGATGATGGGCCATTGCTAAGTACAGTATAACAGAGTAGTCAAGTGGGATAACATTCTGCAAGGTGGACATTATCATCATTGCAAAAAAGCCTAAAGACACTGTGCCTGGGGTCAGCCCTATGTTCCCACAACCCTATGTTCCCACATTTCTTAGAAAATTTGGGAAATTGGGCCCTATGTTCCCACAGCCCCGCATACTCTCACATTACAAAGATTTTAAAAAAAATTAGACCCTATTTTCCCACAGCAATATGTTCCGATAAGGGCATGTTTACACCAACACACGTAATATTTATCCATTTAGCCCTTCCGTTCACATTAGAATGGAGGATTCTGAAACTGATTCCAAAAATGATTGCTGAGGTCGATTTAAAAAATGATCGCTGAGGTGGATGAATATAAAATCGTTGTGGAATATGGATGCAAAACTAAACCCCACTACCTGGAAGGCACCATTGAGGGCAAATAATACCAAAGATCGAATCTTGCTTGAACTTACATAGGGGGTCTACCAGGCAGGGGTAGAAATGTGGGACTATAGTACCTAACTTTGAAGAAAGAAAAAAAACCTCTTAGAAATGTGAGAATATAGGGCTGTGGGAGCATAGAGCTGTGGGAACATAGAGCTGTGGGAACATAGAGTTGTGAGAACATAGACACGCTCCCCTGTGCCTCACCTGTGTTCATGAGTACTTGCCCTGCTTATAGACTGACAAAAATATAATTTAAAATGAATAATATCTAATGCATGAAAATGCATGACAATGTAAGGCATTATCTACTGTGTTAATCCTGGTCACAGGCTTTTATTTTTTTGTGTTTGTGATTTCATCATTTATTTCAATGAGTACAGGCACCAGACACAGCCAGAGTCTATGGTTCTGGGCACAGATTGCCCTCTGAGTTTGGGGCTTGTTTTTCCTCTGAGGTCATCTGAGATCATCTTGTCCCAATCCTAACTCCCTCACATGCCGAATGATAGGGGTACCCTATTCAGTGGGTCATATGCTACCGGTTATGCATCAGAAATGGATCATCAGCTAACAACCTGGATAAAAGATTTCAGCCGCGCTCATGCTGTCATCAAGTAGGCCAAAAACAGAGTTGTGTAAAGTACTGTAGAGTAGAGGAGTGGAGTAGTAGTAAAAGTACCATATCCAAAAAGTGACTTCAGTAGAAGTTGAAGTGTTCTTTAAAAACCATACTTAAGTGGAAGTACAACAGTATTAAAAATGTTTTGTAAATAAATATTGTAAGTAGAAGTATTTTAAAAATTACTGCTCAGGTTACGATGAACCTTCTAATACTTCCCATAAAACATTTTTAACAAATAACCAAGATTTTCTCATCTCAGATTTACTGTCAACATACAGTATGTGGACATTGCGCATGAAAGGGTTTTAAATTACTACACTGACACTATGGTCTGGCTCTGTGCGGTCCACGTCAACTGGGATGACCAAACACCATCTTCCATCAAACTGGAACTGTACTGATTGTCAGGCTACTTGTGTACTTGTGTTACTTGTGTATAGCATGCTGTCTCTGTATTTTTTTATTTTATTTTTTAAAATAAACTTTGGATTTCCAGATTTCTCTAAACAGTTGTCTGACTTGGTCTCTGCTAAAACATTTGGTAACACCCTAAAAATGACCATCAGAGTGCTCACCTCTGTGGTGTTCCTTCACCCACCATTCTGCTTCCAAACCTCCACTACTCCCTCCATCAAGCTGACCCAGCTGTCAGTGCAGTGGCCTGGCCACATCACTAATGCTCATTGGGTATCCCTCTGGGAGCCCTGGAGCACAGCTTTGGTCCACTTGTGTGTGTCCCAGTGGCAATAAGGCACACACAACACCCCTTGAGGCGAACGCTGTGCCCACATCACCACTTCTACATTTGCAGCCTTTTTCCCACATTCCAGTCAATTGCCTTTTAAACACACACTCTTTAGCTGACTCATATGCCAACACCTAAAAAGTGAGGGCAGGCTGAAGTATCCCTGTATTATATTGTTTATGTAACTGAATACTAAAAAGCAACAGAAATGCTCATTTTTTATCTAGCTGATCACAGGTATTCCAATACATACAAGTACTTTGCCTCTAATATTTGCTTTTTTATCCAAAATAAAATGAAGATAACATTACAGGATGTCTTTTCACTGCATGCTTATTTGTGGAAGCAGATTGGCTGAGAGAGCAGTGACATTTCCTCTAGATCTGCACTTTTTGGAAAGCCTACAGGGGAAGACAGGGCTTGTCTAAAACAACATGCAGGAAATGCAAACAGCTTGTCACTGACAATAATAACGGGAGACAGGTCAAGCGCCATGCCGCAACAAATATTTTCACCTAATAGTCACATTATGTACAATAGGTGCAAGTTCTATCTCTGAATAGAATACACAACTGAGGAGATAACGCCACAAGACAGGCTGATAAAATATCTAGTTTGAATTCACTGTCCAGTATGTATTCAAACATACATAATTGAGTTTCACCTTTTGGTCTGCTGCAGAACTGGTTGGCAATGCCATGTGAACCAAAACATGGAATTAGCAGATAGACTTGCAACTGTTGTTTAATAATTATTATTTTGTAATTTTTTGCATTTCCTTTAATGTCACTAGATGTATTAAAATATAACAAACCAAAAAATGTGTTAGTGCGTAATCTACAGCCTCTGTCTGTCCCTGACCCTCTGTTTGTTTATTTGTGTTGTGTTGTGTTGTGTTGTGTTGTGTAACCTAGGGTGTGTGGTTGTGGACCTCTCTGCTCATTAGAGCCAAGGCGGAGATGAAGCGTGAGGATATGCTTCATTTGTTACTCACTCGGAGTCTTTCATCAGCAAACAAACCGAAATATAATCCTCAAACACCTGTTTACCTGACACATCACAGGGGAAAGGTAGGTTGCAGAGGATTGCATTGATGCATGTCCCAAAATTTACTACACATTCAAGCTACACATTCATTTCCACCCAATGTAAAAATGAATAAAATTGTCTCTCTCTGTGTGTGCATGCACGCATGTGTTTGCTCTTAAAAGTGAATAAAAATACTGTGTGTGTGTATGTGTGTGTGTTTGCTCTTCATTTCACATACACAGAACCTTGAAGACCAGCATTTTTTTGTGAGCAGAAAAATAATCTAGTGGTGAGTGCATAACACAATCATAGCATCTGTCATGAATTGTTCACAATGCATTAATGATTGATTTCTAAGACATGACACAACATTCAAACCTTGCCTTTCATTTATGTGGAAGACGGGATAGCTATAACTAAAAGTCAGATGCATCAAAAGCCATTTGTGTTTTAAATCTATGATCCCCTCAGTGTAGGCCTTGTTTACCATCCAGTGTTAAGCTCAGATGATTTTGAATTCTTCATAATGTATAAACTAACATTTGAAGTAGAAATACTTTAGCCATGGCTTACGTGACCATGTTCAGAAATGAACTGTGGTCTGGCAAAGCTAGCATTGCCTAGAATTCCGGGCATGATTAATTTAAACGTCTAGTATCAAATGTAATAAAACTTCTATCAATGTTATGGGACAGTTTCTGGGCTTGTGAGTTGAGGAAATTGCCTCCTTGGCCATACTGACTTGATCACGAAATTTCATGCTGCGACAGGAAGTATGGGCAGGCCCAGGCCAGAAATACTTATAAAGGCTAGAGTTTGAGAGAGGATTCATTCAGGCCTCCTGTCGATTTAAAAATAATTTGCTGTTGTAGCTCTTCATCTCAATACTGATTATGCAGGTATGACAAACTAAATAGTTAGAGCCCGGATATAAAATATTAAGGATATACTTTTTCATTGTGTCTGATATTTTTGCGCAATTTTGTGCCACGCTATGTGCGACGATCCAGAAACCATTGCCTGGTACGATTGCAAGGTAAGCAAAACAGTCAAATGAAACAATGTTCTATATGAAGTTATGGCCAAAAAGAGAATTTGTTGTATTTGATGATTCCGTACCCCATTGTAGAGATGTATTCCGAAGAGACTGACATAATACAATACATCTCTTTGGACCAAAATGAAAACGCAATGTAGTTAGCTAGAGCCTACATTAGCTTATTTGGGGTTTCTGCTGCTCGTTAACAGATTTAGACATGTTCTTTTGGCATTGACAGCTATGTAGGAAAAATTGACTATAATTGTGTATATGTATGTACTCTAAAGTTTTATTAAAGGTACAATGTGTAACATTTTTATTGTTCAATATCAAAATCTGCTGTTGACAAACTTGTCCTTTCTCATAAATATTAACCACCACTATTAATTCTTTTTTTGTGATCAAATTTTTATTTTGCTTCACTTCAATACAACCATAGAAGGCACAGCATATGGTATACTGTAATACAAGTCAAAAGAAGTACCACAGAATAACACATAAGCACCACTATTAATTCTGTGTGTCCGTATTGGCTTGAAATTTCACATTTGCATGCGTTAACTGGGGTAGACTCTCCATGTATTGCCGCCATCTTGGAATACGGAAGCTGAAAACGGTCATATCGTTCGCGTTTTAGTTATAGACTGACATCTGCATGCAGGCTACCGTAGCTGTAATAATAATAATAATTTGAGTTGCGCTTAATTTTTCTCGAAGGCTACACATTGGGGCTTTAAAGAATGTCATCTATTTTAAAACATGTGCTGCTCACCAAGTGGTTAATGGTGTCCGTTGAGCATCCTGAACAGTGGAAACAAGTGAATAGAATCAATGCTAAACGCTTCAGAGCTGGTTCTAGGGATAGACGAACTAGGCGAGTGCCTAGGGCACCAAATATCGGGGGGCATCACAATACGTTTATTACTTTTTTTTCTGTTTTTCACTTGTATTTCTAGAAAAGATGGGGCAAAATCATTTATACTGTAAATGATGACGAACTCTATCATTTGAACTCTACGTAAATGCACTCTAACTAAATGACATTGACTCCATCTGCTGACTTCCATCTGATTGACATCTCTACAAACTATGCATTCTGTCAGCTAATTCTGTACTCATGCTACTCAAAACCATCACTAGGTACTAAGTAAGGGTGCTTCATTGGGCCCTATGCAAGTGGGTTGAACATATGGATCTGCCCAAGGTTTCTAACTAAAATGAATTCCTACAGAGTCTAGGAGTCCAGGAGTTTTCCCTTGCCCATGTTACTCATTGATGCTCCCTGTACTGCCTGTATGGTGCAGTGAGGCAAGTGTTTTGTATTTGTATTTGAAATTTGTGTTTACGCCTATACAACAATTCAATATTATTAACCTTTACATACAACTCCATTACACATCTTCCCCACCAGCCTCTTCCTCACTATCACACTGCCCTCTCACATTTAGCATGTACTGGGAAATACATTCTAGATCCCCCAATTCTCGTCCACCAAGCCCTGGATATACCAGAATAATCAGTGTAGGAAAATACAATTCAGTGCATCTATCAGTGCACACTAATGTGACAAAAGTGGGGCAATGAGACCTTAATGATGTCTCCTGCCCCCTGCTGTTCATTCTTAGACCTATCTTTCTACTGTCTAAAACCATAAGAGAAGCATGAATGGGCCCTCCTAGCATTTAGAGTACAGACAACTCTTTATTAGCGATAGAACCATAATAGCTTACAGTTTTCTGTCTAGCTGACAGAATATGTGTTAGTTTATAGAACACCTATGAAGTACAAGTAGATCTAGAACAAAAAAGTTTTATCACCACATATGAGGACTTCTTGACAGTTACATAATGATGGCTACAAGCCTGATAATGGCCCCTGTCAATGGCAACAGGCTTTCTGCTGCCTTCAGACTGACATCTTCATATCATGAGTGGTCCATTCCCAACTGTTTATGTAAGTTACATGTACACTGAAAGAAGAGAAAGGGGTGTTGTAAAAATGTTTGTGTCAGGCTGCTGTTCACTCTGTTATTTGACTTTGATTTTGGTTTTATTGTTCATCCTTTCATCCTTTCTCATATGAAAATACTGTACATTAACGCCAATGTACAATACAGAGTATATATAGGGACCTGATGACTGTAGATAAATTGTCTTTTTTTTGTCTGGAATAATCTGGAATTTGTTTACTCTATTAATGGATTAGTCTAACATGTTACTGATTTACACTTTTAACATGTCCTCTTGGTTGGCACATAAATCTACGGTTGTCTGTTAAAATCTTACATTGGAAAACATGCAATCTTTGTAGTTTTTCCTTCTCACCAGCAGATGGCATGATGCCTTTCAAAATGCATTTCAAGAGGGCAGCAACCAAGGTTGACAAAGTAAGCATGCTGTATGTATGTTTTTATATGTATTATGGTAACTACTGATGACATGAACCCTGAGACGTGGATCTGCCCAAAGGTTTTCTTCCTTGATTAAAAAAATTACACTGTATAGATTCTGAATTGAATTATCAAAAGGCTGATATAAGCATTTTTTCAGCTGCTACTAAGCTTATTTGTTGCTGTTGTCCTAGGAAATCATGTCATACAGTAAGTATTTTTCACCACACTAGTGTTTGGTTTAAAAGGAACTGTGTGTAGGATTGTGGCCAAAATTGGTACTACAATCATATTCAAAATATTTTGTTGCTTTCATCCGTCTCCATCTTTCAAAAGCATCTCCTATACATATCCTTGTTTTTATTTCTGACCATGATATTTTTCGGAAGCATAATGAGGCTTTGACAATGACAACACCACAAATACCACTTGAAATGACAACATAATTACTTGTGGGCTGCAACTTAGCTTTTCAAATGCAAATATTCTGGCTGGACTACAACTGTCAGTAATATCAGTGTTTAAAATGCACATGATTCCTTCATGTCTGGTGACATATCAGGGTCGTTTAATGATTATTTGGAATATATTTCTTACACACAGCTCCTTTAACCTTCTAAGGCCCATAAGTATTGCATGTTAGTGAATACCAGTGACTACAAAATAACATGTAAACTTCTATTTTTGCCACTATTGGACACGTTTAAGCATCCATATGTACTCAATAGCAAAAGCTGTGAGACACCTGCAGAATACACATTGTATCCCTTTGTATAACATATGAAACATTCATATTTTGTACATTGTGAATAAGTGCTGTTGTCCTCTGACCACTTTTTGTGATGAGCATCAAAAACACCTAGATCATCTGAAATGTTCTTTCCAACAGGCAATTACAGTATGGCTTATGTGCAGTGTTGGGGAGTAACGGAATACATGTATTCGGAATACAAATTATGCAGTAACTTGTATTCCAGTTACAGTCACAAACTAAAATGAGTCGGTATTTAAAATACAGTTACTTTGTAATAAACTCACAGTGTGTTTACTCAGTGGTAATTTTACAGTTTCATCATAATTTAGCTATGCCCTCTCTAATTTGAGTAATGTCACAACACAAATTGTCCAGGAAACTAAACAAATTACATTGAATGAAGAGCTATTAAACATCTGGTCTGTAATGTATCAGACGTTCAGTAACTATTCGGAACATGTGTCCTAGCAAAGGAAATGCACTCCAACCTTCAGCGGCAAGACAGATATGTCTGTTACACAACATCATAATTAAGTAGGCCTAGGACTAAATAATAAAGCTGGCACCTAATTAGAATAAAAATGAAGCTAAATAACATTTACGACAATGTACTGTCCATAGACTGAAAATGATGTCCGTATATATAGAAATCTGCCAGTTTCCATAAGTTTTGAATACTAGCTCACATTTAGTGGCTGAAACCTCCAAATGCTGCTTGATTGCTGCAGCTGCATAAACTACCAGCTGATTTCTTACCTGCAATTTGGCGTCACTAAAATTGTAAGACAATGTTACACATTTGGAAAATGCTTTTGATTTGCTATGTCTTGGTAATGCAGCAGGAGACTAAACTTTAAGCTAATCTAACTAATAAAAAACATTCTATGTTTGCCTACTTTCAAAAGTCTGAAGCCAGCTAGTGGCCGAGGTCATACTGTCCATATCGCCCATTAGGATAACTACTCCTTGCTTACGAATAACAAACCTTGATATCTCATCTACTGACAAACATAATGCATTGGCTAATGACTTGTAAACAACCTATTTGTTGTATAAAAACAAACAAGTATGTTGAACAGCATATGATTGAAACATTCATGTAGTTGAATATAAAGCCATAACATTAAAAGTAATCCAAAGTATTCAGAATACGTTACTCATATTGAGTAACGTAACGGAATACGTTACAAAATACATTTTGGGGCATGTAGTCTGTAATCTGTAACGGAATACATTTTAAAAGTAACCCTCCCAACACTGCTAATGTGAAATTTTGTATTGGCAATGTAAAAAAAGGATATGCAAGGGTATGATCACTGAGGACAGACGGATCCAGCCTGCTTATGGATGCCCAGAGGTCACCTGATTGATTGACCTTGATGTCACTAATCACACATCACTGTATGAAAGGCTGAGTAACAGTTGTGCTCGGTTTGCAAGTACAAGAACACTTTGCACATCACACAACGCACTCTGGCTCTACCAGTGCAGCCTAGCTGTCGGCAACGGATCACATTCTTCAGGCCAATCATCTCTGGGAGATGAGCATTGGCCCTTCTGCGAAGAGAGACATGGGGCAACTCTGACACTCTACGTCTTACCCCTTCAGTTGAATCTTCTTCTTCCTCTGACTGTTCCGAAAGATCTGCATCTGCACCATGATGCTAGGCCAAGAGGATCTTTGCCACTTCCATGCTGAACTCAAGGAACTGCATGGGTCTCGTCTTTGGTCCAGCACTTACAGCATGGTCTTTGCGGTAGAGTAGCCAGCTGTTTGCAAACGCCGTGAAGTGCATTACCATCGGCATTGTACATTTCTTTGTGCGGGTGCTCATGCGATAGTAGCTAATCATTCTATCCATCAAGTCAACACCGCCCATCTTCACGTTGTACTCACGGACAATGCTTGGTCTTGAGACAGTGACATATTGTTTCAATTTCTTGTCCCAGCGACGGCATGTGTCTTCAGGCTGTGTGCCATGAACAACCGACATCATCAAAACCGGTTTGTTGTCGTACAACTTCACAACACACAACTTCCCATCTTCAGTGGAGACTTCTGATGAGGAACCTCTCGCTGCTTTCTTCTTTGTTACTGGATAACTTGTTTTCCGCTCCAGCGAGTCTGTTCTTAGGTTTAAGGTTTAAGAATAATTTCCTTAAATTATCCACCAAGAACATCCGCTGGTGTGATACCAATGCACCAAACGCAATGCACTCCATGCTCTTATAGGCAATGAGAAAATTGATCAGTCATTGGTTGATTTTGTGTCACACCCATAACACACCCATGATTAATTAGGCAAGTCCAACCTTTTTGAACTTTAAGCTGGCGTGAAGTTCGTTTCTGCACTGTGGAAATAGCAAAATATCGCTGGCACACCCCCAACACAAGATACGTCTCTCACCAGAGAATGTTTGATGTTCTATCATCAACATAGGGCTCTAGGACTCAACTAATTCTTATTCTTGTTGTGTGACAAGCAAACTATATGTATTATCGCCACCCTCTGGACTGAAGAATGACTCTCCTTTTCAATATCAATGTTGGTTCATGCGTCATTGCAATGCCACTTGGTTCCTGGATCCGAGCCTAAGTTCAATATGGTGTTGACTATGAACTGGTATGCTCTACTAGCCTCACCCTTGGCGGCACATAGTCAATCTTTCCATGATCAAGCCAGTCTGACCAGAGAACTTTTAAAACAGAACTACCACTGATTGGTCTGATTGGCTATAGTTCATGACATTCATTAAATCCCGCCTGAACTTCTTCCCAATTGCACTTTTGCCACACCACAGTTCATTTATGTATGTATGCTACAGTAAAATGCCTCAGCAAATCTGGTGGTGACCTAGGTATGCACTAGCCTGATTTGATCATCCGCTCTCACATTGTTTTACTTTGTGCAAAGCGCCTGAAACATCTCCATTGGCAGTTGTTTCCTCTCTAGAAATGCTATGCAATGTGTGGTGTGATCTAGTTTTGGGTTCATAACAGGCCAGGACACCAGGGGGCGTGCTATGTGTTTGGGAGCACTGAAATGTAAGCACACTGGTTAACACCTTTGATGGGAAAAGTAAAGCAGGAACTCCAGTGCATGGAGAAGTTGGGAGTCATTAGCCGGATTGAACAGCCTATGGAGTGGTGTTCCGGCATGGTGGTGGCACCAAAGAAATCTAAGGAGGAAATACAGATTTGTGTTGATCTCTCACCTCTAAATGAAGCAGTGTGCAGAGACAAGTTCATCCTCCGATCAGTGGACCTGACCTTAGGTATGCTATTAGGGGCAACTTGTGGGTACTTCTGCAAGAACACAATGGCATCTGGGCGCCAGTGGCGTATGCGTCCAGAGCACTCATAAGTACAGAACAGCGCTATGCCCAGGTGGAAAAAGAGGCACTTGCCCTGACCAAGGCATGTGAAAGGTTCAGCGACTTCATCATTGGTCTTCACTGCTGGAGCTGGACACTGATCACAGACCCCTCGTGAGCCTGCTGGGTGGACAAGCACTGGACGCACTCAGGAACACCATAACACACGTTCCTGGGAAAAGCCTCACTACCGCAGACACACTCTTTAGGGCTCCACTGAAGATCAGTGGAGCCACTGATGCTGACAGCCTGATGGAAGAGACAAACATACTGTATATGTGGATTCTGTGATGGCAAACCTGCCAGTGAGTGAGACTTACCTGTAAGAGCTGTGAAAACAGCTGAGTGCACAGCTGGCGCATAATGGCTGCCGTGCATGACCTAGGTGGGTGCTACACATTGGTGGTGGTTAGTCAGGTCCCCCTTCCACTGTAAAGGGCTTTGGGTGTCTTGAAAAATGCTATAGAAATGTAAGGTGTTGTTGTTGAGGAATAGTGTGCTAGATAAGATTGATGAAGGGCACCAGGGGATAGTGCCTTGAGAGAGCATAGCAATCTGTGTGGTGGCCGGGGCTAAGCAGCCAAATGAGCTAGTCTTAGAATACACTGCGTGTGTCAAAGGACGGACGAATATGTGTGAGCCTCTTATGCCCATCAAGCAGACAGACCGTGGCAGAAGCTGGGGCTGATCTCGTCACATTGAAAAACTTCAACTACATGCTTGTTGTGGACTATTTCTCCAGGTACGTTGAGCTGAGTCTGACTAGGTTTGCAGATGTTATAGTGCACTTCAAGTCTATTTTTGCTAGGCACGGCATACCTGAGACTCTAGTCACTGATAATGGGCCACAGTTCTCGGGTGCCCAAACACATAACAAGCAGCCCAAAATATCCGCAAAGCAATGGTGAGGCCGAGCCCTGTATTCAAACCATTAAAAACCGTGTGCTGCTGGCCTACAGGAGCACTCCTTTGAGCACCGGCTTCAGCCCTGCCCTTCTGCTCATGGGACGCCAATTGTGCACCACAGGGTCTGGTATTTTTTGCCCTCAACGGTGCCTTCAAGGCACTACTCCCATCAGTTTAGGATGAGGATGAGGGTTGAGGGGGTTAGTGTTAGGAATAGGGTAAAGGTAGTGCCTTTTATATTAGGCTGTGCTGCCTGGAAGGTGACGCTGAGGGAAAAAAAAATTGAGCGCACCACAGTGCCAGCTTTCCCGGAGTGCTTGAGCCAGCCAACTACGACCGTAGACACAGGGCCAGAAATATCTCTGACACCAGGTACTGTAGCATCCACACATGGAACACCAAGATCTTACCTGGTCAGTGGACCTGCAGGGCACTCTTAGGAGGAATCATCACCACCTTGTGCCCATGGCATCAGACCCCATCCGAACCAGGTCTGGTAGAGCTGTCATCAAGCCAGATCGCCTGGATTTGTGATGATATGTGATTCATGTTTGAAAATAGACAAATGGGGGGGAAAAAAGTGGTTTTAATATTGCTTATTTTATGCTGTACACATGATTCTAAAGGTGGCAGTACGTCACAAAGGAGAGTGTGGGGAGTATCAGGCATAACTTCAACCAGCCAAAGAGAGCACCTGTCTCTCCACTGCCCCTGGCTGCTCGCATTAAATTCAAGTCACTAATGTTGGCTTACAGGGTACTGGAGGGAACTGCTCCAGTCTACCTGAAAGACATCATCAAACCATATGCTAACCTCCAATCGCTCCGCTCAACCAAGGATCGCTGCTTGGGACGACCAGCACCGCGCACAGGTCAATCTAGGCTCTTCTCATGCATTGTTCCTAACTGGTGGAATAGTCTTCCCAAGACTATTAGAACAACAGGCACTCTTTCTACTTTCAAGAGACTCTTGAAGACCCAGCTCTTTCAAGAGTATCTCTTGTCCTAGTTCGTTAAATTACTTGGAATGCACTGATCAAGTACTTCTAAACTCTTGCACTTGCTCTCCTATTAGCAAATGTCACTCCCAGTAGGCACTTACTTGTATTGTGTTGCAACTTGATTGTTATCCCTCTTTTGTAAGTCGCTTTGGATAAAAGCGTCTACTAAATGCATAAATGTAAATGTAAATAACTATTTCATCTACAGTTACATTACAGTCATTTTTAAATGTACAAAACCTTGCCAACTCTGTCTGCATCATTTTTGCAACTTAAATAATAGGCTACAGTTAGCCTACACGTAGGCTGCCTATATTGCTCTATTATGATCTCAGACAGACTCGATGGATCATCGGTTCCCATATTACAAGAGAACAAAGTAATGCTGTGTCTGTTTTGCACAATATGGGTTACAGGTTCAGAAGTACTACAACTACGGCAAGTCATAAATTAATTAGAAAAGCACTAGAGTGCAGACCTCTGCCAAAGCCAATGTGGTCACTGACCCTATATAAATCCCATATGGCATTCCAGACTTGTTGAACACCCCCTACAGATTACGCCCCCTACAGTTCCGGTGTTAACTGATTACATTGCCAATAGTAGCCTAAGGAATCCTGTCAAAAATCCAAAGTCCATATCCTAATCAGGATCAGCACCAAAATTTAATGGGTTCTTCGGTGGGCAAAGACACACCCCTAGTAAAAATTTCATAAGAATCTGTCCACAACTTTTGCCGTAAAGTTGCTAACAGACAGACAGACAAACAGACAAACTCCCCGTCTGAATGTTATATATAATATACTTCAGAGAAGCCTTCAACATCTGCATGTAGTTTATTGCTATAGCCTAGAAATTCGAGGCATGCACGGGACCAAGCAAATGCGAAGGTGAAATGGTTGTAAATGTTATTTCAAACTGGCCTAGAACTCTAGACACACTCCTAGCCTGTCCGTCTAGTGACGAGCCATAGCTCAGACCTCGATTGCATCTGAGCTGTTTCTGAGCTGTTTACGCTGTTGGTTGTATTCAGACATCGTGGTGTTTAGCTAATCACAACGTTATATCTGGACAGGGAGTTTTGGGCGGGCTTAGCGTTGTTTGAATCGCTTGTTAGTTGCTAGTCGCGCTGATTAGTTTTAGCAGTTTTACCCGGGGGTCTTTCACTCGTCTCCAGACTACACATTCATGTTATAGTCTGGCGTGTCAGGCTAATTTCAAACATTCATTTTAATGAAATCTAAAGTAAATGTTAAAAGTAGCCTAAAAGTTAACCTGACCAAGGTAAACAGACCCTTGTGTGTGTGTTAACTAATGTTTTCTAATGTAGGTTCTAAGGTAGCCTAAAGAGGCATAAATGAGTTCACATTTTTTAGTTAATTGGATTGTAAGAATGGATTTATATGAGATAAGAGGTTATGTAAAGGAATTGTTATCCCAACAAGGCACAGTATAGATGTTAGGTTAACAGAGTAATATGTGTTAAGAATACAGTGTGCCACAGTTTGTCGTTTCTCAGAAGGGGAGATATGGTGTGATCTAGTTATGGGCGTGCTATGTGTTTAGAAGCACTGAAATGTAAGCACACAGTGCCATGTTAAAGGTGCCATTCCTGTGGAGTTTCTCCAATAAAGCACTCAACGTAAAATCCAGGTCTCAGTATCCTTCTTTATTATTTGGCGAAGAACCCAATGCGACACGTTTTGAACATTTTGCTACAGTTCGTATTAAATGTATATAAAAAAAATGTTTCGTTATCTTGACTCAAGGTTGGTGATGGCTGGGCGCAATACCGTGGCTTCTATTTCTTTTCTATTCGCTGCATTTGGCCCGCACAGGTTAGTGTTGGAGGAAACAAAACTGCATTATTCTCTTCCTGAATATCTGGTGTAATGAAATTAAATTAGCTGAGCCAGTAGGTGGCGTTCGCCTGGCTAGGTAAGTACTGGAATACTGTGTGAGTTTGTCATTGCTTTCAGCGAGATTGGGTGTCCATTACTTGTAACCTCTCTCACATCAGATGCGGTGTTGAACAGAAGCATCTGATGTCGTTCCCACTGAAAGGGATTTCAGGATGACATCAGTTAGTGTATGACAAGTGAGAGTTGATATTTTAACCACAGGGTCACTGGTCGGAGCAGTTGGAAAAATTAATTAGGCCTATCTTTCCTAATACAAAACCGCGCATGCGTCTTGCGCGGCGTCTGCAAAACGCATCAGGTGATGTCCAAACAATTAACTCGTCATACAGTTCAAAGACACTTCGGACTTTAAATTTTTCATTTTATTCCATTCAGTGCAATCAGCAGACGGCGTAATTAGAGAAAAACTAACTGGGTTGCAGAAATGGAGATCTGAGGCTCAGGGACGCGCTCAGCATAGTCATGCTCACGTGCAGACGGCACTGTCTAGTCACGAGGCATAATGTTCTGTAATGAAATGTTGCGGTGAGTGTAGCCTAATAATGTTTGTAGCCCACTATAGTAACAGTAGTCATTACGAATAGAACCGGAAAGTAGCTTAATAGGCTATGCCAACTGAATGTCCTGCAGTGCTAGGACTAGTGCTTAAGTTATTAGAAAATGAAGGATGCCAAGTGATGTATTATAAGATAGTGTAATATCCTAGTAGCCTTCTAGGCTTCTTCAGTCAACCCGTCCTCGTCAGATCATGTGGAGTACGCAAACCACAAGCCACGTTTCCAGTTTAGAAAACGGAGCGCGGCTCACTGGTGCATCACATTCTCCAGGAGCTGGCAAGATGATTGCCAGTGCTCGGCACTTTCTATTTTTATCCTCGTGGCGCTGTTTCCCCTCTTACAATCATTTTAGGCTATGATTGTAGGCGGGAATAAAACATGCTCTGAAATCTGAATTGTGCCCGTCTATGATATCCTACCTATAACCTGTACGACTTCCTAAAATAAGCGTTGGTGTCGTAAACATGGCATCCATGTGAGCGTCAATCTTAGGAGAAGTACTAGTGAGGAGGAGGAGAGAGATCACAAGATTATGGATTGATACAAATAGTCGCCCGCGCCAACCGAAGCCAGAGTTGAATTAATGTGTTACTATTTTTGGAACTCCTGTGTTTCCAGGGGAAACCTAATGACGCAATGACGTCAATGCAGGTCAACGCCAGACTGGAGGAATTGAGCGCTTCCATTAGATTTTGCAGTATTTTCCAGAATAGCGGTTAGAACTAAATGGATTAGTTTGAATGTATGAATAATCAAAAATAGTGACTTTTAAACAATTGTAACGACACTGCAAAAATAGAGACACTGGATGTGTTCATTTAAGTTCATGAAGAGAATCTGGGGGTGAAAGCAGCTCTCCATCCAGAGGTTTGGCAAACGGTGAGCCAGTGTTTTCTTTACAATCACTGAAAAAAGCTCGTTTTTGTGTGGCATGGAATGAAATCATTGAGATTTTCGTGAGCTCCCTCGTGAGTTTTTGAATGGCAAAGGGTAGCTCATAGCTTACTCCTACTAGGATTTGTTTTCAGTCGTTACAGTCGTTGTGATTTAAAATATCTCACCAGACATGGTAAAATTAACGTTGCTTAAGTCTTGTTTAGCTATTGGTTTTGAAAGTCAAGCCAACATGAGATGGTTCGCGTTAAAACAGGTAGGCTAGCAAATAGCGCACGGGTGTGAGGGATACCGTGTAGTTTCTATCGGTAGCCTATGAAATCCATCATTAATATCCTTCGAGAGAATAGTCATGTTTTATATGACGCTAACATAAGATAGCCTACCGTTGGGCTGTTGAAATAAAGTAAGGTGTTTTAATATTGACTGCCTCGTGATGTCCATTGTAACTTCGTGATAGCACGAACCTTGAGTACGCAACTCTGCTTAAGCATTTTTTTTTTTTTTTTGTCTGATGGCTATGCGAATCTTTAGACAGTCATTGGAAATAATCTTAAACATGCATATAATAAGCTCTGGCACTGATGTCCTTTTGATGTTTCTCTTCTCACGAATTGAAGGGGCTGGGTCTGAGGGCTCAGAATGGCATGACTGCGTGCTCACACTACAGGAGCCATAACCAATAAATTAGACAATACCCAGATATCCAGCATGTCACTAGCAACAAGTAGTCAGACCTAAACCCTGAGTTGGACATGGAAAAGGAAATCTACATTAGATATGTCATTCAATAGAGATATCAGACCTGTGTGTGTGTGTGTGTGTGTGTGTGTGTGTTACTGCGAGCGTGCGTGTCCGTACGCGCGAGCATAACATTTTAAAATAATTTCCCCCTTAATTCTTTCATGCTACAATACATAATTTGAATTTGGAATGTTTATTTTACAAATCAAAGTGTGAATATTGTTATAGCCTATAAAATCCTCATTGACCAAAACATAGACTACACAACAATAAATAATTTCAATTTATAGCACGGGGCGTTTACCACGTGAAGTGTGGAAGTGAGTGACTTCAGCACCATGGAGAAGTCCAGTCACAATATTTGGCTCTGCTCATTCATAGCTTTTGACCATGGACAGCTCTTGAAATGGTGACTTTGGCTTTTTAGTTAGACAGCAACATATAGTCAGTGTAAATAAGTCATTGTAATTGTAATAATGTATTAGTCTGTATCAGTGTAATATCAAAAACAAACACAAACCTTTCAAACAGTTTATATGCTGAGTGACAATGTGGACCTTTGGCTCCAAGCAGGGAACAAATCAGTCCTGATTCCTCTGATGAGTTCTGATATATTACTGGGTTTGTTTTAAATAGAAATCAACAAGACAGTCAGAAACTGTGGCATAAATGTACACTGTGACATTCAAAGGGGGTCTTCCTAGGGACTGTATCAGGGAGAAATGCTAAATGAGGGTGGGGAGTTGTGACACTTTTTGTACATCTGACGCATACAGTGAGGTAAGCTTAACCAATGCTATATTATGACCCATTCAAATTCTCTGTGACTCAGAGATGCAATATATCAATCAATATAAACTGGTACATACCTGATTTTTTACATTTTAGTCATCTTATGATGTATGCATTTTTCATGTGTGTGATCTCGTTCTTTTACATTCTGTAATATAAGGTCATACATATACACAAAGGTTAGGCATAGTCTTTACTCAAATATTGTAAATACATTTTACTAATTAAAGAAAAACTTTTCTGTTGGTGGCACAATGCACTTTCAAACAAGGGATTCTTTTTTCTCAATAATGTCACAAGGATACAGATCTTGATGACAGTACAGACCACAGGGATCTCTGCCTACTACAGCCACTACCAGTTTCAGTGCAAGCAAATTAGTATCATGTATTACGCATCCTCACCTGAAGCCTGTTGTAAAAGTGTAATATTTAAATGGTGATAATCCCCCGCTAGTTACACTCCTATTCATACCTCTTTTCTTTTTTCTGCTTTACAGAGATTGAACAGGTGTCCAGATGTACAGTTGGAGGCAATTGTCCTTTTTGGGTCTTTTTGCGGTCTGGGCTTGCTGTTCCTTGAAGCAGTAGCCAGGAAGCCCTTACCCCAAAAAGTATCTGCATGGGACATAAACATCTGATAGGGCAGACGTTATATTTTTCATCATTCATTATTATAGGAAATAGGAAATCTCTCTCTCTCTCTCTCTCTCTCTCTCTCTCTCTCTCTCTCTCTCTCTCTCTCTACTGCTCTTCTAGGACTTTTTTAAATAAGTTGTAAGGAACCTCTTGATTCTTAAGAATTAATTCAAGTCTAGTTACTAATGAAGTTTATGAATAACAGTAATAATTGTAGGTATTTTAATCAATTCTTGTTTAATTCAGACAGAAGAAAGAGAATCAGCAGAGTGCTTTGATCATCCAAAAGTCTTTGGCATTTTAGTTTCCTAACTACCACTAGACACAGTGTATTCAGTGCACTGAAAGTGAATTCAATCAAACAATCCCCAAAGCACTAATTTAGCTTCCCATATTGCAGGTTGTTCCTCATTGAGTTATCTTTTCTTTCCTTTGTACAAGTAAAACGTTTCTTAAAACTTCTATATCTTCTTATACTACTCTCCATAACTTCAGTGACTGGGCAAAATGACATGCGCGTTCATAGACATTTGTATGTTTGCTGTACAATGTTGTGCATGATCCATTGACAAGTTTATATACCTGTAAATTATCAAACAGTGTAAGTGTAAACATTTTCTGCTATCTCCCTACATATCTGTGGTGTTATC
The DNA here is from genome assembly GCA_027497455.2 of Sardinella longiceps. NCBI lineage: Eukaryota > Metazoa > Chordata > Actinopteri > Clupeiformes > Clupeidae > Sardinella > Sardinella longiceps. The sequence continues at coordinate 846,636 of JAODXP020000026.1, forward strand.
AAGATGACATAATGTTACAAAATGTTTAATATGTCACCCATAGGGATGAATGGGAGCTGTTATGTTACGTTACAACTGCTGAATTTGCCCCATGGTGTTCATTGGGATATTCTCAAAAGAGTTCCCGCTTCCAATTGAAAAGTAGACAAACATGTAAGCATTACACACAATAAATCAACAAATTCAACTAATTTTCTTTGTCCATTATTATACCTTTTATTCAAAGTTATTTGAAATCAATTATGGAAGCACAAGGACAAGTGAAAGGACATTCTTGTAACCCTTCCCCATAGTGGTGTGGATTTAAAATTGAAATAAGAGCTGTAATTTAATTTAAAAAGCTGTCTAAAAAATTCTTGTTGAGTTGGTAAACCTCATTTTAGGTAGTACAATTCTAGCAAGCCTTGGTATATGAAACACTTGGTTACATTTTTTTCTGTGTCCTCCATGTTGTGACTGACTTAATGACATCAGAAAAAGTTAATGAACCCAATCTGTTTCTGATAAAGTAACTGTTTTGAATCTTCTGTAGATGCATGATTAAAAGTGGTTTTTATCAGGATCTTAGTGGATCCAACATAAGCACAATGCCTTACATTTCATTTCTTATATTTTTGAAATATTTAAAGTGTTTGGAGGAGCAGGAATTCAGGCAATAAATAAGATTTGTATACATTTCTGGATCATTTGAATCTTAATATTTTGCTGATATCCTGTTTAAGCGTACAGTTTTATAATAGTGATGTGCTGCTTAATGGTGTGGCAGGCACAGCACAGTCTGCAAATCCCCCAAAATCTATTAGTCCTAAAGGTCTGATCAAAGTGGAGTATTTTTATAATAGTTGCAAAGATAAACATGCATCTGAAATCAGAGAGACAGACAGTTACACTCGAGTTCCATGTAAAGCAGCTGTGAAATCATGTAGGCTACCATCAGTCACCCATCTGTTCCAACAATGAGCCATTGGAGTCCCCTAGAGGTCAAATAAAGAACTCCAAGCAAGGACCAATATAAAACTATGCGCAAAAGTCTAAGCCACTGTTAGATGTTTTGACTCAGCTATCATGATTTATGTTTTTCTGTTTGTAGAAGATGACATACATCTGGAGGGAGTTGTTTTCCTAAATAACCTTTACAATCCCCTTCACAACCTGATTGCAATTAAGAGCTCTAACATTTTAATAAATTGCAAATAATAGTCTAACAACTGGCATTCTGATCTTTAATTGCTCACATTGGATTCTGCCCAATGGTGAAACCCCCATATAAAGATAGCAGACTATTGATACTTACAGTATGGAGTGCAAACAAGTACCAACCACACCTCAACATCCTACCCAAGCTCAGGGATGTTCACTGACTGCACAGGATGGGATGCATCCCAAACGGAGTAGTGAAGGATGATGAGAATTGAGTGGAATTGTGTAGGAAGGCAATAGGCAGGCTACAGTACATAGCACCTAACCAAATTCACTCATAAGGCTCAAAGCCTCATAGTCACTCTGATGATTATTTGATTGTGCAACAGGGCTACACTTGAATTACACCAAAGCTTTAAATGAGAATAATATCCAGGAAATCTTACAATCAGGCTTCAGAGCTAATAGCACAGAATCAGTCATAGTTATAGTATAAGTCAACAATGTTTCACAATGGATCAAGTGATATTACAAAAACCTTATCTAGATAAGGACGGTTTGACCACTCAAGAGTCCCGAACCCACCACCTTGTCAACTACAACAAACCCACGGTATGGGACCCTTCCTCCCTATCATCAACCCTTCCTTGATGGACTACTACTAACTTCACCAGAGGCGCATAGCTGGACCCACTTTCCTTCTTCCTAGATACCCTGTGACGGACTGTGACTGAGACTTTGAGTACAGTCACTATGGTTGAGTATGTGCTCTGACTGCCATACCAACAAGCCTGGCTCTTTGGCGTTGTGGTCAAGTTGAGCGTTTAGCACCCTGGAAACCCGGGTTTGAGACCGGGTGGAGTCACTATTCTCTCCCTTCGCTACACAGACCCTCCCATGACGGCCCTGCCAAAATTAACTCTAAAACGCTACCTCAAATTGACAACTTTGGCTTGACTACCACAATGCTGTGGGAAAATATTCTGTAATCATGTTACTTAGTTAATCATGATGCTTAGTCAAAACTATGCATATCACTAAACTACTGAATGTACTTACTGTACTATCTCAATTAGCCCCTGGCAGTTGGGTTGAGCCCTTGAGTTGTGCATCTTCCAAAGGTTTCTTCCTATAAAGAATTATTACGAATCAAAGGGAGTTCATTCTTGGCCCTGCAAAAGAGCATGGATGCTGCTTTTACCGTCACTGTAAGGCAATAAAATTGAATCAATTGAAATAACACAAAAATAAAAAATGTTAGTCACCTGTGGAACACCATCCAGTTGTTTTGAGTAGCTGGTTCATCAAACTCAACTGCCATTTTGTTCCTCTGTACGATAGACAGAGTTTGTTCTTTAGGCTACTTTGGAGTCTTTGAAAAAAATTAAAAGTTAGCTCGAACATTTTTCCAGGACATGTTTTGCTTAGCCATAAGAGAAGGTAAGACAACTGAATGTGCACAGGAGCCCCTTTTTAATTTGTGTTCATATTTCCTCTATTATATGGTTGTGTTTTACAATTCCACAGTTGAACATCCTTTGAGGTGCTGAATATATCCATATCACACTCAGATTTATCAGTTTCCCTGAAATGGTAAAATCATGTTCTGACCATTTACAGACCATTTATGAAAGCTGCATATTTGTATGCTCTTCTTCTACCATCTATATGTGTCCATATGTATTAGTATGTGGTGCAAGATTGCAATTTTAAGTTACATGATAGATAAAAATGATGAATAATCTAAGATACACGACTTCCAATTCTTCTATTTTCCTCAAAATCTTGTTGAATCAGATGACATGTGAGCCCTGACTTCTCCGAATATAGAAATATGCTGGTAAACTACCCTCCTAATCTTGCCCAGATGTGGATGAATGTGTTGCGAAATCTCAGTCTAAGTCTGTGTCAGAAAAACATGAGAAGAGCAACTTGAGAATAATGCCAGCGCACTAACGTTTTCCCTCTTTATGTTCACGCTCTTGGCTTGCATCAGTGACTGCACCGTGGCTTGGCACCATTGACTTCCATTCAGTTGAACATCAAACCACTGTGTGGAATGTGCCTTGGTATGACACATGCTTACTGGCCAAGTTCATTGCGAAAAATGGGATTAATTGGCAGGATGTTATCACTGAGTTGTTCTGTTTGCTCAGCAATGCAGATCATCTGTTTTGGAAAACTGTGATGATGAGCAGGATAGATCTGGAATGTGTGAAAGCAGAAAGCGTGCTAAGATCATGTTGACCTTGTCACACATAATCAAACTTTATTGAAAACTAAGTCATGGGCATGAGAAAGAATGCTAATGAAAGAATAATGGAGCAGTCATTTTTGACCTGCTTACTGGAAAAATCCAAAACTGGTATTACAATCAATGACGTAGGTAGTGAAGTCTAAAACAGTCCAACACTTGCAGCCATTTTTTTATTATTATTATTATTTTTTTAAGTATTATCGTTATTATCATTATTATTGTATGTTAACTCAGAGCATTGCTGAAAAAGAGCGTCTTTGCTCAGACAATTTCTCCCTGAATAAACAATGGTTAATGAATTCTTAAATATTCTCTTTGATATTCTTTCACTATCCATAAACAGTCACAGGTGAACATACTGTAATCCCTGTCAGCAACTGACAGGTCCTGATGTCTACCTTTAAAAACTTCAAATTATCAGGGGATTCATGCATACAGGCTTTGTTCTTATTATGTATCTTTTAATATATGAATGTTTGATTTTAAGAGGACTAGCAGGAAACAAACAGTGAATAAATTTCTGACTATAAATGACTGACCATGAGTTCATAAATTATTCCATTCCCTCCAAACAACAGTTATTGATACTTTGACTAACACTACAGGATACTTCTTGTTATGCATGCACCATAAGCACAAAATTCTCAAGTGAGTCAAGTGTGAAGAAAAGGAAAAAAATGTCCCCTGAAAATGGCTAGTGAATACTTCACCGCTTTGTTCAGAGGAATGCAGCAGTGAAATTCAACACATGCCATTTCCAGGATGTGCTGTCATAGTACGGGTGGGGGTTGGGTGGCCTTTACACACACACACACACACACACACACACACACACACACACACACACACACACACACACACAATGTGTGCATTTTTTGAGTTAACGTAGAATTTAAAGGCAACTAGATAATTTATTTTTATGTTTATATAGGCTAATATTCAATATAATTCAATTACCCTATACATTTTTTTTACCAATATAATATAATTGAATCCCCAACAAGTATGATTGCTTTGTATTGTGTTCATCACTATTTTTGTGGAATATTGATATTCTCACCCTGGATTCCTTTATACACTTTTTAGTTTTAAATGTTTTCAGTGTTGTCCAGTGCTGCATGAATATATTATGTCAGTTTGTGTGGATTTTATTTTTTGTATCCTGTGTAAAATATTTTTGGTTGTTTCTTCATTCATAAATACATACGACATTGATTTCTACATCTTTGTATAATTGAAAAGAAATAGGCTATATTCTTTTATACAATTTGCCTCTTCTAGAATTCTTCATACTGACAAAGAAAGATGTTCACTTTCTGAAAACTGCATCTTGAGGATGTCAGACAGTTTAAAGTAAATTAACACATTCTTAGAAATGCCTACAGATCATTGTAAATGTGAGAGGACAAATATCTTACTTGCTAGACAGAATACAGCCTATTTAGCGACAAGTGTTTTACATACAAGTGAGCTTTCATTTATTTTTTGGGATATAATTATTTTTTTGGGATATAATTATTACTATACTAATATAGCCTAATTTAATTACCCTATACATAATTTTTACTATGATGGAATCCCCAACAAGTATATGATTGTTTTTGTATAGAGTTCACCACTATTATGTGCTACAATTGTGGAATATTTATAGGCCTACTCTCACCCTGACCTCCCTTTTATACCATTTTGTTTCAAACATTTTTTTAAATATTTTCCACAAAGTTAGAAAAAGTAACTCTGGACTTGCAGCTATCGAATGGCTATGCTTTGCCTTTTGTAGCCTAGTAGAATCATTGGTTAAAAGGGTGTTCAGTGCTGCATGAATGTATTGTGTCAGTTTGTTTGGTTGTGATTTTTTGTATCCTGTGTGAAATGTTGTTTTAAACAATATTTCTACACTGGTTCTTTGTTCATAATAAATATATATGAAATGAATTTCTACATCTTTCTGTATAATTTACAATCATTATAGGCTAGTCTTTTATGCAATACTTTGACTCTTCTAGAATTCTTCATAGTGACAAAGAAAGACGTTCACTTTATGAAAACGGCATCTTGAAGATGACAGACAGTTTAAAGTAAATTAACACATTCTTAAAAATGACAACAGGTCATTGTAAATGAGAGCAGACAAATTTCTTACTTGCTGGACAGAATATGTTGTATTTACATAAAAGTATGGTACATACTGTAGGCTACAAGTGAATTTGTTGTCTTTCATTAATATGGTAAGTATTATTGTGGCTTCTGTGTATTTTGTGAGCTTTTAAATATGAAAAGCAAGGTGACCAACAGAGTTAATCTACACCGAGTCAACCGACTGTGCAGGGTTAAATGTTAAAATCTATACCCACATTTAAGTGATTATGAGCTCATCAAACACATTTCTTTGCATATTCTTCTGTTGTGTAGATTTGTAATATGATTAAAATTATTAATCAAACTAAAATAGTTACTAATTATGTGTTGTAATATGGAGCTTCAAATTTGTCTTTCAGTTATTTCCAACAAAATGCACAGTGAGACCACTTGTGAATTTATTACAAATTACAAATATTGCAGTTTAGTGTCAATTGTTTTGCTACAAAGCAATAATGAATTGCAAAAACCTACCTCTGATTTAGTCCTCGAAGAAAATAAGCCAAGTCCAACATTTTTAATGCGCGAGACACTCTAGTCGTGGTGGGATGAATGGGTTTACCTGTGGAGGGTTGGATTTGGCCGTGTCACTGTTGGAGCATGAGCACAACGATGAATCACCCATCTGACTAATCTTAACTAGGATATAAAGGAGAGACAGACCTTAGTTGAGATATTGCATATGTCAGACACAGAGCAACAAAGGTAAGACCTGTGGGATGGTTTGTTTATTTCTTTCTTTACTAACTTACTTACTTACTTACTAGGCCTACTCAGAGAAAATGTAAGGAAATTGGCCTCAATTTTCAGATACTGTTTTTGCCTGCATAAGAATTATAATTGTAAAAATATTTAGGCTGTTGGAATATTTAATATAATATGTAAAACCTTATTATTTTATTCTATATTCCATAGAAATATGAAGTTGTCCCTGGTGTTATGTTATGCCATGGTACTGACATTCTCATCCACGGCAAATGCTCGTCCGACCATAACAGGAGATATGATCAAAACCATGTCCAAAATGATGATCGCCAGAATCAAAAAGATTAAAGCAGAGGTAAAATATACAGTATGTGGGCATTTTAGAGTGGTTAGAAAACATGTTTCTCCCTCAGCAATATTGAATGCATGTCTTATTTCTCTCATGCACAACTGGACAGCCTACATGTACAGTGCCCTATCCTTCATGGATGTAATTTTCTATTTCACATCTCTTCTCTCTGTAGCATTTTCAGATGTCTCGTGGAGTAAGCTTTGGCACTTATGAAGACACCCCTATCGAAGGTTTAAGCTCCATCGTGGGTCACCTGGGCTCCCTGCAGGAGAGATTGCGTGTCCCACCCGCCCATCAGCTGAGGCAGGTGGAGGAGGACGTGGACACTGTGCTGGGATACCTGCGTGGAATGGCTGTCAGTCAGGGGTGCACACTACCTAAGGCTGGCACAACACTGCTCAAGACTGAGATGGACTTTCCCATCACAACAATCTACCTCAGCCTGGTGGATCTTCAAAGATACCTTGAGAAACTTTGTCTAAATTTGGACAAGTTAAAGTCCTGCTGATTTATCCAAATGGCCAAGCTCTTCTCCTCTTCTATTATACAGGAAGTCACTATTTTTATTCACTATTAAAAGCAACCACACACACACACACACGCACACACACACACACACACACACACATGCATGCACAAACACACGCGCACGGCCACACGCACACACACATACACACACACACACACACACACACACACACACACACACACACACACACACACACACCCTCTCTCTCTCTCTCTCTCTCTCTCTCTCTCTCTCTCTCTCTCTCCCCCACACACACACACACACACACACACACACCGCCTATTTTGACATTTAAAGGAAACTAAATTATCAGTAAGTTATGCAAGTGCTCTTATTGCTGTATTTTAATTGTATACTATTTTTTACCTTTGTTATTTATTAGCTTGTTTTATATGAACTGATGACACAAATACTTTCCTTCAACAAGCTAACTGCTGAGGTGCTATTGCAGAAATATGTAGCTTATATTTTGTATACTTTTGAATACTGTATTTATTATACCAAGAGAGATGTACAGTAAATAAAATAAGTGAACCTTAACTGTCTTTGACTGATAGATAAAGAGGAGCTGCAAACACAATGACGCTCATTTTAAAGTAATATAAAGCTACTACTCCAGTTTAAAGTTACTCCCTCTTAGTAAAAGTGAATTCATATCCTCAGTAGCCTAAATGCTCAGTCCACAGAAAACTAATCATTTCTACTTCATAGGGCATTCCTGACATACAGTAGGCTATTTGAAATTCAAGCAAATCTCAAAGAGTAGCTGATGGTACATAGCATTGTAGAGGGTAAAGTGGATGTATTCACATCATGTATTTTTAGTGAGTGTAAACATTCATCATGGTTGAAATGCTCTAAGTTGATCCAAGTTTGAAACAGATGATAATAATGATTAGTTTTCTGTGGACTGGGCATTTACTGAGGATATGAATTCACTTACTATTATACTACAGTAAGAGGGAGTAACTTAGAGCAATTTCAACCGTGATGAATGTTTACACTCACAAAAAATACATGATGTGAATACATCCACTTTCCCCTCTACAATGCTACAGTATGTACTGTACCATCAGCCACTCTTGGAGATTTGCTTGAATTTCAAATACTGTATGTCAGGAATGCCCTATCAAGTACAATCTACTAGTCTAATGTGTCTTTAGTAGTTAGTTGTTAGCCCTTAATAGGCCACTTAAACTTTTATTGGCAAAGTCCTATTGCCAGAAGATTCTACTGTGAGACAAGGATGGCTTCTGCCCTGAAAATAACTTTCAGAGTCGGAGTATGCCAGTTTGACTTCATACAATTAACTCAGTAAGTTTTATTGGGACTACATTATATCATATTATTATTGGGTAGTAATATAGCCTTGCTTCATAGTTGCTGAAGGATGTAGGATAATTTAACATGAGAATTCATGTTAAAGTCATGTTTCTGCTCCATACTTGCACGTCTAGGAAGGAAATTAGCCTCAATAAGTAAAAGGACGAACCCCCCCTTCATTCCTCGACAGAAGACGTGACGCAAAAAGGTAAACCACATCAGAAGCAGAGAATAGGCTGCATTCCAGATAGGCTACGACAACATTCATTCTTAGCTTAATCATGATTATAAAGTATTTGAATGTGCTACTCAGTGCTTTTCAACATTACACAGATTAACTCTAATTTTATGCTACAAATGGAGTTTTTATGCAAGGAAAGATGTTAGGATAGAGTTTGTTTGATCACTCATATGGAGTAAGCCTGCATATGTAGACCTTTTTAAGGGGCTAATTATTTAGATTTAAGTGAGATTTCTCTAAGTGCTTTTTTTAGTTTTTACATTCCACACTTAATGAAAATGAAAACTGGCACATTGTTGCCCTACATTGTGGCCCTCAATGCTGTGGAAAACATTACTTTGTCATCATATGGCTGTTTGCCACTGACTTTACAGCCTCAAGCAGACAAACCTCACAAAGCTATTTTTAACACTGTAACTAGGGATCTGCCGTTTCACACAATACATTGTATACAATGTATGTATACAATTATGGGCAATTCCGTGAAAAAGTCAACCTCACCATAGAAATTAAAGTCTCATCTATGGATGTACAAATTATTTCAGAAAACTTGTTTCGAAAGGATACCTATTTATTAAAATTTTCACCCTATTCAGCCATAATGTAAGTCTATGGAGGGGCTTATAATGGGCATAAAGTGGGTGATAACACACACAAAACTACAATGCAATCAATAATTTTCTATTTTTATATTACTATTTCAATTATTACAGGTTAAAATTCACCATTCACACCTGTTTTGTATAGTTTTTGGAAGATTATTTCAGACATCACATCCATAACGTCATGTCCATAATGCCAGTTTTCCCAAATGAATCCCAATCAAAACCAACTTTTCTACATTTACATTTAAAATAAGTATTTTTCTGTGTTCACTGAGGTGTGAGGTATTTATGTTTCTCTGTAAATTTCACAGACTTCAGAGGATACTATAATCTCTCATGAAAGTTTGTCCATTTTTCGTCAGGGCCATAACACAAATTGATAGGCTCATATTCTGATGATGTCAATCATTATATGAATTTTTTGTGCTTGCCTGTATTCAGCCTTGGAGTTTGAATAAGAAAATTAACAAAATTGTGAAATACTGCTGGGCTTGTAGAGGTTATGTGGCATTTTGTTCGTCAATAATGCATGAAAATGTAATGTCCATAATGCTTGAATTGGCTGTACTGTATGTATATGTATCTTTCAGATAATATTACATTTCAAAACATGTTGTACATTGAAACTTAGACTGGTTGAAGAGCTCAAAAAGTTAGGATATGGGATCATTCTTGACCCTATTAATGATCTAACAGTCATGTAATTTCCCGAACATGCAGATTGGGCTTCCCAGCTGCATGGATCTGTTGTGTCGTGACTTGAGACTAATGTGAAACTAACTGTAGAATTTCCAAGTTTTGTGTATTTCCCAGTGGACCGTACAGCTGTCACCATATGTAATTACCACCAAACACCAATAATAAATAATGGACAGGCTAGCACTGCACAGCTGGTATGTAAGTATAGGTGGTTTCACTTGGCTTTGTGTCATTAACAGACATTTTGTCTTTGTCATTTTTGTTTCATTTAATGGTTTTGGAATGTCTCAGAGTTCAAGCCTTATTTGAAATTAAGATATATCAGAATCCAAAGTGTATGTACTTAGCTTTACATTTTGTCTGTATTTTAAGAACTGAAAAATATATGTTGGCCTAAACACAGCCTCTTTCAAATCTACTCTTCTGGCAAGCACTGCAGACACCAAAGTAACCAGCTCCGACATATTGTTTCAACCACGTGCTGTCACTTCTCAACAACAACTAATGTCATATCGGCTGTTCCAAATTGTACCTTGTACGAAAACTTGAAGTCTTCTTGCTACCTTCGGGAGAATGACTAAGGAAACAAGTCATACAGTAGAGTCAACACATAACAGTCAGCTACAACAGTCATATGGTGTCACTTTTGTGTCCTTGCAGTGTCACTTAATGAGTACTCAATAAGTCTTTTTGTACGTCATTGCCTACTGTATTGTGACAGTTTTATGAAGTGTTTTCTTTGCGCTTTTCATGTAGGTACTCTCATGGTTCAAACACAAATCCTGCGGTCATGTGATTTTTCAGATGTGTTTTTTTTTTCTTCCGAAGTTCCAGGAAACTTGTGCCTGCTTTTGGCCAGCATTCGAAAGTCTGTTTTGAATTATAGAACTGTCTACCTTTGAAAAACAGCGGGTCTCTTGGAGTGTGGCTGTTTTAGTTTGTTATACCATAGCCTAAGGTTGATTTGCATTTGCTAAACTATTAGGAGACACATACAGTACGTACCATCTTCAGCTTTACTTACATTTATTCACTGTAAAGAAGAAGTTTCACAGCCATTCATCTGGGCACTGAATTTGTTCTGTGTGATTGTTGTGTGACAGAATGTCAATAATCTAATGAGTGCAATTGGGAGAAAATATTTCAAATATAATCTGAATCTGGTGTTATGCCAGTCGGGGCGGCTTTGCTTTTTAGTTGAGTAAGCAGCAGGGAAAAAACACTAAAACTCATCAAAGTTTAATTAAAAAAAAAAAAAACATTTTGGTTTGCTATTTTTCTCAGAATGGGTACTGAAAACAAGCAGTGATCCTGTAATGTGCAGCACTGGACAATTGAATGTTATCTCAAAAAAAAGTAAATCAGTTATCTTAATTTCTTCCAGCTTTCGCATATCCTTGCAGACTTATATGCACTCTACTCTTGGCTGCTGCTGATGCACATGTGTTTGAAACCTATATTTGGGTACTTTGAGAAATTCACAGGAAATGGTTTTGCATTTCCACTGTTATGGGCAGTGCTGTGGTGAGGGACAGTTGGTGATGAAATGGAAAAGTGTGTGTGAGAAAATATTTGGTTGCTGCTGTGTCTACCTCAAACTTATAACTAGATCCTCAGGTTCATATAGCCTAGATGCTTGGTTTACTTCAACGGAGTGGGTCTTTCAAAGACGAGTGCATGTTCATTGAGTAATAGACCAGTGCCATATGTGGTTTTGTACAACTAAAGTAACCCTGAAGTTGGCCAAGGTCTTTATTGAAACTATTCACCTATAAAGACTCATATTCAGACATTACAGGAGTAATGAAATTAATCATTTGAGTCTACATTATTAATTGTGCTCCAATAACATTGTGTTATTGAAATAGTTGAACAGTTGAGCAGTTCTGCTCATAGCATTCTCAACCACAAGGTGGCAGTAGAGTTAGTCAATTTTTTTCCAGTCAACTGTGTTTCTATTCTCCATCCTCCTGTGTATCATACACAGATGGTCTGTGATGTCTCTTATCTTTATGTGACTTTAGTAGGCTACATAACACCAGAATTTATCCTAACTTTCCTTCTCATGCTTATGATATTTAGCTTTTGAATCAGGCATGTCCTTAGCCTTGGGCCCGCCCATACTTCCTGTCACTGTATGAAATTTCATGATCAAGTCAGTATGGCCATGGAGGCAATTTTCTCAACTCTCGAGCCTGGAAAAATCAGGAGGACCTAATGAAAAACAAGTAGGCTGAAGGAGGCGAGCTTATGATGACTGTCCAGCTCTGTCTCATAACATTGACAGAGTTTTGATTGCATTTGATAGACGGTTAAATTAATCCTGCCCGTAATTCTGGGCAATGCTAGCTTTGCCAGACCAGAGTTCATTTCTGAACGTGGTCGCACATGCCAGGCTAGCATGTCCTCCTTTTTCACTTCTTCTTCTGTATCTACTTAATGTACCGTAGTACGTCCATTAGTGCTACCCAATTTGCATTGCTGTGAAGCTTATTGTTGCCATAGAGACCCAGTGTTTGGTGAGTGAAAGTGTGTATGTGTGTGTGTGTGTGTTAATGTGTGTGGGCGCATAAGCATGTACTGTATATCAAGGCTCAGGATGATATTATGCTACATGTTTCCTCTACTGGAGATGATATCCTGCTATCAGCACAGCCAGACATACTGTATGTATGGATCTGTCCATAGCACCACTGCTAACTGTAGCTACTCTAAACTGACCCAACTCTTGTCCACTGTTGCTTGACCACTTGTCCCCATTGTTAGCGTCTACTCTAGAAGTGTATGTTTCTCTCCATGACTGTTGCATTGTGTAGAGCTGTATGGCTTCAGGCCAAGCCTCCACATTTCTCCCTGCTGGAGCATTGCATGGACTTGAACACTTACAGTATTGGGCCCACCACACAGACTCCATTCACACATACAAAAAGCAAACCCACGCACAAATGTTGGCTAATTGTACAACATATATAGACCTACATGTCTCTAATATTCTATAAAGGCAGATTAAAATGCTATCTTTAGGAACAGAGAAACCTTTCTAATGTATATTATCTGAAGTAAGCTTATATATACCAATGGACAAGAATCATTCTCCAAACAGACTACATCAGTGTGTCAGGATGGCTTCTCAAAAGTCTATTTCTCTGATCATCCTATTTTATTCTACTCTGTTTTCTATCTCATACTCACACATTCTATAGAAAACCTATAGGCCTTTGCTCATCCAGTGTTTGTGAACTCTGCCTGTGGATTTGATCCTCCACATTGTAAAGCGTCCCTGAGGGCCAACATCACTCCATCCTAGTGTGGAGCGTACAGTGTGTTGGCAAACATCACTGACAGTGTTCACACACTTCCAGCACATACTAACAAACAGCTCTGCCCACACAGTGGAACATGAGCAGAATCCGAGCGGGAAGAAGAACGGGAAAATGCCCTTTCACACATACAGTATGTAGGTGTGCTCAATTCAATCCTACAGTCTCAGCAACCCCTCCACCATTCTTTCCCCCACAGGCACATGCAAAAGAGCACACAGGTCATGTTTAAAAATATAGCATCCACATAGTAACATTCAACCATAAATCAGACTTTTCCCAGAAAGATACATTTCAGGCTAAAAATGCTTGATCCTCTGTTCCAGAAGAGGATACTTGCTTTCATTTTGATCCTCACAAGAGAGATAGAAGAAAGATACTCCTGGATTCTCCGGCTTATCTCTTGTTATGTCATCTTGTTGATAGAAAACACTGTAGGATTTATAGTCAGATACAGCCAGGAGACACAGTGCCCTATTGCAGAGTAACAAAGACCATGTGGAGACCATGGCTAGGCATGGCCAGTTGTCAGTAAGCAATCAGCAACAAATATTATGGACCTTTTTCACCTACGTCACTATGAGGCACTAGAACGAGGCTTGGGTGGTAAAACTTCCCCAGAAGTAGCTTCTGGAGATGGGATGCCCCTCATCTGCCCAACTTTCCACCTGACCAACAGTAAGAGAGGGGACCAGCAGTAGATTTTCTGTCCGGCATCTGTGAGAAATTATTAATTATTATATTTATAAAGCGAAGGGAGTTTTTCCTTGCCCCTGTTTCTCATGGATGCTTCCCGTACTGTGTGTAAAGTGCTGCGAGACAATGCACTGTATTTGAGCGCTCTACAAATAAAATTTAATTGAATTAAATGAAAGTTTCGTCGGCACTTCCTCTAGTTTTACCACCCGAGCCTCGTTTTCGTTCGGAATATGGCGGCCAGGTGAAAAAGGTGAATAGGAGAGTGCTTTACTTTGGGGTACATGAAATCGTCAAGTGACAATGTTTTAATAAGTTAACATTAATTGACATTGAATGCAAGATCAGGTGCAATACTACCCATCTCTACCCATGGTCTCCAAGGCGGATTGTTAACAGCACAGACTCAACCTCCCAGCATGGCAACTGCAGTTGTCAGTAAACAAATGTTAAGTAATCAGCAACATATATGATCAGAGACTGACTTTACTTTGGGGTACACAAAAGCGGTTGTTCTGATGAATTCATTATGAATGTATAATGAATTAAGCTATGAATTCTGTAATATGTCGGTAACACTTTACGGTAAGGGTACATGAATTATCATGTATTCATGCATGGAATCATTCACGATTAATTCATGATTCATGCATTACTTCATCTCTGAATGTCTAATGAGTCATCAGGAATTAACATGAATTCATTGTTTGTCATTAATGACCTCCTGCTGAAATAGCACATGATCTTAAGCATTAAGTACGCTGGGTACATCATCATGAGTCATGATTAATTAGCATGATCATGATGTTTTTGTTCAAAAAAACAATTTTTTACCTATTTAACTATGTCAACACTTTAGTTTAGAGGGCACAAACATGATGAACTCATGAGCAACTAACCTGTAATTCATGTCACTTTCATCACTTCATCTGAGGGGCCACAAATATGATGAACACCTTAAAAAATAATGCTTAGTTGATGACATGTATGCCGCCCTTATTCTGATGTTCAAAAGAGTGCACCTCTGTTAGCAAGAATAAAGAAATAAATGGAAAGAGCCATTTCTTTACCATTGATAGGACCATCCAATTGTACAATTTGCAAATGTTGAACCCTGCCAATACTTAAGTTGAGGAGGCACAAACATGATCAAGTCATGAGCAGTTGAACAGATTGTAACAGCGCTGGTTACATGATTGAAATGTGTGTTTTACATGCAGAATTATTCTATTCTGATCAGACGTTACGTTGATCATGTAACATAAACGCGTATTTAGCCTTGGACGGGCTTATATTATTTGAATCGGCTTTTTGGTTGCTCTGATTGTTTGAAGCCAGAGCCTTGCTGGTAGCGAAAAAGAAAGATTGGACCTAACACCAAAATTGTAAAATTTCTGTTACCTACTGAAAGAGGACCAATGCACCTAATGTCAAAATTTTGCTTGATCAACCATGACACTCTAAAAAAAAATGTTCCAAAGCTCAGCTCTGCTACTTCCCAACTGAAGGGTCCCTGAAATTATAAAGCCTCTGCTCAAAAAAGTCTGTTGGAGCAGCATTTATATGATGATGACGATCATCAATGAAGCATATGCATTTCATTTTATTTTTATTTTTAGACAATATATTTTGCTTTTACCTGGCTTTTGATTATTCTTTTTTTTCTTGCATTTGATTATTTATTTATTATCATTTTATCTATTTTCTTTCAATTACACTGTCCTTAGCACATTGAAATGCTTTGTAAGTTAGTCGATAAGTCAATAATATTACCTTACCAAAGTTGTTTTATTGCTTCTATTAATTGAGTGAAATGTAATGAAATCTAGCCTATGCCTTTTCACCCTCACAGCATTTCATTCACATCATTATGAAAGGAATTAGAGGATATAGTTGAATCAAAACATTCCTTCTCTAAACAATAGTAGACAGATGCAAAAACATTTTAGAAATTAAATATAGATTATGGTATTCTTAGAAACACTGAGGCATGGCATTATTCATGTGGAAATCTTAGGAAACATTGTTTCCTTGAATTAGAAAAAAAAAAAAAAAAAACTTTATCAGAAGCACAAGCAGCCATTGTTTCTTCTTCCAGATTCTTTGTTGGTCAAACTGAATTAAACCCCCTATTCTCTAGTCTATTATGAGTGCCTGTTACCCATTGCCCTAAACACAACTCAATGCTGGAGAAGTGCCAAGCAAAGTTAGATCAGGTCCAGCATGACATGGATGCTCTTACTGACAAAATGCATCAAACATATGGTGTCCCCAAGCTGACTGACCTGCCACCCAAATATAATTACATAATCTCAATGTTCCATGGCAGTCTGTGCTACCTCTCTACCGCTTAACAAAAGCATAGAGCAACTCAACTCAATGCTTAAATGGATAGCACTGAGGGCTACTGTAAGTAAAGCACAGGTACTATTAACACAAATAAGTACTGTACAATCATTAAATTGAAACACTAAAACATTATTTTAAAACATTGAATAGTTCCTGTTCATAATTCTATTGTCTTGTATATTATACTACTGCTAGCTACAGCTACTGACAAGAAGAAGCCTGATTTAATTCAGGTGAATTCAAATGTATTGTCATATGCACATGTACAATGCAGTTCATCACAACACATGAGAAGTCACTTTGGCCCTCAATCTGTTTGCATACATTCACCTTGGTTGTCACTAGTCAGCACAGCCTTTCCCCCGACAGCTCATTAGTATTGGGATGAGTAAGGCCCAATGTAAGTCTGAGTGAAGGTCAGTGTCTCTGCAGCCCGGTGGAGGGAAAGGGAATCCAGCAGGAGCCGTCACAGAGATCAGGAAATTACGTTTCCTTTGGAGGGTCCATTGTGATTGTTTCTAAATGTAGAGAATGCCTCTGGATCACAGGAGCAATCAGGACTGGAATGTTCTTTTTGCCCTGAACACAATGTCATATTTTGGTTGCAGACGGGATCATAGCCTGGCGCCTAATCTAAAATAACTTTGCATGGCAAAAGTCATCATGTCATTCATGGTACAGCTTTGAAAGGGAAAGG
Source organism: Sardinella longiceps (assembly GCA_027497455.2). Lineage (NCBI taxonomy): Eukaryota > Metazoa > Chordata > Actinopteri > Clupeiformes > Clupeidae > Sardinella > Sardinella longiceps. The sequence goes on from JAODXP020000026.1 coordinate 863,688, forward strand.
TTAATATGTAAAGCGTGACACAATGTGTTTGTTTGTGTGTGTGTGTGTGTGTGTGCATGTGTGTGCGTGTGTGTGTGTGTGTGTGTGTGTGTGCGTGCGTGCGTGTGTGTGTGTGTGTGTGTGTGTGTGTGTGACGTGTGTGTATTGCTGCTTGAGACTGACAAATCATGTGACATTTGTAAACACATGCAATGATGACACAAAATGAACATGTGAGCTGATGACTCTTTAGTTTGTTGTTATGTACAGTGTGTAGTGACAGGTTTGAGTGTCTTAGCCATCCTCACTAATGTCTCCTGTGTTACTCAGCATTCCCACTGCACACAGATCCTAGAGAGGAACAATCTGCTCACTGAGGTGTGAGGTGCATGAACACAGTGGCTGTGGGTTTCACACTAAAGCATCAATACGGGGGTGAGGGGTGGTTGGGTGGGTGGGAAGAGAATGGAGGGGGACAGAGGGGAGGGGACAGAGAGAAGGAGATGGAGAAACAGAACTGGCAATAGGCGAGAAAGCCAGCATGAGAATGAGTAAAGGGAGGGATGGAGAGAGAGAGAGAGAGAGAGAGAGAGAGAGGGAGGGAGGGAGGGGCGGGGAGCTGACAGAATAAGCAGAGGCAGACTGACAGAGGCAGCAGTAGCAGGAGCAGCAGCAAGAGAGAGAGGGAGGGAGAGAGAGAGAGAGAACGAGAGGGAGGGAGCTGTTTCTAGAGCGACTGCATAGAATCACTCTCCTGCACACAGACTGGGAGCCCGAGACTTCTCCAGCTGGATGCCAAGGCTTTACAGGATTACGCATTCAGCAGGCTACAGCTCTGAGGACAGGTAAGAGCATCACATTATTGACATCACTGCAAGTGGAGGTGGAAAGGACAGTCCTCCGCTATAGGGCAGATAGTGTATGTGCAAACACCTTCTGCACTGGCTGTGGATGGATGGCACGTTTGTGCACATACACACACACACACACACACACACACACACACACACACACACACACACAGCATAGAGCAGAGCTGGTGCCTATGCTCTCTCACGCTGAACCATCTCCCCCAGCTTGTGGTACGTATAACATAGCTGCTGATGTTTGGTTCGTATGGGAGTGATAATACGCGACCATCTTTACATTGGAGTTCATTCTGTATGTATATGACAGAGAGAAGGAGAATGTGTGTGTGTCTGCATGTGAGTGTGTGCGTGTATGAGTGTGTATGTGTGTGTGTGTTTGTGTGTGTGTGTGAGTGTGACAGAGAGAGGGAGAGTCTGTGCCTCTCTCTGGGTCTGTACATGTATGTCAGTGTTTATAATAGGTTCTGTTTCCATGGAGAAAGCGATTTGAAATCATGCCACTGCTGTAAGAATTAGGTTGTGTGCTGAGCGGTGCGAGGTGCTAGATGTGTCTCGTGTGGATAGGTGGACACATTTGAAAGCATGGCAAATCAAAATTACACAAATGATCAATTAGCAATATTCTGCCCACGAAAGAGAATACCTCCTGCGGCAGATAGATGTATCATTAATCTGGCGAGTGTGAAATACGATGGTCCTCACTAGTCGCTAGAGCATTGATATAGCATGTAATTAAGTGGATGTTCACAGGCAAACATAATTGACTCTGCATGATTAATATCAGTAATGGATGGGAGAGGATCTAGTGTGATGGAGGCCATGTACTGTAATGGCTCTTTTACAGTGAGCTGAAATGAAGTTAGCTAGTCATTTCTAGGTTGCTTGTTGACAACAGGTGGCCTGCACTACGTCAAAACACAAGCATTGATTGGTTGTAATTGGTTGTATGGAAATTCTCTGACAGTAAAGACTGACACTGAGAAACAAGCAGTTTGAACCCTCCTCTCATTTGTTTCAGTTGGGCAGAGGCAAATAGAAGGTAAACCAGGACACATGGCAGCAATCAATAGCTGCAAAGGACAATCGACTATGGCACGTTGTGCCCTGAATCCATCATCTGATACACATCTACACAGAGGGCACAACCTCTGTAGGTGGAGCAGCCCATTAGAGTCATCTGAAAATCTCAATTAAAAAGCAGTCATGCCATCAACAAACTTCAATAAACTTCATATGGATGGAATAGTTGGGTCAGTCACATGGACAATGCTGATGGTACTGAAAGTCATTGTCAGCTTTCGTTATGGTGAAATAGTTAGAATAGAATAGAATAGAATCTGTGGCTGTAATGCATGAAAATGTAAATACTGTTCACACTCAAGAGTCAAAAGTCCTAACTGACAGCACTGACAGTTCATTATGTAGTGTGGGTGTAATTATCAGTGGGTAAAAAGAAAATAATCGTAATAGTCTATGGAGAATGACAACTCTAAATGGCAAATAGCACAGACAATCACTCAACGAGGCAGCAGACATTAGTAGCACTATATTTCTGATAGCTGTGGATTTTCAGATTCTTTCATCTCTCTCTCTCTCTCTCTCTCTCTCTCTCTCTCTCTCTCTCTCTCTCTCTCTCTCTTTCTCAATAAAGATTTAAAGCTTAATTGGCATAACAAGTAAGAAGTCAGCTGTATGTAAAACAGCTATAAAGCAATGAAGCAAAAGAAATGAGAAATAAGAAATCAATGTGTCTGGGTTAACTTAGCCGCAGACTTTTTTTTTAGATGTTTACTCAAATTGAAGGAGAACACACCCATTTAACCACCACAGACTGATGTTGTCATTGGATGTACGTCTCTTAAAGCCCATGTTGCTTATAATCAGTTATGATTGGTTCATGGGTTTGTAGGGATTCAGAAATGGGCTGCAGTGAGCTTGACTCCAGACAGACCTTCTTATTTCCTGACACCTGTGAGTAGCCCAGGCTAAAAAGCTTTAGTATTCTGTTTTGATAAACTGTAGAACTTCTTAGGGGACCTCTGTCAGCCCACTAGGAGTAGATTTGTAGATGTGTGTCAGATGTAGTCACTCTAAACGCCTTGGGGTCATTGTTTTATGTGCAGTCTACTGCTTGGTCAGAATTGCCATGATGCCTATTAATTTTATGAACACTCATTATTTAATCAATTTTATAGTTGTAAATGGAGTAGGACTGTGATGGACAGTTAAAAGAAATATTAGTTGTCTGGGATAATGCACCTAAGTGTCTTAAGCATTGTGAACCTGCCGACAAATGACAGTTCTCAAATGAATCTGTTTACATGACATTACATATCAAATTCTGCAACAGTAACAACGTTCAATTCCCAAAGGAGATTTAATGATTTAGTCGTGAGACATGTTAATCGTGATGTGGGTATAATGACAAATTCGATTATTGGCAATGGATTATTTAGGGTATTTAGGTATTTAGTACTGTTGGAGTAAGAAAGAAAGAGAAGGGGGACTTGATAGAGAGAGGGGTTTGGAGAACTCAGCTGCTAGTTTAGAGGCAGCATCCAAATGGTCCTCAGTGGGCTAATACAGACAGTTTATCCTTGTTTGAGGAACAAATAAAATGCGAAGCGAATAAAAGAATTGGGGGATGGGCGTAGAGACAGAGTTAGAGGCTCAGTTCACTATACAGGTTCTTCTCCCAAGGAAATTCCATTGCAGCTCCAATCTCCTCACTGAGGCAACGGTGCATTGGCTTTGAACTACCAAATTACCCTCGTGTCCCTGCAACCCCTCCCCCCCAGCAGTGACAGACCCTTTTCCCAAGGAACAATGTCACCCCTTTTCCCACCCAGCCATAAAATATAGGACCATTTTCTATTTGAGGGGGAAACAATATATTTCTCTAAAGCTCCAGCAGCTGTTCAGTGATCTCACTCATGTATCTGCCTTATGTTTGCATGTCAGACAATTTCCTAAGATTCTTCTCTTTCTTTCTGGTAGGTCTCTGTGTTGGAACGGTCCCAGCAAGCCTTGCAGGCTTACTGGAGAATGGCGAGCAATATGTGACTGCTGGATGTGACTGGTAGAAAGGGACAGTATGCTTCGCTCTCATGTGACATTACTGCTGTGCATTTCTTGCTCACTTCCTGGCCCTCTTTATGGTTGGTCATTTTATGGTTTCAGTGATCAGGCTACAGAAGCACCACAGACCTCTGATAAGAAGGGGGTTAGCTTTTGGAACCCTTTGGCTTCTGTGAGCAACAAAATTGCAGCGGTTAATCCATCCTCAATACTTCAACTGCCCTTCAATCCATGGGGTTCGGCCAGTAAGGCTGTGGACCCACCCAAAGGCACCACCACCCCACAGAGTCCCACAAACTATCCCTCCATCCCAAGTCCAAGTAGCCCTCATGCTTCACTGCCCTTGCAGACAGAGACAGTTAGCCCCATTCTCCATTACACAGATCCAAACTTTCTCCCAGATAGTCACAATGGGACACACAAATTTCCAGAAACAACAACAAGTCCATACCGTCATAGATCCATTCACCCAAGCCCTCCCCCAGGTCCTGCAGAAAGGTCAGACTGGACTGAGGCCCCCTCACCTCAGTCCACCTCAACACCAGCACAGGAGATGACATCCAGCCTCCCTGCAGAAGGTACAGTGTCTTATCTCACAGGAACCAGATCTTCTTCCACTTTGCTCAGGACCAAACAAGCAACGGTGAAAAAGAAAGCCACTCATGGCAGACGCCCTGACAGAAACTTTGACTTGGACTTGTGGCCTCATAACAACAGAAGCCAGAAAGAGATTCTCCAAAAACCACTTGAAGCAACAAAACAACCAAACAACCAACAAATCTGGACAACCACTGAGTTAACACCTAAAGCAGGAGCTACTGGCAGAAGCATCACATATGATTATCAAAGTAGTTCCACCCTCAACTACAAGTCTGGATCATCATGGACTTCAATACAAACAGAACAACCAGCTCCCTCTACACAAAGTACTCCACAGACAACACCTGTCACTTCAAGTATCCCTACAACCCGTGGAAAAGGTATCTCACCAGTTACTCGGCTACTGACTCTGCCAGTGACTCTTCCTCAACAGCCTGAGGAGAAAAGATCTAAAGACAACACTAAGCATTCTGAGAAGGAGGAGATGCCACCAGCCATAGAAGAGGACATGGGAGTGATGATGCCTGAATCAACAACAGCACCTTGGTTTGTTGCAACAACGTCAGAAGGTAAGAGCTAAACTCTGCTATTGTGAATGCCCTGTAGACCTTCAGGTTTTGCTGCTGAAAGTGTGAGGCATATAGCCACTCTCACGAGGGGGAAGCACCCGTCATCCTGTATGTCTGAGGGATGCGTATATAATGAGTGTGTGTCTGACAGTACCATCCCCCAAAGAATAGATAGCTATCGCTGAAGATACTACAAAGGTCAAGTGACAGTAAAGATGTATGACGTTCTGAGGTAAAATAGATAATGAAACAAAACAAAATAAAACAAAGCAAAGCAAACACACACACACACAAAAAAACAGAGACCCATTATGTTGTGAGTAAGAATAGCCTTGCATACTAACCTCTCAAGCTAGTAGAATGCCTCTCTACAGTAGATAGTATCTAAATGATGTAGTCTACAGTGCTTGGACCTTGACATATGATATGTGGATCTTAGATGTAATATTTGTTGGGGAAGACAGAGACTCTGTATACACTGTCAACAAAAATTACTCCACATCCACATCCCACTGTTTGTGTTTATGTGTTTGTGTATGTTCATGTGTAGGTTGGTCATAGGTGTGTGTGTGTGTGTGTGTGTGTGTGTGTGTGTGTGTGTGTGCGCGCGTGTGTGTGTGGGTGGCTGGGTGTCCACCAGTATGCACAGATCATGCAGAAAAATCAAGCAGCTGGGTGGCTTCACTGTGGTCAGCTATCAGTATTCCATTGCCATCAGCTTTCCCCATGGGGGTTACTCCTTTAGCCGTCTCTGCTCATGCACGTCTCATTCGCCTCAGCCCCCCACCCTCTCTCTCTCTCTCTCTCTCTCTTTCTCCCCGTCTGCCTTAATCTCTGTCTGTATCTTTTTATTTCACCCTCTCTGTCTGTGCTGTCCTCACACCCAGGTCCTTTCTTTGCCATGCACTCATTTTCCTGCCATCTCATCCTCCTGTTTACCTAGACAAAGAGAGGGTATGTATTTTTGGAAAGTCTATTACCAGTATGCCAGTGAGGGGGATTAAAATAAGGCCCAGTGACGGCCTCCCCCACACAGTTAGTCTTTTAATTTCATTTGTTTCCCTTTTAGGCTTTCTATTGGTTAGCATGTTGCTGTGAAGCCCTAGAGAGTTCTCTTAATGGCCATCCAGTGAGGCACTGATCAGTCAGCATAAAATGCCTTAGTTACTATTACTGCAGCAATCTAGCTAGCCTGGCTAATGGCTGCTATGAGGGTATAGGATCTTTTATGATTCTGAGAGAGGAGCGAACTATCGATTACTTAATGTGTCACCTTGGTGATGCTAGCTGCTGCACAATGCATATTTCCAATCTTGGGAGGCAGGTTCCTGTGTTGGGTAGAGTAGACCAAGGTCAATGATGTGAGGAGAGGGGGATGGAGGAGGGGCAGCGGGAGACGGGAGGGGGGTGGGGTGGTGGTGGTTTGGGGGGTGGCGGAGGCCCGTCTGTGGGGGCTGGGCCAAAATTCAAATAGAGCTCCTGGAGCTTTTGAGAATTGCTCAAATTGATAATAGAATGAGAGGGATCAGCTAAGCTAACAGCGCTGTGCACAAAACAGAGAAACAGAGAGACGTTACAGTCAGTACATTAGACATGGATTAGGGAAGGATATCAGGGAATCTATCAGCCTCACATTCCACATTCAGAATACAGTCCAAGCATTCACTGTCTTAAACACATATTCATCTGTGTGCTTTCCAGGGCCTCATAAGTTCTACCATTCACTATTTCACCTCAAGCAGGACTAACTTAAGTCTGCAGGTCCTGTTTGGTTTTAATTATTTATTTAATCATGTTGCTAAGATTTCAACTATTGAGTTGATGAAAAGAAAAGTGTGCTAACATGCCAAACTCAAGTGATGTAGTCACAGCAGCTATTATGAGTTTTATTTCACACATACACACAACCCCCCCCCCCCCCCCCCACCTCCCACACGCACACACACACACACACACACACACACACACACACACACACACACACACACACATAATATTATAGATAATTCAACAAAATTAAGAACACGTAAATGTGTCTAGACAAGTGAGTTTCTGCAGGGAAATCTAATCCTTTATGGAGACTGCAAGATTGCATTGCACCCAGATGAGAAGGAAATTACACAAGGAGAAATATCCCATTTTAATAAAGGTGAGCATTACTCCACAGCCGCCCATTGCACTGGCCAAAGCCCATCCCCCACCCCAGGCATGGGACTGAGAACAGTCAGATTAACTGATTGACTAGGCACAAGAGACCGAATTATACATTCTGACTGGGATCTAATCTCTACTTTATTAATGATAGCAGGGAAAGAATAGAGGGTGGGGGAGTGATAGCAGTTTGATATTTTCATGCACCTGCTCCTGACTAAACAGTAGAGGAGTATGAGGTTTGGGAAGCAGGGGAAACATTATGCTTAAAGTCAGAAAGATGTCCAACAGCCTACAGCAGAGGACACTTCAACAGGACTACACAGTTAATTGATTGGTTTTGGGATATTTGTAGGCTAAGGATGTTTACGTCTTCCACACTGCACACTCCATATTTAAATGTGAAAGGGTAAATGTGAAAAGTAGACTGCATGTTAAAGGAAAAGTTCAGTTTTTAGTACTTTTAGGATGTCTAGGATGAAATAGAATGATCAACACAAATATTTTGACGATTGGTCCTGTTTTGTCTATTTAGCTCAGAATAGCTGGCCAATCTGAAGCAGACAGGGGGGATTCTACATAATCCACATAACTGAAACAGGATCAATCGTCAAAATTTGGTGTTGATCGTTCCATTTCATCCCTGTTTCACCAATCTTAAGGCAAGACTGACTTTGCCCTCTTGCATCATTAATCTCATAGTACAGTAATAGCATCATAATGGCATCATGTCCAAGAATCCATGAATCCACACAAGTCACAATGTTTCTGTGCCATGAACGTTGGTCGGGCCACAAAATTGTGATCCTGTGTTAACGTGACAGTTTATTTAAAAGTCAGAGCGAGTTGGGTGAATTGATATGGAAGTCTGAATATGGACAGAAAAGTGGAACTACTTCATAGCCGTGCAGTTACCCAAAAAATAATGCATGTTCGAAATAGCACATCACAATAGGAAATTTGAGCAAGCAGTGCATGGTATGAGTTAATACAATTAACCCTTTATCATCTTGTGATGTAGGTTTAGTATGTGACCTTGACCCCCATGGCCCAAAGGTCATCTCAGAGTGAGTTTGGTGGCAGAACTTTGAAACTGTGCCCACTTGAGGCTGAAGTTGGACGAGAGTTGCAGAGCTGCAAGAGAGGGAGGGAGGGAGGGAGGAGGGTCTTTGGTGCAGTACTCATTAGTCATTCTAATTAGCGCTGCCTGCCACTGAGAGGAAGACCTCGCATCTGATCTCCACACAGCTCCAGTGCTGCCAGTGGAGCTACAGTTCTGTACCACACACACACACACACATAGAGCTTTAGACACACTGAGAACTAGGCCTTATTACATGCAGCTCACAAACTACAGAGAGTCTTAGAAACCTTTTTCATATTGAAGACGCAAGATATCGTAATGTAACGAAAGAACGTTTTAAATTGAAGCCTCTGAAAAAATAAGGAGATTATCCAGCAAACTGTGCAGCCATTTTAAGTGTGTGTGTGTGTGTGTGTGTGTGTGTGTGTGTGTGTGTGTGTGTGTGTGTGTGTGTGTGTGTGTGTGTGAGAGAGAGGGGGGATGTTCTGTTGTATTCCCTTTGTGATTGTGTAGTATCCTTGGGACAAGATCAATGATGCCACAGTGGCATAATGAGCATGACAAACTATCTCTTTACGCGCACACACAAACACATATGCACAATACACAAAAAAGCAAGACAGACAGAGAGAAAGACAGAGGGAGAGAGAGAGAGAGAGAGAGAGAGAGGCTAATTCTGAGGATATGGATGGTTGGAGATGGTTAAGGGCATGTCGAAGATCCCCTTGACATAACTGGGTTAAGTAGACAGACCATTGCTACACTCTACTAGATATTTTGTGTGTGTGTGTGTGTGTGTGTGTGTGTGCACCATGGAGTTTTTTGATAACTTGTTTTGGCAAGTAATGTAATGAAGTTTGTCCTTTGTTTCCTCTAAGATGGCTTAGATAGAGAAACTACAGGAAGTGACATAGTGGCTCCAGTGGATCCCACCCAGAAGACTGGACATGAATATGTGCTGTGGTCACCTGGCATCATACCCCAACCAGAGGATACAGGTAATTCAGGCGACACCTTCTATCCACACATCACATCTCCTGAGACTCTCTGCAGTCTGGAGCCCAGTGTCCTATCAGTGACTATACACTGGGTGTGTACAGAGAGATAGTGGGGTCACAAGTGTTTGAAAGGTAACGACAAAGAGGCTGTGAAACTCATGCTTTATTCTAGTGGCGTGTTTTGAAGGAGCAAGGCAGCGTGACTCACAGCCAGTCCCCTCCTGCCACACGGCCTGTCTGGAGCTTATAGCTGTGTGTCCAAATCATCCTGACATTTGCAAATCCAAAGAGCGTGATGAATGAGGGTGAGGATGTCTGTCAAGTGCAGCCGGGAGACGCTGTCAGGCTCCTCACAAGTCTGGACCAATGGAACTGAGTCCAACAAATGTGAAAGATCTGCTGTGCTCTGCTAGACTTTTTTTTCTTTCAGATCAGATTTTACTTTAACATTGGTCTTAACAATAAACTCACAAAAGGCAATCTACAGTCGATGACTTGTATGCTTTGTGTTGTCATAGGAATACACCAGATCTGATGAATTCATGGACTCACACATAACCTATATCTCTGTAGCACACTCAGTAACCTACATTCCATTAATAGAGCATGGAAAAAAATGTTGCAGAAAAAAGTAACTGAATGTAGTTTAGAAGGGTGGCCTTTTCAAGCGACAGATTGTCCATATCTCTCAGCTAGGACTATTTCAGCTAAATGTGTTGCAATCAGCTTAATTCAGCATAAGATCAGTTTAGGCTGTTAGTCGTCATGCTGGGAGGAGAACCATGGTATGAATTCTATGAATATGTGGTTCAGACAAAGTGGATTGAACAAGACTTCTATTTTGAGGTCTAGGATCCCAGAGCCCCCACCCTTCCACACATCCTGGTTAACATAGTTAAGGCTTCCTCAGTGGATGAGATTCATGCTGAGTTGGAGTAAAATATTGAAAATATTTGACAATAAATACAATTATTCAGGTCAGTTCAATAATCACTGACATATTTATTTAGTGGGGTACCAGTGGCCACTGCAGATGACCTCGTCACACATATGCTGTAGGCTATGGTGAGTGGCTTCAGTTGGGCAGCATCCAAAAGGGTCATCATCACTCCCAGCTCCCTGACAGAATCCAGGGCAGACTAATCACTGAGTGACAGGCAGGCAGGAGAAAGGAAAGATAGACTGGAGAGTTGGGCTCCAGGCCAGAGATTTGCTCATAATGGCCAGGCCTCGGTCAGTAAGAAGGCCATTGGCCAGCTAAAGTGAGCAGCTGGAAACACATCCACACGCCCTCTTCCTGTTTCCACTCAACTCACCAATACAGCTCTTACAACACTTGCACTTTTCAACCTTTTTTTTCCCTTTTCCTTTGTCAGATTTTTGTTATTTCAGGCCTGTTTGTAGATCAGCACTGAGAATGAGTGAATCTCAGACATTATTGCCAGACTAACCTTTGAGGCTTGTTCAAAACTGTTCTTTTGTATTATTCAGTACAATGCCTAATTAGACTGTGCTTTGGAAATATAGGGCTCTTCCACAAAAGGCCATATTGTTGACACACCATTATCCTTGTAGCAATTGTTGCGGGCTAATTTCAGTTGAATCATTAATATTAGCTAATTTCAGTTGAATCATTTCGCCTAGAAGTATTTCAACCGGTTCTATCAGAAACACTAGCAATATTCTCTCCCATGCAATTAACAGTCGTATTTCCTTTCATGTTTTGGAGAGTGATTATCAAAAAGCTGGTGTAGGTGCGACAACTCCATTAACTGTTTCTGTGTCAACAATATGGCCCCAGATACCTTTATGATGCTGAATGAAAGAGCTTATACTGCCAGTGCCATAGGAATGTCAGACATGTGTCCTCAGTAGAAAGACCTTCCTATTCATTCTCATGTGAGCCATATACAAACTAATGACGCACAAGGGAAACTGCCTTAACCACGTCTCATTTGTGATCATTAAGAATTCAGCAGCACTAATTAAAAAACACTGCATAAGGAATAACAAATCCAGCCTGCCACCATTAGTAACTGCGACACTGGGGAGCCCTACACACAGTTTCCATGCCTGTAGTAGGAAGCAGACATCATCAAATCAATGCAGGGATACATTATCCTCATAATTAGTCCTGCTTTTCACTACATCTGGGTGTTTGATGTTCTGAAGTCGATGACAAGGCTTACAAGTTTTGACACGAGTGATGGCTTTGAGCTCCAGCAGAGCGGCGATGTGTGCTGCTGACAGTGGAGACTCTGCAGGATGCGGCTGAGGATGCCTGCTTAACAGCCTGTTAAAGGGCACACTGCAGCAGCCCAGCCTAGTGCAGCCCAGCCCAGCCTAGCGAGAGGAGACATCAGAGGGGGGCTCGTCAGGGTGCACTTTTGTGTTGTGGTTTCCTGATTAGAGAGAGGGACGTCCCTTTGGTTGGCTAATGAACACTAACACACACCCTCTTCAGGAAACCTCATCACATTAATCACAGCGAGTGGGGGTGGAACAACAAAAATAGACACAGAGACCTTCATTTATTTTTCTGTAAGAGTGGGCTCCATACAGGCTAAACTAGCAGCCTCCAAAGTGACGCACATTGGCCGAAGCCTATGGGTGTCTGTCCACCACCCTGATGGAGGAAGTTTGGGTCAGCCTGGCCTTTGGGTGGATGAAAAGGACCAGGCGCTGCCAATAGGAGTCCAGTCCATGTGAAAAGAGAGGGGCCTCTGCCTAAACAATGCACTGCATGCAAGCGGAGGGAGGGCGTGGGAGGAAGTCGTCTGCTAGTACAGTAACATCAAGGACTTAAGACCACAGGCTTACTCCCAAATAACTTGGGGTCAGAGTGGCCCACCAAAACAGCATAATGAATTTACCATTTGTTAAAACTGCATGCTGATCCAGAGTAGCAGATTTGGGAATCCACAGCCTCATTACTTGGAATATGTTAACTGTGAACTTTAAGTTCAGCGTTGTTGTCTAATGTGACTTTGGATGAGCTACTGTATGTGTAGTAGTAGGCTACTTTTAGTTGAAATATTCATAAGTTGCCTAGTAACAGCAATGGAGTGGGAAGAAAAAGCCATATTGAAGTACAGCTACTCCTATATCACTCTAGCCGATGGGGCTGATGTATAAAATACATTGCAAGCAAATACAAAGCAAACTTCAAAGTTCAATGTAAAGTTCAAGATGATTTGAGACAAAGTATTCCAAGAAAACGACACTTAGCCGCTACAACAATGGTTGAGAGTGAGTAGACTCTACCATTGTGCCCATCCTGCACATAACAAAGACCATGCCAGATTAGAGACGTCCCTTTAAGAGATTATTTATTCAGCCCCTTGTCTGATTAAAGGAGCCTGTGTGTTTGTGTTTGTGTTGGTGGCGTGCAGACACCCATTCAGAGGCTAATCTCTCAAACAAACACAGCTGAAGATGCTGTTTTGAGGCCCTGTCTGTCTGTCTGTCTGTCTGTCTGTCTTACACGACTGATGTAACACTCTTAAGTGTCAGAGCCAAACCACACGGAGTAAAAATGGCAACTTCCTCCCACGACATTGTGTGCCATGACATGCGAGATACGGTTGTAATTCTGGATGGAAAGAGCAGATGTTGGCAAAATATGCTGAGACCTTAGTGTGCCCACAGCAGTGTGTGCCTGTGTGTGTGTGTGTGTGTGTGTGTGTGTGTGTGTGTGTGTGTGTGTGATCCTCAGCAGTGTGTGCCTGTGTGTGTGTGTGTGTGTGTGTGTGTGTGTGTGTGTGTGTGTGTGTGTGTGTGTGTGTGTGTGTGTGTGTGATCCTCAGCAGTGTGGCCTGTGTGTGTGTGAGTGTGTGTGTGTGTGCGTGTGTGTGATCCTTAGCGGTGTGTGTGTGTGTGTGCGTAGTAGTGTGTGATCTTAAGCAGTGTGTTATCCCTCAGCAATGTGTGTGTTTGATCCTCAGCAGTATGTATGCAGCAGTGTGTGTGTGTGTGAGTGCATGCAGCAGTGTGTGTTTCACAGCAGAGTATGTGTGCTGTCGTGTGTGATCCCCCAGCAGTGTGTGTGTGTGTGTGTGTGTGTGTGTGTGTGTGTGTGTGTGTGTGTGTGTAGCAGTATGTGAACCCCAGAAGTGTGTAGCAGTGTAGCAGTGTGAATTGTGTGATCCTCAGTGGTGTGTGTGTGTGTGTGTGTGTGTGTGTGTTATCCCCAGTAGCTGTCTCTCAGTGGGTCTGGCCCCTACTCAGCATGTGGCTGCCTCTTGCAATGCCTGACTTTTATAGTGGATTAACACATTAATGAGTAGTCTTGCAGAGCCCTGGCATGCCACCAGCTTTCCCCCCTCCAGCCAATCTTATCATGTTCTCTCATATGCTGCTTGGATGAGTGATACGGCAATAAAAACGCCCTGTGGTCCACATGTTATTTGCTTTTATACAAAACAAAACTATAACAGCCAGCTTTGTGTAATAAAGACAAAGGCCTCTAGGGCGTGCACTGACTAAAACCAAACATGTTGTGTTTTTCAGACGTCACACCCTCATCAACAGAGGACTGGAGGACTGGTCCAGCCGCCACCGACATGTCTCTGCTCCCAGACTGCAACACCGAGCGAACGGGGATCTGCAATACGACTGACAACTGGCCCCCCATGTTTCCCACCCATAAGGATCCAGCCAACACCACTGTGCTGCTCCCCAACCAGTCCAGCCCCAGTGGCCTCCTGCTGCCAGCCTCCCCGCTGTTTGTGTCTCTGCACTCGGACTGGAACAGTGCCATGGCCACATGGGGCCTGGCGTGGGAGGCCCATACTTATGGCCTGGGTGGGGTGTTCTCTCTGGTCACGCTGGCCTCAGCCCTAAACCTGCTCTGCCTGCCTCTGCGCTGCCCCTCAGGATGTGGCTACTTTGCTCTGGTCAGCATCTTCCTGCTGGCGGCGGGCAGCACCCGAGCGTTCGCCCTTCTCTACGACGCCTACGGGCACCAGGACCGACTGGCGTCCACCGAGGCCACCCTCCTGCTGTACGAGGCTCCGTTCCCCTGCCTGACTGCGGCCTTCGGCCTGGTCTTCCTCCTGCTCTCCATGCGCTCCAGGATGCAGCTCTCCTACTCGGCCTTCCAAAGGCCCTGTTTCCTAGCCTGCCTGCTGCTGCTCCACTTCACGGCTGCGTTCGGCCCCGTGACCCTCCTCAGCGCTGACCACCAGCAGGGGGCGCCGTCCACCTGTCTCTTCCTCTCTCTGGTGTCCAGAGGGGCCTTCGTCGTGCTGGCCTCCTTCCTCTCCTCCGCTTACTTTGTGTTCTACTGCTACGTGCGCGCCGACTCCAAGCACATCTACCACCTCAACAACACCTCCCCCACCCCGGCCGAGCGCTACAACCGCTGCCCCTTCGCCGAGAGCCGCGAATGGGAGCGAGCAGCAGCGGCGGTCTTCCTCTCGGCTATCCTCTCATTGGCCTGCGCCGGCCTGCAGCTCTACGCCATGCTCCACGCGCTGGGATTGGCCGGCGGGCCGGAGGTCTTCAAACCGTGGCCCTGGTGGTGGTTCCAGCTCAGCTGCCGGGTCTGCGAGGCGGGCGTGTGCCTGACCCTGGCTCTGGTGGTGGCCCAGCCCGTCTACTGCTCCGATCACCTGCCCCAGCCTGGGAGCTGCTGGACAGAACTGCTGGCGGCCAAATCCCCCATCCTGCCAGGGACGTACCACTGGACCTTGAACCAGCAAGAAAAGCTAGCCATCTGTGACACCATTGGACACGGGGAGACCGAGTGTCTTCCTCTCTACTCACTGGTAGATGAGCGACTTGGCAACAGTCTAAACGGACTGGACCTTTTATATC
Source organism: Sardinella longiceps (assembly GCA_027497455.2). Classification (NCBI taxonomy): domain Eukaryota; kingdom Metazoa; phylum Chordata; class Actinopteri; order Clupeiformes; family Clupeidae; genus Sardinella; species Sardinella longiceps. The sequence goes on from JAODXP020000026.1 coordinate 878,833, forward strand.
ATAGCAACCGCGCCCTGGCCTATCGAGATTTCGAGCCTGATCTCCCCGACGCCACCCCTGACACGAGGGAGTCGTCCTGTGCCAGCGACTCCACCACTGACCTGCGACCTCCATCACCCATCAACTTGCGCCGTAGCATTGACGAGGCGCTCTTCAGCGAGGACCTCTTTCCCATGAGCCTCTTCAGCCCCCTCAGACCCTTCAGCTGCAGCGAGTACTCGCTGGACACACGGGACACCCTCATCGCTCAGTCCAGCTGCACCCTGCCAATCAGGGAGACTCTCCCCTCCGACCCCGGGCTCTTCCGCACCGCCTCCTGTGTGGAGATCCTCCCGCTACAAGCCTCTCTCCCCAGCCAGGAGCCAAAGGAGCCCTCGGAGGCAGCCATGAAGCAGGCCTTACCAGCCTTGCCAGCCTTGCCCCCCTCCCCTTCGCCTGCCACCTCCTCCAGCTGCTCCTCTCCTGAGGGCTGGAGGGGAAGCTCCAGCACCTCCTCTCTCTACAGGCCGTCTCTGAGCGGCTCGGCCATGGGCCTGTGCTCCAGCCCGGAGCTCAGCCAGCGGCCCTCCTCCCTCAGCAGCGGCTCCAGCCGCACACAGCAGCAGCAGCAGCAGCAGCAGCAGCAGCAGTCCTCAGAGCACAGGCAGCAGAGACTCTACCGCAACCTGGAGCTGGCCAGCCAGGAGAGCATGGACCTGCACTCGGACCTGGATCAGTCTGTCCAGGACGAGTTTATCAATGTGTGCAGACAGATCGATGCGCTAAGCATCTGTAGTGAAACTATTGATTTGTAAAGGAAGATATACACACTGACATGAAAAAAGCACAGATTTATATATAAAAAATAATAAATATGGTCATGTGGATGTGAATAAATCGATAGACTGATGATCTATTGTCTTAAGTGCTAAAGCAAAGATTGTAATTACAATCAAGGACCATTTTGTGTTTTTAAATAGACTAGCCAACTCAAAGGTGGATTGTGTGTCTGCTTTTCATAGTGCAGTCTAGCTTGTCTATTGAACATTAAAGTAGGTTTATAATCCAATGTGAAACATTGGTTTTGACAAAGACATTAAGTTTAGAATGTATTTACGATTGTTGGTCGGTACAGAGCATCTTTAGTACTGTCCATATTTTTTTTATGGGAGACACATGAGGAGACACAGGAGACTCCTGATTTTAGGCTAAAGGAAAAATCCGGGGTCAATCAGCCCACATCCCTGTTCTTTGAGACTGCCAAGTGCTGTTGGTATATATAATAACTATAGCATTTGAAACAATGTAAATCCAATTTGCAAACTGGTAGCCAAGCTAACTGTGACGGAGTACCGTCACTACGGTTGAGTATCCGCTCTGACTGCCATACCAATGAGCCTGGCTCTTTGGCTTTGCAGTCAAGTTGCACGTTTAGCACCCCGGAGACCCGGGTTCGAGACCGAGTGGGGTCACTGTTCTCTCCCTTCGCTACACTAACTAATAGGAGTTGAAAGTAACATTGACTTTATCAGTTAGCATTGCCTGACATGTTGCTATTTGGTCTACATTCACCAAATTCTGTTATTCTCATTTCTACCGACAGCAATCAGCATCTTGAATCAACAGGGTTACGGGCTGATTCACTCCTGATAATCCCTTTAAGATGATCTTTAAATCCATGAGCCAAAAAATGTAAAATCTAAGCCAGAGATGTAAGGCATTTTTACAGGTAAATGAAAGAATTTCCAGTCCCCTAGCCAGATCAGGTGCACTAGTGGCAGTGATAAGAGTCCTGAAAGCCAAGGCTGATTTTGTAAAAAGTTTGTAAATGTAAAATTGTCCTATGCCAAGATTTGTAAATTTTTTAGTAAGAGATTCAGATAAGTGCTATTGTATTAATTGTAAACCTGTTTGTATAAAAAACATTTTATATTCTACATAAACATACTGTGACTGCATAACTACTGAAATATTACATCCATTTAAATTGAAATAGAACGGTATTATACTTTATATATAGATATTTAATGCAGATTACAAGCAAAATCATTTAAATTCAGAATTGTATGATTTGGTACAGCTTGCCAAGTGTTTTGCTCTGTAGAGATGTACAGTATTCTGAAGCAGCGTTGCATTGCCCCCCCTGGTGGTGGTAGAGACATGCGGTCAGAAACAAACTGCTAGATTGTGCTCAGATGGATCATACGTTTAAATATGAATAATGTGCTAAGTTGTTGATCTGCCAAAATTTATAATAATCTCTACATATTCTTAGCAAACAGTTAACAAAGATGTGAATTTCTACATTTCTAGTGTGCATGTTATTTTATAACTCTGCTGGTGAAATACCATACTGAAAGAACATTGGTGATGACAACTAATGCGTTAACTGCAATATAATAAAATGAAAATTCTTCCAATTTGTTCTTTGTGAGAAATTCTGGCTTTATTTTCAATTTATTTAACAACATTTGACAGCATAAGCAATTTCAATGTGAGCTTGATATTGTGTTGAGTATTCACATGGCAAGCCGAGGGATATTTGACCATGATCTAGGCAACCTACGGGAAACAAACCATTTTCTATTACATCTTCACCAGTCATGTACATGAAGTCATATTGTCCAACAATGCTCCACCACTGCAAGTCTAAGTATGAGGTAAGAGTTGCAGTAAAACCTGCATTCAGTCCAATGCAGGGGGCACTACTGCCAAGATGGAGGAGGATGTCCAAAAAGTAAATACAATAAAGCACACTTTTAAAACAAAACATTATGTATCAAAACTGTTTAACCATCCACTTGTGATAAACAGCACAGAACAAACACTGGACATACTGCATCTAAGCGTGTTTAGATAAGACTTCTGACCTCAGCATTCTCAATGGGCTTTTTAATTCAAAGGCATATTGTTGGCATCCCAAAGACATACGCCACAGTGACAATGCAAGACATACACGAAACAAGTTGATAATGAGCAAAATACTGAATGTGACTGGCAACTCAATGCATCCTGGCGGGCTTGAATGCCGAGTTAGAGCAGGATAAATACACAAAAATCAGCCATAGGTTAATAGTAAAAAGAGTAGTACAAATACAGCCATGATAGAGCTATTAAAAAACAAACAAAACAAAACAAACAAAAAAAAGTCATCCAACACAACAGAGCATGCATATCAAAACCCTTCATGCAGCCACAGTCTCGTCTGCATCCATCTATAAGAGCTCTCATAATATCCTTCATCAATTCCAGTCAGAAGATTCTTAGAAGATTGTCAGACACCTTAGGATGAGACCATCCCAGAGGTAAAAGCCAGGGCTAGCTTCTGGTCCCAAACCATAACGTAAAAAGACACTGAAGAAAACGACATATTTATATTCTGAGAAACAAACTCATTTGGTTTAAGGTTCTTTGATGGGTCTGACATACTAATGCAAAGTAAACATGTGTGTGGAGGACACTCTTGACCTGAGCCAGCATGGAGCTGCTGCGGATGGTGACCAACACCAGCACAGGAACAGCACCATGCTGGAACAGAAACATTTGACACGTTCAAAACTGCCCCATGTCTTAGCTTGACCCTGATAGTCCCCAAGCACTACACTTGAGTATGACATGGGAAGAAATTTGACCCTGTAGCTACTGACTAGACTTCATGATGGGTGTTGGTTGTCCTCAACAGAGATGTGGAACTGCTGGTAAGGGTGCAGCATCTACAGTAATGGGAACTTCAGAGATCATCAACAGCTTCACAAGCACCGCAACAGTCATATTCACTGGGATTGTTCCCATAAGAACAACCACATACATATGCGTACACAGCTGCACGCACACACACACACACACACGCACACACACACACACACACACACACACACACACACACACACAGATCACTAGTTAGTTAGTTAAGTGGGACTGATTAAATGGTGTAAACCCTGATGCTCCATCTGTAGTGCAAATGCCATGTTGTGTGGAGTTGTCCCACTGTTCTAGTGCCCCCTAGCTGTGGGGGTGGGTGGGTGTTGTGTGGCACGGCACGTGGCGCATGGAGAGGAGCAGGGAGCCAGCTGTGTGTGGGGAGGAGGGGGAGGAGGCATCTATGGATCAGGTGAAGTTTGGTCAGATACATCGTTTGCGTTTGGTCGCTGCTGCTGCTGCTGCAGGGGGGACATCAGGCGTCTCTCTCTCACATCTCTTCCCTCCCGCCATCTTAGTAGAGCCGCTTCTCGTAACTGCCAACACAGAAATGGTGTTTGAAAACCAGGGCGAGATGCACAGAAGAAAAACACATTCAGGTGCTACTCGCTCAGACTACAGTAAATGGTCACCATATTAGCATGAAGCAGATCAGTTCAGACCTGAAGGTCAAGTCTTAAGGGACGACCTACAGTGGTCAAATCATGCCCAGATGTCTGGTGGAAAGACATCTTGGAGAGACAGTTTGCAGAGACAATGCCTCGGTCATGTCTGCGCATGTTAATGTGGCGACTGAACTCTTCCCAGTCTACGGTGGCAAGTACACTACAGCAACCATGTCTGTGACTGACTACAAGCTTGGCATGTACTTACATGGTACAAGAGAGTACCTACAGACCAGGCAGAGAGATAAACAGAGGAGAGAATTTACTGTGGATGAGGACTACATGGACATGGACTCTGCTAGCCAACTTCTTTCTATGTCCAGGTCAACATGTCCAGGTCAAAGTTAGTGATTTCATTGGCTTCAGACTGAAGTTAGTAGTGTAGAGGGGGAGCAGAGCCAAAGGTTACATATAGTACGGTGCCAAAATAATCCCAAAAGTCACTCACATGATAAACATTCATTTGAGCAAATGATATTTCTCTTTTGTAGTTTATAACTAGCCTAGTATGCCGAGCGCTTTTATTTGTGCAAAGCGTCTGGGATTTCTAAATTGGTGTACATTTACTTCCTTGTAGGAAGATCCCTTCTATTAACTTTAAAATAACTGGGCTTATGCTAGCGCTTGTAGTTCACTACCGGTCACCCTATTGCTCTCAGCCCTCCCACTGAGGACTGGTCTACTCTGTTCAATAACTGCTCTCCAAAAAAAACTGCAGGAGGAAACTGAAGAGATCCTTGACAAAGGGCTGTAGACAATTGTTAAAAATTGAAAAACAAAACAGAACACCGCACCCAACTTCAACAGTCGAGCATAATACACAATGACAGTGAGCATAAAAAGAAAGGAAAATATCTCCTGCAGAACAAGCAGTCAAATGAAGGTTTCATTGTAGCAGTGACCTTTGAGATGATTCCAACACTGACCAGTAGTGGCCTAAGCTCTAGTGGCCTGCATGGGGCTCAGTGTAGGTGTGAGTGGACTTACGAGTGGAGACCATGGACTCCTCCCTCCACCTGTGCAGACATGGTTCTCTTCTCAAACTTCAGCTCTCCAGAGTACATCATGGAACTAGATGGGGAAGGAAGAGGGGGTTAGACAAGGCCACTCACACTCAGAACAATAGCAGTGAAGGAACCATGAGTTAATTACTCACCGTAACACAGACAGGCTTTTGGCTCCGATATCCTGGCAGCCATGCTGAATGCCAGCAATGAGATAAGGAATATATTTGTGGATGGAGCCTTTATCCTGAACACAGCCCGACACGCCTTGGGCCACTTTCACCTGATCGCCCTCACTGCAAAATAACATCAAAGATCTCAGTTAAGCACCAATAATCAACCATCTATCTGAAGGCATCCCATCAGTCTTTATGTGCTCGGGTTCTATCTGCTCTAGTGGGGAGGGGAGGGCATGTTATTGTCAGGAGTAGTGCTTAGGGTTAGGGTTAGCGAGTTGCAGTGTTTCCCAAAACTCAGGCATGACTGATGCTGGTGAGGGAATGCAGTGTCATGATGACAGTCATGAGTCACCTGTACATGGCTTCCTGATGTCGCCAACCATCTCCTCTCTGCCAAGTATTGGCTAATCAGGAGTCAGTGAGTGTGCAGTTTAGGGATAAGCAGGTTGTGAATCACTGAGCGGTTGTGAAATCAACCAATATAGACTTTTCTTAAAATATTAGTCCTAAATGATGCGACAGAAAATAGATGATGGCATCATCCATGGAGCAGATTCAGTGGCGCTGCGCCACACATTGGTCTATATACACTAGTCTGTGTGTGTGCGTGTGTGTGTGTATGTGTGTGTATGTTTGACCTGAAGTAGCGCTTCTGGCTGCTGGTGCTCTTCTCCATAGCGTCCAGAGAGCCCATCCCTCTGTATTTCTTCAGTCTCACCCCGTCAGAGAAGAAGTACTCGCCTGGGGCTTCAGTAGTGGCGGCCAGCAGTGAGCCCATCATCACTGTTAGGGACAGGTCAAGAGGTCAACTGAGGTCACCTTATGAAGACACAAAAAGGTGATTGAGGATCCAAAGCGCACTGACCTGTGGATGCTCCCAGGGAAAGAGCCTTCACTATGTGGCCCACCGTCTGGATGCCTCCGTCTGCGATGATGGGGACCCCAAAGCGTCTGGCGTACTCCGCCACTTTGTAAACCGAGGTGCCCTGAGGCCGACCGCACGCCATGACTGGAAGAGAAACACCAGTCAGTCAGGCAGCCCAAATTGAGAAGGAGCAATGATACAGACATCAAGCACCTCCACACGGCAATTCTCTCTACTCCCTACCTACCATCAGCTCAACTCCCCCTATCGGTCAAGTCTAGAAGGGATATGCTGATGGCCGGAAAAGACGTTGAAATCTCGCCGTTATGTCAGTTGCCTAGTAACAATGCCAAACGACCTACTTATATATACCTCTAAACTATCTAAAAACATTTTTAAAACTCTAAAAATCAACTCCAAACTCCAAAAATCAACTCCAAATCAAAAAACCCCCTCTAGTATTGTTTTTAATTTGGTTTTGTAACTGTAACAGTACCTGCGAGATTCTGTGAGATTGTACGGTAAAGGTTTACCGTCTAGTCTTTACCCCCCTATCCCCCACATGAATGCGGGCTACTGACCTTCTTGTGTGATGCAGATGGATCCACAGCCCATTCCCACTCGTAAGGCATCCACACCAGCGTCAATCAGGTTTTTGGCTTGGGCAGCAGTCACCACTTAAGACACAGAACAACAACACAACAACTTCACTTCACGCTTGCATAGAGACACACACAACATGTGACAGACACACAGTTCATGACATGTGACACACATCACGGCCAGGCATCCCAAACAGGCTGAACACTCACCATTCCCTCCGGCCACCTGCAGTTCTGGATGTTTCTGCTTGATGTAGTGAATCATATTGATCTGATACACAGAGTTGCCCTGAGAGGAATCCTGACAGAGGAAAGACAGTCATCAGTGAGACAGCACTGAAACAGTAGGTCACTGGAAACAGTAGCCAGAGTTTGCAGAGCTGTTGCCACTCTCTGATTCAAGCTGTGAACCTGGCGTAAGCCGTGGTAAAACCAGCGTAGCTCACGGCCATTCATGGGTTATTGGCAACTGACTTCAATTGCAACCAAAGTAGAGGACACAACATTACATTATGTAAACATTGTGTAAATGCTGTGTATGCTATGCCATTATGCATGTGGGATGAGCTATAACACCTTGTTGAAGTTGCATTTACTGTAGTGTGTACATTAATGCAGCAAATTGGCAAGCTTACAGATTGGTTGCTTATGATAATAAACAAGGAAGAAAAGCAACCAATCAGAGCTAATGTCATGCAGGCCCAAATCTTCCAACCCACGTTTGTATCCATAATATATAGAAATTACTTTTTTTTTGGAGATGAGGGATGATATCTACCGATCTACCAAACCAAACGTTGATTTTGATGTTACAGCAAACAAACATAAATTTCTAGTTCACATTTTGCTAGGTTGAGCCCAAACAGAGTTTTCAAAGAGAGCAGTCCTCACCAGCACTACCATGTCCACCCCTGCCTGTGTGAGCAGGTCCAGGCGATACTTGTCGTCCTCACGGGTTCCAATGGCAGCGCCGCAGAGCAGCTGCTTGCGGGAGTCTTTGGAGGCCAGTGGGTAGTCTCTGTTCTTCTTCAGGTCAGTGCGGGCAATGATGGACACCAGCTCGTCCTTGTCATTCACTATTGGAAGCTTGCCTGCATGAAGAGAGATGTCTTTTTAGCAGCCGAACTGGGATTTCCAGCGGATGCATAACCTCACAGTACGAAGGATAGAGAATCGCTCAGTCCTAAGGGCGGAGTCAGCGCTGCTTCTTCTCACAATAAGATAGAGCTGCGCAATCAGAGGAACAAACAAAATGACAACCACTGATCTCGGCAGAGCATTTTGATTGGTCTGACAGTGGTGTTACATCAACCACAAGTCCCTATTGCTCATGGCTAGACTATTGCTAGCCACGGCTAAAACTATTTGCTACCTCTAGGGTGCAAGAAAGGGGAAGGGGCTAGAAGGCTACGCGTTGTAATAGTGAAAAAAGGGGGTAGGTGCTTAGAAGGTGCTCTTTGCAAAAAATATCAGAAATCCTAGCAAAAAAACAAGCCAGATGCCAAGACAGTCACAAGTGCCCTGATGAAGGCCTAGATTGTGGATGAAACATGTTCCACCTCTAGGGTACGTCTAGATTTCTAGGCCAGCAAATTCCCCGCCAAAAAAAAACATGGGTATGTAATAATAATTTATGATTTGCCTAAAAGTAGAAGCACAGCAAATAAAATGAATCTATGTTATTGGGGTTCATCATCTTGGACTGTAAAGACTTTTTTTTTTACTTTTTTTACCTTTCTTACTGCGCTGCAGTATGTCATTAGCCTCTTTCAATGTGACACCAGCTGGGGCAACAACTAGTTCTTCTCTTTTAGTCATCACCTGAAAAATAAAACACACATGTACAACAGACAGACAGACAGACAGACAGACAGACAGACAGACACACACACACACACACACACACACCAAAGATAGCAAGCAAGCTTACCTCAGACAAAGGCTTGCCATGGTCTTTTTCCAGCAGGAAATCGATGTCTCGTGAAGTGACGATGCCCACCAGTATGCCCCCCATCTTGCCCGTGTCTGTGACGGGGATGCCTGAGAAGCCGTGGCGCACCTTCGCCTCAAACACATCACCCACTGTGTGCTGGGGGCTCATGACCACTGGGTCTGTGATGAAACCTTGCTCAAACCTCTATACACACACAAACACAGAGAGACAAATAAACTGGATTATTGAAATGAAATGGGACAAAACATTTACATGTATTCATGTATGTATGTTTAAACGATGGCGCTGTGGATCAATCCTCATTTCATACTCCAACAAACTTTGGCTTCAAACACAAAGTCCACAGCAGGAAAACATGATGAATGTTAAAGTATTGGGCTTTCTTTGGAATATTTTTCAAAAACAAAATCTCACCTTCACTTTCCGCACTTCATTGGCCTGGAATTCCGGGGTGCAGTTGTGGTGTATAATGCCAATGCCCCCCATGAGCTGGAAAACAATTGAGCCATTAAAGAAGGGCATCTACAGCCAATACAGCAACTATAGAGAGGGAAAGAGAGAGAAAGAGAGAAAGAAAGAAAGAGAAAAAAAGAAAAAAGAAAGAAACTTACCGCCATGGCGATGGCCATTGAGGACTCTGTGACTGTATCCATTGGAGAGGAAATCAGTGGCGTCTTCAGTGTGATTTTTCTGGTTAAAGCAGATGTGAGATCCTGCAAAGGGCAATAAGTTAATTTGAGCTGCCATGCTCCCATCATGGTTCATTCAACTGTTTGTTGATTTCTCCACAAGGGGGCAGACCAACACATGCTCAATGACTGACTAAGAATGAAACTAAAAGTGAGGACTAAAAATGGCACTTGCTATCTTTAATTCCATCACAAAAATACATCAACAAAAACATGAACAAAACCTTCTACATTTACAAAAAGAGAAATCTCTGAGAAGGCTAGGAACAGCAAAGTGTAGAATCAAACTGGACTAGAGGAATCAAAATTCAATTAAGCAACTGTGGTATTTAATTAGGTTTAAAGTGCAGGCACGAGGTAGGGGTGCTCAGGAGCGCATCTCCACACGGAGGAGTATAATCATGGAGGGACAGTTCTGCTCCACGTGCACAACAGTGGTCTTGTGAGTGTGGAGTTAGGGTACGCCCTCACTGACCTCACTGAACTTTTTCTACCTTAAAATAATGTTTTCAAAATCATTTTGATGGTGCAGTAACTCATCAACAGGGAGTAAGGACTTATGTCAAATTCTTTGTGGCCCTATAGTGCCTAGAAGAGTGCTAAGCAAGCTAAGCTTTGCTTGCCTGGGGGAAATCACTGGCTAAGGCGGTATAGATATTCATAGAGGGTAATACACATTGTTCAACGGTTTAGCTGGTGGGTTTACTACGCTAGCATGCTGGTTCATAGGCAGAGTAAGGACATTGGTGAACTATTACAGTAGCTAGCAAAGTAAGACTAGTACAGTAGCTAGCAAACATGTGTATACTTTGCCTTTACGGTGTGAATGTTCGTTAATATCACCATGAAATGATTTCATTTTCTAATGGCCCATGGGATGCTTACCACATCATCGGCACTGAAGTCAATAAATCCCGGTAGAATCAGAAAGTCACTGCAACAGATGGAGAGGACAGATAAGAGAAGAGAACAAGAGAGACATGGAACAGTGCCATCACATTCACATGTACACAGTTCAAATACATATGATACAATACACCATATTCATTCGCACTCTATACACCATATTCAATATTCATGGTGAAAAACAACCTTCTTATGCGCTTTGCTTGGTACAGAAGATTTGGGTATTGAGAAACGACTGCTTGCTGGAGGTGTTTAAATTCATAAAGACTGGATCAGCCCTTGACTGGCTGCAGCATGAGGATACCGCGGGATTTCACAACACCTCACTCTGTTTGCTGATTGGCCAGGAGGAAAGGCCCCCTAAGATATCAAGCACAGTGGGACGAATCCCAGACAGAGCACTGAGGGGGCAAATCAGAATTGCATAGACAGGCATGGCCAAGCCTTTATTTGTTATTCTTTAACAAATCCTAATTATTTAAAACAAAACCTCCGAATTGATCAAAACTAGTCACTCTAGCTCACTTACAACTAGTCATGTAATGACAATGTGAGCAACGGATCACTGAGCCCAACATTCTCACATTGCTATTTAGGCTGCATTCAAACTGTGGTGTCTGAAGGAGATCCTGAGGAACGTGTGAATCAGCCAGACGAGTGAGAGTACATATAAACAATTGAGGCTGGAGTGAGACCGCAGTGGCCAGCCTGCTCCTCACTTAGACGGGAGGCGCAATGTGTGGTTTGGCAAATGGGCGTGAAGGCAGACGGGAAGGGAGGAATAGGCACTACTTTGTTTAAGAGCCAGTCGCAGAGAAAGGCAGATGGGTGGAATAGGGAAATAGGTGGGGGAGAGGTGGAAAAATCTGGAAAGTCAGCTGTACAGAGAAATAGAGAGGGAGAAAAAAAGACAGGAAAAATGATGGCTCATGCAAGAAAGGACAGAGAGAAAATAAAGGAGCACAGTCAGGGAGGGGGTGGGGGGTGACTAGTGCGACCACAGAATGTGGCTTTCCTCCTCCATAGAGTGGGCCGAAAGACAGGCCTAAAATAACACTGAACACGCAGGGCAGGGGTGTGTCTGCAATTACAGCAGCCACCACCACTCACATTCAACACTAAAATCAGGAAATGTGTTTGTGTGAGTGTGATGAAATTCTGACAAAACAGCACAGGCTTTAAGAAAAACATTTTATATTTAGAATCCGCAAAGTTCAACTGTATCACACACACATTAGGCTATCCACTAGAGTCTCCTTTGAGCACTACTCATCATACACAAGCTAAACACATGGTTAGGTAAACCCCTCATTGGCATCTGAAATTAGATTTTCTTCCTATAGCCTATAAATTTTGGTATATACAATTACCTGGCAAATTCAGTAATAACTATCTCTTCCCAATTTGATTTCTCTCCATTCTCTGAATACAGAACAAGGACAAAACCTGCTTACAGCATTCTCTAGGAACTGGAAAGAAAGTGGGTAGTCTGTCTGTCCCCTAAACTGTTCATTCAGAGTGTCTTGGGAGCACAGAGAGAAGTAAGCTACCTCTCAGGTGATTGAGTGATTGATTGGTATTTAGATTGTTTGTTTGGTATATAGTTGTTTTGACCAAAAAACATCTGCCAATAATCAGAAGTCCCACAAGATTACTTCCACCTACCTTTAAAAGTTGACTATTGCTAACTGGGTAGTTTGACGTTAACCTTCTAGTATCAGTGAGGAGATTACGTAACAGTGCATATGCTGGACAGTCCACAACTACTACTATACTATGAGTTCTCCTGGGACAAGTATTTCTTTCAATGTCATGTGAAAAGATGAGTGTGTGGGGTTTTCTGCATTCCCTCTGCAGTAGCACTGAGGTGAGAACCCTGGCCTAGGACAGCAGATACTCCCCCTGCATGCTAGTGCAAATGTGTGTGAAAATATAGCATTAGCATGACAGTCTGGCCCGTATGTGGGAGTCAAATGATGAGCTTGTGTCCGAGATGATGATCCCAATCACTTCCCCTCTTCTCCCGCAGATAAGAACCACCTCCCACCCACACACACACACACACACACACACACACACCCGCACACACACCCAGCCCGAGGACCTCACATGACAGAGCCTAAGGACAATCATGTGGCAGGCGTCCTGTCCCGGTGTGCAATTCATTACTGACCAGCAGCCTGATATCTCACATCACACACAGTGGCATGGGCCCAATTAACCCGCTGCACTCTAAATGACACCCGGCCTGCCCTCTAGGATGAGCCTACTATACGGAGATTCAAAGATTCCTTCACATGCATACCGCCGCCATGTGAACTCCTACAACCTGAGGGAAACAGGTTTGAATGCTTTCCTCCATACATTTGATGCCTCTTCATGACCCAGCTTGCAGCTGCACACTTATGTGCACATTAGAGAGCAGGAGAATGACATGAAGTGGGATTAGTTAATAACACCACCTAATGTCAGCTTATTATACGGCTCTCCATGCTGCGGAAGGTTCACTTTTGAAGACAGATATTTATGTATATGACCACTACAAGAAGTAGAATTTGTACAATTTGTGTGACGAAGACATATAAATAGCCGTATAAATAGCTGAATAATGTATTGTCCACCAGTCAGTACAGGGAAGTACTGCATTTCCCCTCAGGCTGAAAAGAGAGGCCTCTGCATTTGCATCACAAATTTTCCTTATAATAACCAGCAGACAATACATTATCCCTTAATTAATCGGGTAGCAACTGGACAGTCAGCGACTCAAGGAAAACAGAAAAGCACCATGTCAAAGCATTTACTGTGAGACTAACATGATGGCTGGAGTTCAATGTGCAAAATCATTCATTTGAATGATCCCAGAGCTACATTGCATTCTTCTGAGTCATTAGTTGTGATGGTGAAGGCCTTCGTAGGAAAGCCTATCCATCTTTGACTAAAGATGAGGCGAATCAGATTCTATATTAAAACATTCCAATCCACTCTGTAAGATTCAACATCTTGCACATTCAACTCAAGCTCTGTCTGAATGAAAACTTGTTAGAATGACTTATTAGTTTAAGAAAGATTATTAAATTAGAGTAAATCATTGTACAAGTAGGTAATAAGTGACGACCATTAAAGAATCCGACATCAAGACATGCACTATGATTCTTAATGACAGCCAGAATGTAATCATATCAGTACTGGAAGCAAAACCCATTCACAGAGAAACATGACTGCAAGCAGTGATCAGAACTTCACCCTTGGGCCTTGGCCCCCTTAGTTTCAACTCATTTATTGCTGCATGTTCTGACATGGCACACAGGCCTTAGCCTTACAGAAGCATTATCTACTTAGGGGGACTGGAGCAATCTGAATAGAGAGAGAGAATGATTTGCTTCCCCTATGAACATTCAAGCAGCAGGTTACATAATGTACGATAGTGTTGTAAACAGATGTAAATAAAGTCAACTGTTTAGGCTACTCACTTGTAAGTAATACCGTCCCCACTAGCACATAGCTCTTCCGCCTTGAGTCCGTCTGCGACAGACTGCTGAGCTGATCTGCCAAATTTAAAATGCAGTGGGTTGCCCATTACATTATTCCGACCCTCTCCCGGTGTTAGCGCTTCACTTACATTAAAGCGGTCAATAACATTGGCACTACTTACTTGTAGGTGAGTCCATCACCAACAGAGAAGAGCTGTTGTGCAGAGAGTCCATCCTCTGGGACGTAACCAGTACCTCCACTGATCAGGTAATCAGCCATGCTATTGAGGTAAAGCAGAGAGGGAGACAAAGTGAGGCAGCTATTCCTTTGATTTATGGATGCCTAACAACTGTAAGCTATTGCAAAGGTGATGCCCATTTTTTTTAGCCATTTGCAAAGGTGATGCCCATTTTATTACCAAATAAATAAGCATACCTAACCAAACAGCTTACAGCACTTCAGAGCACATAGCCCAAAGAATTATATTGATAAAAATGTGAGCCCATCAACACGAGCTCCTCCTACCACCTTGACACTGACATGGGGCCATCTCCTCTCAATGTGCTACTCCTCGCCTTTGTCTTATGAAAACACTGGAAATAGGCGTGTATCGATTTAGTGTCTAAGAACATTGAAAAACTAATGCCCAGAACCCACCTCCGTTTCGACGCAGGTAGCCTACCTAAATATTAGTCGACTGGCCTGCTGACCCACATAACGACAACATCCACAGAAATTAGTTTCAAAGGGTGAGGCGTTACTGTTCGGAGAGGAAAATGAACCCTCTTTGCATAGACACATCTGCGTTATCACAACTTGCACAAGATGCTATATTTAGAGGCGTGATCCGGGCACATTTTCACCTGCGCACCGACTCATCGTTTCACAATGGGCTCTGAAGTAGGCTAACGTTAGGGGGTGCACCATCCTATTTTCATAAAGATGCAAGTTCGAGATGTTCACACAGGCCCACCACGCATGGTATTTTTTATAAAATGCACTGTAGGCTATATTTATTTTAGATGAGCATAGACAACAACTCGTTTAAGCTATAAAGCTGTGATGCTCGTGTTAACCAATGCAACATGCTGGCAGACAACATTTTTTTGCTACCATGCATCCAAACATGAGTGGACAACGTGTCCTGCGGTTAGCCGCGTTTAGCAAGCAGCAGTCAAACTAACGTTAATCTCTTAGCGGTGGATGCTAACCTCGACAAATTTAGTGTGGTGTGGCCACAGTGATCTAATAAATATGCAAAATATTAGTCTAAAAAAGCCAGGTTTAATAAATGCCTAAACCTTTCAAAAGAGCCTTGATGGCAGAATGAGATACATAACGTTATTATGAGACAAATCCGTATGATAAGCTATAATATTATTAAACCATGACTGTAGCGATAGTTCAACTTCATCTTGACTAGTGCACAAGTGAAGGCTACGTTACAACCCAAGATCAATCATTACCTTTTCTCTTTCTTCTGCTGACGAAGTTTGACGGTTCCACACAAGTTAGGTTCTTTCCCTCTAGCTACAGTGTTTCAGCTTTAAAAGACAGTTTCTGTCGCTGCGTCATATCCTCTCCTCAACAGTTTGTGTGTAGCATCATCCACGTGGTGAAGGCTTGTTAACCCTTTCGGGCAACATTGTATCGTTAACTTGCAACAATTTGAAACAATTTGCCCAGCCACGGATACTAAACGTTAGCCTGATTTTACAGCTCATGCGTTGGCGATTATCTCCGCCAATGAGGTTTCGCGGCGTTGTTTTCTGTGTGCACAATAACTCACAGTTCTGCACGGATTTTGATTAATTATTCAGACAACGTTGATATTAGAAGAAGGAACAAACTAATTATTCGTAGTAGTGCAAATACCATCCAGTTTCTTAACGGAGGTCGCGCTGTGGGCCGTGCTTTTCAAGTTTCTGTTGAAATAATGCTGCCTGAAAATGCCGTGATTGTTATGAATCATTAAAGCCATAGGTCAGTAAAGCCAGTCTTCTTCCTCTCACTGTTTGCAGACTCATTGTGGTGGGTTGTTGCCGCATTGAACCTTGAAAAACATGGACATCAGAAAGGCCTCAGACTCAGTGGTCTTTAGTTGACTAACGTACGTTGCTCGGTATTGGCTTGCAGAATGAGATGGGTGGCTTTGTGAAGACAGGTTTTTGTGATTTTTAAAAACAAAATCAGCATCCATACATACAGAAATGATGGATATGTGCTTGCAAACTGAGAGCATCACTGTTGAATTTTGAGGTCAGCTGAAATCAATTACTACTAACTGGCATAGCATCATTCTCCATCCATGATGCCGAGGTCAGTGGCTGGTTTACCAGTGTCAACATAATGACAAGGAACTCTTACTTGTATATTCAAACCTACAAAAAAAAAACAATCAAGCAGAAAAATAAAAGACAGCAGGCATACATCTCAGAAGATGGGAGATCCAATCATAAACTTGGGTCTCCAGGGCACTAAGGTGCTCTGTCACAAGCTCACCAAACAACCAGGCCCAAACAACCATGGTGATGGTTGTCCATAAAACTAGACAATACATTAAAACTCTTTATGCCCATGAGGAAATATAAATTGAAATGCTGTTGCATAACTATAATCCAGTATTTGCTTTTTCTGAATGCAGTAAAAACATTAACAATGACAATTTATATACTCTCTCTCTCTCTCTCTCTCTCTCTCTCCCTCTCTCACTTGCTCGAAGGCATTCTTATAGAACATCTTAAACATGTAGGCTACAGAGCTAAAGCATTCAGGGAGACAAGTCAAGTGTACATGCACATGTCGAAGCATTGCTGGCTGAGCCCATTATCCAATGCCATTTGAGAACTTCCTAGTATGCGCACTGCGTTCACACACACACACACACACACACACACACACACACACACACACACACACACACACACACACACACAAATAATTATGTCCTCAAACACAGTGACAATCAATCATTTCTGTTGGCCCTATATGTTTTGCCAGATAATAGCAGATTTACTCAACAGTCACTGATAAACTATTTTGCTATTCACACTGACCTATTTTTTCTCTACAAAAAGTAATCTACATGTTATCGTTTGTGTTTGCAATCCAGAATCTATTTTGGTGATTGAAGGACACAGATAGGTTAAGTTCAAGCTCCACTGAAACCCTATCATATTTAAAACAGGCGGCAGCTGCATATGTATTAGGATGCACCTTGAACTCCAGAAGATAAAGCAAGTCTTCCCAAAAGCTCCAGAAGAATGGCAAGTATGCACAAGCGATGACCTCCAACTGGATTGTAACATGAAAAACAACCAATGCTATGGAAGGCAAATCACATTGTCACCTGGGACCTACTTAGTTTGCACTGTATTCTGTCTAGGCCTTTTCCAGAAAGCTGTGCAATATAATGGAAAGAAAGGAAAAAAGCGACACAAATCAGTTCCAATTCTTGACCAAAGATCAGATCACATGCCTGCCCATAAGCATGTGAGAGGCAACAGAATCAAGGACTGTCACTGAGGTAATAGTATCCACATTGCCTCAGTTCACTCGTTATTACCTCACTGGTGCACGCGCACTCACGCACACACACACACACACACACACACACACACACACACACACACACACACACACACACACAAACTGTACAACATTTTTGCGTATGTTCTCCCAAATCAACTCATAGATTTGCCTCCTTCAGCCCCTTTGGACAGTTTTTTTTTCAGTAAGGAAATTAATGAAAAATATTTGTGCCTGTGTTGTGCCTGTCAAATTTAAATAATATTAGAGTAATGAAAACAGCTGGCATTACACCACTTTAACAGTTCATATTTAAGCCAGTAATGAACTCTAGTGAAAGCTCAAGGGGTTCTGTAAGAATAGAGTATGTGGGTCACTAGATATATGGGTCAGAGATTCCCTGTGTGTGAGTATCTATTTAAGGAATCAGTTTAGGCCCATTTGGATTTCACTGCTGCTTTGCACCGTCACTGTTTGGGTGCCCAGCTCAGGGATACCCAGTGCACCAGTCCAACATGCTATGCTTCCATTAACGCCTCATCTACAACACAGCCTAGGGCACACTTAATCAACATACCCACAGGTTTAGCTCTAAAAGTTTCTCATATTTATACACACTCTTAGACTTCTTAAATTAGATTCATAAAGTACAGAGAAGCTCGATGGCCTTTAAATCCCTTGCCCTGAAGACCAAAGTCCCCAACCCCACTCTACTTCCCCTCTCTGACCTTTCAGGTTGAAATCCAGCCTGGATGCGAGTGGCGTTGTAGCGCTGTGCTGCTGTCTCGTGCCCGTGTCCAAACCCACATGGGAGTCTCTGGCCATGAAGCACTGGGTCCGGCAGCAGGTGAGGAGTTGGCAGGAGGTTCCCCACATTCTTACAGTAGCCCAGTACTACACCATGTTGCTCCGCATCCAGCTGGACAGAGTCATTGGCATAACTCTCCATTTCTGAAGTGGTGGTTGTGAGATTGCAGTTGCTCCTTCACTCTCTTCACTCTCGCTCCTCCTGGTCACCTTGTGCAGACGGATGGTCCACCAAATCCAGCTGGGTCACACGCGTGACTTTTATTCAAAGGAGCTCAGCAGCAGTCTCAGATTTCACAGGGTAATATTTGCACCATGTGTTGCTGACAAAATAAACAGACAGGACCCAATCGAAATGGTTTCATCTTAGGTCAATCATTACAGAGGTGTCTGGTCATAACATACACACTTTTTTTTAGAATGAAAGATAGAGCAAGAGAGAGAGAGAGAGAGAGAGAGAGAGAGAGAGAGAGAGAGAGAGAGAGAGAGAGGCATTACTGGCAGACTAAACCAAGAACATGCTGTGCCTAAGATATGTGCACCTGCTCACCATGAGAAGAATCCTTCCAGCTGAGTGCCCCTCTGGTCCTCTGTGTGCCAATGGCCCTGTTGCACTTATCGCCTCTGCTGTTATGAGAACGCAAACTGGGAAAAGAAAGCCAGGGCATGAAAGAAAGCTAGCAAGCAACCAGAGAAAGATAAAGACAACCCTGCAGGGCCAAACACATCTCTCTCTCTCTCTCTCTCTCTCTCTCTCTCTCTCTCTCTCTCTCTGTCTGATTAACCTTCTGTTGGGTTAGAGACAGGACGCCTGCCACTTTCACAAAGAGGATTTTAGTATTAAAGTAAAGTAGCCCTATGCTGTGCAATGAGAAGTGCACATTTATCTGTGTGCTTGTGTTTGGACATGTTAATGAACTGCAGTTCTTCACATGACCTACAATTTCTTTCCTCAAATTTACTGCACAAATGATTTATTTGAAGACCACGTGCTGACTTGCTGGGAAGAGTTTGGCTGTGATGGCAGGTTTCAGTCTTACTCAAGTCAATTTTAGTTGGCAATATTTGTGTTTCATTTCTGCTTTTCTCTGTGCATTTTTTACTGAATTATAATTTTTCATTTATGCATGTATTATCATATTATGGAGTTCTCATGCTGCTGCTGCTGACCTTCTGCTCGCCACCTTGTGGTCAATCCTTGTAATCTTTACCAATTCCAATTTGTGACATTCATTTTCATTATCAATGCCATTCATTTGTCATATTTAGGCTATAACTCAGTGGAGATGTAGCTCTGACATAGCCTGAGCCATAATACACGCTGTTCATCTGCATTCATGGTCTGGACGGTTCTTTAACGCTGACGCGATAATGCAATGCGGTAGGTCCCAAGGCTAATATCACTTCTGGTTTTAATTTGGCATTGGACAGGCTCGTCTAATCAGCCTATCATGCATTTATTGGCATGTAGACTCTCTACACGATGTAAACCACTGCCCCAGAAGACCGTTCTGCCAGCCACCATGTGATACGGATGAGCATTCGTAATCTATGGACGGGCTATGTCCAGGTTAGTGGACAGGCAGTGTGATATATCTAACCTGGCATCCATCTGTCATATGTATGTGCTATAACTCAGTGGAGAGGAGGGGATAGACAGAATTACTCAGTTATTCTTCACTGCTGAAATTACATTCTCAAAATAGGATGGACAAAACTCCAAACCACTTTGCAATTATTCCAAACAGAATAGTACATGTCTCAAGTGTCTCTGTGCATCTTTGTAAATCAAACACATGTGACAAACAGTAAGCACAGTTACCCTACAATTAGATCATTTTCCAAATGAATATGATCTTGTTGATTTAAACTAATTAGTAGATTCTCAGTCAGTCTTCTACATATGTCAGCATGATTTCATTATGTCATCACATGCATAATAGACATAAACATCTTTTCTGAAAGCCTGTGATCTCTGGATGTGATTTAACATGCACTGAGACATGTCCCAACTTCCTCCATCCCATGGCCACTTTGTAATGCATGTCAAATAAAAAGTATTTGAACGTTGAAATACATTGATTTTCAATGGACAGATATTCATTTTTTTTTTAACAATTTGTTTATTAGAACACATTTTCTTTAAACATCACAAAAACCAAAAACAAGTACATGTCCATTTTTTTCCATAAATCATAAAGAACACAGACAAAACAAAAGCCTAACCGACATACAAACAAAAATTATGGACAGATATTCATGAGGTTAAAACAGGTAGTGCATTCCAAAATGTCTGATGTTAACACACAAATTCACAGTATGGCCAGTTGTCTCAAAAGTTGGTTTCGTTGTGGTGGAGGTAGAAGTGGGCTATGTTGATCACAATCTTGCTGTGAGACAAAGGCAAGGCTGTTGTAAGAAGCAGGGTAGATTGAAGGGAGGCCCTACCCAGAGGGAAAAATACTTTGTGATTGTATTTGTATTTGTTGGAAGGAAGAAAAAAAATGATGTTGTGTGGGACAAAATACTTTAACAAATATCTTGTAGTTGTTGAATGTAAGTTTGCACCCTCCAGTGTTTGATGCTAGCATTGCAGTCCAAATCCACAACTGGTCATGGTCATGTCTGGGGAAAATACAGTATGTCATCAGTCCTGTGAAGTAATTCAGAATGTATGACAGAATAGTGTGTGTAACTTTGTGTTGTCTATCTGAGCCTGTATACCTTACACACCTGCTATGCCTGCTATATATGATCATTACAGCTCTCCAAGCATAGGCTGATTAGTTGATAATGTTAAGATACAGTTTGAAAACCAGCTCATGTGATGCTGTAGAATTGTCCCATTTGTTTGTGGTGTGTAATTTATCCCCCCCCCCAACACCTTTAAGAGTGTTAACACAAATACATACAGCATCTTCCACAATTATTGACATCATAAAGTGGAACCAAAAAAATGCTTTACTCATTTTTGTTCGTCAGTTAGTCAGGCCTTCTTAAAGTGTAGGCCAGTCAAGTAGTTTTTTATGAGTTTATTTTTCACAATGATGAGAAATTGAAACAAATCACAAATGCCCTAGTCATTTTCCAACATGGGAAGGACAGGAGAATACGCATTTTAAATGCATTCAAGAATGTGTGTAGCCTAATGTCCATGTAGAGGTCCCCTAGTGGTAAATTGTTTTGCTCAGGCAATCTAGTGATGAGCCATAAGTTAATTGCGGTGCCTGAACCCTCAACAGAAATTCCTTTTGGCTAATGGTCAATGGATGCTCTGCTAGTTGTTCCACTGAATCATTTAGATGGATCTTGGCAGTTTTGAGGGAATTCAGCTATTTAGGTTTAAACTGTAGAATGTGCATTGTCAGGAAGGTACATCTACATACACAACATTGAAGACAATTTCAGTAGAGAACTGGAATTAACAAATAGATTTCTGATTTTTTCCCCCTTGTCTAAACCAAGCAAGCAAACATGTGTAATGTATATATGTATATAAAATAGTACTTGACACTACAATAACAAGAAATTCCATTTAACTGACACCATCGAGTCACGTGGGTTTATTGTCATTTCAGCTGTAAATTTATATAGTAAGAGCGACAACGTTTCACTGATCAAGTGGACGATTTAACTCTAAAACAGACATTCAATATAGGCTACATACTTAGTTCACAAATGAAAGACAAACATAAAATGCAGTGCCTACTTTAAGACAGTGCATTTACGACAGACTACACAAGACAGGGCATGAGTAGACTTGTAACAAAGCATTTCTATAATAATTTAGGTTCACACTGGCATAGACTTGTAACAAAGCAGTGAATGTCATAAGTAGAGTTCACCGTAAGGTGGTGGTAGGAAGTAAAACAGTTAGCAGCAGAGCACACACAAGACTATTGAGCTGTGTTTCTGGACTGTATTCATTTTCTGTATTCCTGGGATTGATCTCTGCACAGAGAGGGATTTTCCAAAGAAAGGGAGTGGGGCTCAGACAATGACACTACTCATACTCTTATCACACCTCCCGGAAATAAAACTAGCTCCAACACTGCAATTACTTCCTCATCTCTATGAAGAAATGGGTAAGGCTTTAGATTACAGCCCAGGAAGTGCTGAGTAAGGAGCAAGAGGGAATGGCGTAACATAAAATATAAGTATAAGTATGCTGGAATAACACAAATAACATGAAAGTACTTTGAGATTTGTCTAGAACTAAACTGCTGATGAGACTGTGTGCACCAGAAATCATGGGAATAGCACTGAAATGGAATTAAAAGTGTAGCATATTAAAAGTGTAGCAATGATTCAACAAAAATGCATAACATAACCTTAACCTACAGTATGGGCAGTGTGTAAGAAGCACAATGGACTATTTTAATTAATGCTGGGTGTAAATGATCCTGCATTGAAGGTGATGTTGGACAGATTAAGATTAGACAAATAAACTTTCATGTAGTTTGTGGTTTTACAGTAAATCATTGTGGTATTCCAGTATACTTACGCTGAAAGTATTCTACAATTATCATTGATACTTTTTGTTCTTACCTAGTCTTTACCCAGTACTTCACGGGCTGTTATCTAAAGTGTTATAATGCTTTGGCAAACTTTACTTAATAAAAGCTTTATATCTGAAATAATCAATGCATAACCAATACTCTGAAAGTGTTTGCTAGGTAAACTCTCTTATGAATAAAACGTCTGAAGAATAAGACATTCAGACATTTTATCCACACTACTTGATTAACCTTCCAAAAAAGTTCCTGTTATGACAAGAATTGCACCAATAAAATTGTTGTGTAAGACTTCTAAAGAACATCTTACTCACTGAACTTCATCCAACTAGGCATGAAAAGGGGAAGACAAAAGGTCATACCATCATGTTGCAACTTATTACTGTAACTATACATGTTTTCTGAATTCATTTAAATCTATGAAGGGTCGACTGAAGCACCAAAGCTTGTATAGTAGAAACTGTACTACTAGACCTCATGTAGACTAAAGGCCAATTCAGACTGAAGATCCGCGACGAGACAAACCGTTTTTAGAACGGAGTTGCAGCAGTGTGAATCAACCGTTGCAGGTTGTTGTAAGCAGTTGCAAGCCGTCGCAAAAGATTTAACATGTCAAATCACAGTTTTGGATTTTTAGAACGCCCCGGTTTTTAGAACGTCGCTGCCCGTCTCGTCGTGGATCTTTGGTCTGTAGGCACCTTAACACATAGGCCTAAAGGATGCATGATCAACCCTCAGTAGTCCGCTTTGTTTTCTATTAAGGAGGCCCTATTGTGCCATCCAGTAGGCAAGGAAGGAAACAGCAGTTGTAAAGTGTTTCTGCCAATGTATGATCCTCCATATCCTCTATAGAACTGGACTTGCCTGCTAACCAAAAAAAAAGAGAGAGAGAGAGAGAGAGAGAGAGAGAGAGAGAGAGAGAGAGAGAGAGAGAGAGAGAGAGAGACTGGACTCCCACTGATATTGCAAGTGCGTTATACAGCTGGGAGGCATGGACAAGGGGCACAATTTACTCCGGAACATTTTATCAATCCCAATGAGTTCTAGGGAATATATAAACTTAAGGTTGCCTACAGTGAATAGCAGACTTTGACATTTTGCCTAAATCCTGTTTAGGATTTAGTTTATTTGGAATACCCCCCAGGTCACGTGACTTAGTTGGAGTTTACTATTTGAATTACGTGATTTGTACCTTCTCAGCCCATTCAACTGTCGATACATTTTGGTAGCAGCTTGCTCCATCGACTGCAATTCTACATGGAGGATTAATGGCCAAAATTCTTTATAACTGCTTTGTTCGCTTATGGTTATATGGTGGTCAAACCATAGGTGGTTGTCCACAGTTATAGCTGGACAGCATTGTAGCAGGCAGGCATATTATGTTCCATCATGGGGGTAACATTGGGCAGAGCAGAGCCAGGCCCTTTCTATGGCTCTGATTTTGACTATTTAAAATTACAGTTGGGGAGGGAGTCATCAGGCTGAATAATTCATTGTAAATGTTCTGAGGGATTAATGCTAAAGTATTGAATAGAGAACATCCTTTCATAGATACAGAAAACTCAGAATTGATCATTTCAATCGGAATCAGGTCTATTTTCATTTGGCAAGCCAAACACTAGGTTTACAAACAATTGGACTTTACCATGGTAGTGGATATTGAGGGGGGTCCATGTGGCCTTGTGAATTATGGTGAGATCTTTGAGTGTCAGTGTGTGTATGCAAAGAACTGGGAGAAAATGGGAATAAAGTCTCCATCCCCTCCTCTTTCTGCCCCTTTTGCCTACTGCCATGTCCACTGCTCTGTTCCCCCTCCTCTAGGTCTTTCTTCACATCGCGGTGTGTGTGTGTGTGTGTGTGTGTGTGTGTGTGTGAGAGAGAGAGAGAGAGAGAGAGAGAGAGAGAGAGAGAGAGAGTAAAGGTACTGCTTTATCATTGCATATGACTCACTTTTCATGCAGTGGTTCTTTGTGGCATGCAGCTTCTGGGGTTTCCCACACAGGATGGAGGAGAGTAGGGAAGTAGGCTATTCACTGAAGAGCTTATGGTCACATTGGGAATTGTAAGTGTGGGGCATGTACAATTTAATTTGTAGCCTAATAACACATGCATTACAATAATTATTATATTATTATAATTCTGTAATATAATTGTATACAGCGTACACAGTTTCGTAGCCAGCAAATAATTCCTGTCATCATTTGTTGGACCACTGTTCAGGATGGGATTGCATGGGAATTTCCCGGGAGGTACAATGACGCATCGAAAGTGGTGGGCGTGATGATGAGAGTTTTGAAGAAGCAAGGAGAGTTCGTTGTTAGCTGGTCACTGAAGCGTGGGCAACTTATCCTTTTGACAAAGAACCAGCAATATCCCGATTTAATGATTAGGCGAATTGCTAGATTTATGGTACTTAAGGGCAAGGCGAGAATTGAACAACACAATTCTGTTTCCTGCTCAACCACAAGCCTTTTAGCGTCACAAGGTAAGCTGTCTTCAACTTTCTGTAACCTATTGTATCCTAAGTGGTTTGTTTTCATCAGATTATTGTTTCACTAGAATATAGTTCACATTCCAGATATTATCAGAATACTTTGGAAAATAACGTTTCATTGTTTTTAGTCTATCGAAGATACCACCATGATGACCGGAGTTTTGAAGTTGTACGCGGCAGCATTTTTAACAGCTGCAGTTGCTCTCTTTCGGATGGTGGACGGCGTTGGAGGTCTGATGTACGCTCAAGGACCTGTTTGTTTGACGCATTGCTACCAGAGGGACCAACAATATGACACCCTTACCAAAGAACAGCATTCCCTGAATCAGGCATTTTGAAAATCCACGCTAAATGTGGCCACCAGCTAACTTCATGGGTTAACGTGGGTCAACTTTGCTGCTTTTTGAGGGAGATCAAGTTGCTATAACCAGTTTCGACATGTGTCGGATATGCACTGCACTGGCTAACCTCCTGCCTCTGACTTGTAGGCCTACAGAGTATCCATCTGATATAGCCTACATAGGGGACAATGTTGCAAATGTATCGACAAAAGGAAGGACTTAAGTGGCGCCTATTGGGCATGTTACGGATTTTCATCTACGAGCCGCCTGCGGTCACCACAGGCCACAGGCTGCCATAACCTGTCAACGAGTGGACACTTGGGAAATAACCACTTCCAGGGATGTAAACAGCTCTGTTCATTCATTCACTGTTTTTATTAAACTTGGGGGGTAGGGCAGGCATATGTAGGCTGTAATATAAAATGTATCATTGCTATTTCTAGTCTACTTCATTGTCAAGCTTTATTGCTTTTTCTTCTGTCTCTTCCGTGCTGTATACTAGCCTACTGTGCAGGGATGTAATAGTTATAGCCTACTTCAAGATTTCAGTGCTCAAACAAAGTATCTTTATGGATAATGGAAGGTAGTTATGGGAATGGGGAAAACTTGCCCTTGCGGGTATTGCTTAATCTGCAGGCAAGCAGATGCTTGCAGCGCAACGCATCATCTGACGTCAGTGACGTTAGCTATTATTTCCTGTGCTGTAAACATATACCCAAGGTGTGAACAGGATGGTGAAGTATTAACTTTGACACTAGAGGCCGTTTCTCAGTGTCAAGAAAGGATTTGTTAAAATGGACTACACTAAATTTTGTAATGTTACTCATGAGTGCTCCTCGTAAAGCGCCATGTATGCTTGTATGTGCTTGTATGCGCTCTACAAATAAAATCAAATTGAAGTGAACTAACGTAAAGAATAGTGTCAATGTTCTCAGGCCACTGTTGTGTTTAATAAATGGCAAAGATAATGTACATGTGCTGTGTTTACTACATCAACAACTGTATTTCAAACAGTTACCTCAGAATTAATATTAAGGTGACCAAAGTCCTACATGGAGTCACCAAGTGAAAAGCAGGGATGACACTCAGCAGACATGACTGTAGTGTATGTGGGCAGAGGAAGTCAAAGGTGATTCACAGATCATATGTCATGCCTAAATGTAATGAGATGCGCAAGATTGGGTATGGCATGACTTGTCAGAGGTTGTGATACTTTTGCAGTATATAACTATGGTTCATGGCAACAACACCACAGCAGGGATGGTCAGTTGCCACCAGAGAGGGATGTATGTGATAAGTGTTTGGACTGGAGCTACTGTGTTGTGGGATGGGGGTGAATACGGGTATAACTGAGGTGTAACAAAAGGGCAGGGGAAAAGGCAGTGTATGTTGACAGTTACATTCGGTAAGATTATGACTCAGGTCATTTTTTACACCAGGTCAACCCCAGCCCATGGGCCACATCCAAGCCAGATGTGAATTTATGTCAAAATGAGTGCTTCCACGATATTCCAAGACCCATTCTTCTCTGTATAATATCTTAATTTCTTAACTCCCACATGGCAACCCGCATATCAAAATAAACAGGAGCATTCCTCTGTATGATCAGCCAAATTTGCCAAAATTAATGATACAAATACAGCTCTGCATCCAGGTCACTTTTCTCTGTATAATTTTCTTAACTCCCATATGAATGTCTTGAATGATATTGAAATAATTAATCCTGAAATCCCTCCCAACGGTATCAGTTTCAGATTAAGGCGGGCAGATGCTTACAGCATAATGCATCATCTGACGTGAGTGACGTTAGCTATTGTTTCCTGTGCTGTATAGGCCTACCCAAGGTTTGATAAGGAGGGTGAAGTATTAACTTTGACACCAGAAGCCATTTCTCAGTGTCAAGGAAGGATCCCTTAAAATGGACTATATTAGATCTTTGTTATGTTACTCATGGGTGCCCCTCGTTCTGTAAAGTGCTGTGAGGCCTGTGCAACCTGTTGTGTTTAATACATGGCACAATGTACAGGTCCTGTGATTACTACTCAATAACTACAATTTAAACAGTTACAGAAGGATTAAAATTAAGTTTATGTCCGTGAAGTTGGTCTCTGTCCACTCAGGTGGAGTTGATACAAGGAGTCAACAAGTGAAGGGATGCAGGTATGACACCCAGCAGACATGACTGTTCTGTATGTGGGCAGAGGAAGCCTAAGGTGATTCACTGATCATACTGTATGTGTCATGCAAACAGTAAATGACAACTTCTTAACTCTCACATAAGCCACATATCAAAATAAAAAGGAGCTTTCCTCTGTTTGATTTGCAGTTCCAGAGTAATCTTGCCAGTAAACAGGCTAGATTGTCTCGTCTGCTTTAGGTATCCAATCACAGAACAATAAGGGACCAGCACAGCACTCAATTGCATTACGTCACATGGTGGCTCTGGTATTGGCTCTGCCCTAGCCTAGTACAGACGCTACGATAGACATTTGTAGGGCCCAATAAACGGCTTTGGACTATTGTAAACAAAGCTTCCGCTACGTTAAAAGCAACAGGTGGGTCACTTTTGATTATTTAGTTTGTGTGATAGCCTGGCTAAGCAGGAGCAGAAACTACATTACTGTTGCAGGTGATTTGTGGCACTGTGGACAGTCCCTCACCACTCACCAAGTGTCTTGTGGCGCTTGCCTACTGTCCAGTGCCAATACTCTCCTAGCCTGTGGCACTGGTCTCCTGTCTTATGGCGGGTTTAGGGTTAGCTTCAGGTTTGTTAGTTAATAATAGACAAGTGTCACAGGACAGTGGTGTGGGGCAGTACACAAATGGCACAGGACTACTGATAGATAGATAGATAGATAGATAGATAGATAGATAGATAGATAGACACTTTATTTCACACATCAGTCAGCGGCATGTGACATTTCAAATGTTCAACATTTAACATACCCACAAACAGACAACACCATAGACATTACTCCTCACCTCCCCACCATATCCCATATATACAGCACACAACATTAAACACATTAAACATAAAACATTTGACATCACACATCAGAAGAACCCCACACAGAACCCCACACAAGACAAAAACTGTGGTGTAACAGCATGAGCAAGGGTACCACAGATGGAGAATGAATCATTACAGTTTGTTGAGTGCAGTGATGGCTGAAGGAATTAAACTTTTCTTGAAGTGTGCTTTTTTCCAGTCCAAAATTCTGTATCTACGGCCAGATGGTAACAGAGTGAAAAAAAAAACGGTTGAGAGGGTGGGTCAGGACTGTTGGCTATGGTACGGGGAAGGCGTATGGTGGCTTTGTTGTTTGTGTCAGTCAGACTGGGGGTGGGGAGGTTTATGATTTTGGATGCTATTAAGTGAGTTTGTTCTTGTTGGTGACAGTGAGTAGAGTGGAGAAACAGGGGGAGCAGTACAGTAGGATGGGTTGGATGACACTTTTGTAGCCTACAGTAACAGCAGAAGGTGGGGGGCAACTGATAGTAATCCTAGTTTGCGTAAGACATACAGTCTCTGTTGTGCACGTTTCTGTGTTATGGTTACATGTTCATTGAAGTTTAATTTATTGGCACAAGATAGTTGATAAGTGGTGTGGGACAGCTGTCACCAACACCAGCAACAACATTTTACAGTTTTGTAATTGCCCATTGCAAACCTAGGTTGTTAACTGGTTGGGCCCCCTGAATACATAAAAAAAAATCAGAATTGTATTCCCAATCCCAATATTTCTATACACATACACATATGTGTATATGGTATAAACTTAATGTGATGCAAATCTCGAATGATGATGTGAATGCATGATGATGTGAATGATGCAAATCTCGAATGTGCTTGGGTGTGCATCAAGTGCCTCTGGAGCTCAATGGTGTTTTTTGCCCCCAACTGGACCATCCAGGCAGCACAGCCTAAAAGGCACTACCCTTACCCTATTCCTAACCCTAACCCCCTCAACCCTCATCCTAACCCTAAACTGAGTGGAGTAGTGCCTTCAAGGCGCCATTGAGAGCAAAAAATACCAAAGACCGCCTCTGGAAGCTATAACATAAGCAGTCTTCTCCAGCCTGCACAAACATAGCAAAATGATTCTCCCTGGCAAATTTTCTAATTTTTCATGATGTTGCTACATACTTTTTGTCTTTATCGCACCGGATTTGTCCTTTAACAAAGATGACAAGACAGGTGACAAGCTTCAGTTGGATCAGCTATTTTATTTTATTGTTTTGTTTTTGTTTCGCGAGCTCCTTGCTATTCGATGGAATTCCAGCCAGCCAAGTTTAGGCTATAACGAGATGTAAAGATACTTTCCTTCCCTAAATGTAGGCGACCTTTCTCTGCAATTGAGATACCAAAGCCTCCGAAAGTCAAGGAAGCAAAACCGCGTCACCCGCAGTCATTTTTGCGGCGCGCAAAAAAAAGTGCCCATAATGACACTCACTTCAAACAAGTCCGTTTTCACACACGCTCGAAATTTATGTCATTTGTTTCTCTGTGTTATGCTAGCCTAAAGCTAGACACTCAGCAAACCAACTTCTAACAAGCCCAATGCCTTGAACGCGTGTGTAAAGACTACGTGGCAGCTCTTGACCAATGAGATGTTCTAATATTTACAGCGTTCATTTACGACACGGTGCACAACCTAAAATCGTTGAAATGCATCTCCATTTGCCGATTGGCTAATGGATACATCGATTAGTTAAACACGCCAATGAGAAGAAATGGATTTCCTCACCGCTTAATAAAACCTTAAGCTTCAATTGTGTACCCTTGCCGACATGCTGAAGTGGACCAATGAAGAAGCAATAAGGTGGAATCTGAAACATCATTGGACACTAGTTTTTTACATTCAAGGAAACAGGATGGTGATTTAGGGGTGTGCAAGTGAAGAACAGTCATTTTACTGAGGCATCGCTGTTTCAACAAAAATTAATGGTCAGCCGGGTAAGTAACGAGTCCTAGAGACATTCTTATTGCGTGGCACTTTGGGCGTCTTTTCTCTACGATGAGTGAGTGCATGGACCAAGCGCTGCTCTGCTCATCATAGCATAACATTCTGCCAAATTCGGGGGAACCTATGATGTACAGCAGGCCAAGGGTAGCCTAGTGATGTTTTGAATTTATGTCGTAGCTGATCCCGAATGAAAACTGCTAACGTTAGAATGATGAGAAATGATGTAAGAGCCTATAAGTGAATGGCCCTACTATATGGATGCAGTCATAAAACGCCGACAACAACGTTACCGTTATCTTAGTTGCATCAGCGCTCAGGACTCGCAGTCGATGTATTTTGTTCATAGTAACGTTAGGCCTACCATTTCATTTGTATTGTGAATAATGCGTTCTAGTTGGCAAACGTTACAACCAAAGATAGGCTATTTGTCTTGGCCATTATTGTAAAAAACAAACAAAAAAACGGACGTGTTGGCTACTATTGAGACAACTTGGGGTCACTTAGGGAGAGAACCCTATAACTTTAACCTAACGTTACTTTTACACTGAAAGACAGAGAATGCCTATTTAAGTTACCCATCACAGTTAGAGAAATACGAATGTTACTCAGGAATACCCATTTTTGCACATTTTGCACGCTCTTAGGTCAGTGTCACATCCAACGGGTTGTTTAACACATCCAAACATCAGCTGGGATATGTTGTTTGGATGACACGGGTTGATAAATTAATAGGATTATCTTCATTCATGATCAGTATCATAAGATGAAGCCTAAATTGTCTTGTTAGGCGGGTGTGATGCAACTCATACCACATACTCTGAAGTTGAGGAAAGCCACTCCCCCTAACCTTCTGACGAGTCAGGTCCTTGTTTCCTGCATGTTCAGGAGGATGTGTCACTCTTCTTCCCTTCTTCCCATATCCTTGAGATTGGTGCTTTCCTGTTTCAACTGTGTCCTGCTATTGATTGTTTTGCTACAATTTTGATTCTAGTTTTGGTGTGAAGTTAAAAATGGGTCTGTAAATGTATTTCTCTCAGTTGCGTTGTTTTTGTGTCATCCTCAGGTTGTAAGGATGGAGATCAGGCCGTTGTTGATGTGTTTTGCCCTCTGTGTGGTCTACGCCACCAGCAAACCAACAGAAAAGAAGGATCGTGTACATCATGATCCACTGTTAAGTAGTAAGGAGCATGATGATAAAGACGGTTTTGATTATGACCATGATGCCTTTCTGGGAGAGGCTGAAGCCAAGACATTTGATGACCTCACCCCTGAGGAGAGCAAAGACAGACTTGGGTAAGAGACACATTTGGGAGGAGCTTATTACTTTTCAAAATGGATAGTACACACATCAAACCAGAGAGGACCACAAAACAGATATAGGGAGCCGAAGTCACGCCCTCTTCCGCATTAGCCTAACGGACCTATGGAGCCTATTAAAATGAATGAACAGATACCTATAACTTCTGGTCCGCTTTGGTATGCGTCGTGGGTTTCACATATAATGTTTATAATGTTTAAACTTACATTTTGAGCTTCACAAACGTAAACAATAAATTCATTGTAGACGAACGTCAAAAGTTACGTTACATAAAACAACAAACATAGTCTTGATTGGCATGAATGGTTATCATTTAAATTCACATACAACATATGTGTGACTCAAGTTATAAATCAAAGTGGACCAAAAAGTCATGTTTATTTGTCCATTCACTCTCAGCTCGATAGGTCCCATATGCTTATCCGGAAGTTAGCATGACTTCGGTTCACTACAGGAAGTAGTTGTACTGCTGTCAGGGCTGGCAATCGACTGTTTTTTTTTTTTTTTTTCATTCATTCATTCATTCATTCATTGGTGGCTCGTAGTTATGGGCCCAACAATTTTATTACCATTCATTGTCAAAACGTTGTTTTTTTTGTTGTTTTTTTAACTAAACTAAAACATTAAATTGATGGTGATGTGGTCCTGTGGCACTGTCCAGGCTCTACAAAATGTGATTTGGGTTCTGATGCACAGAAAGATTTGGAGTTGGCATACCGATTGGTATTCAAGGTCAACTCTGACCATTTTCAGTCCTGTTGTCCAGTGTTGAGTTGCCAGGAGGGAAAAGAATGAGAAAAAATATAGTTCGAAACAAACTAGCAGCTAAGGCTAAGACTACTTGATCTCACTTTAACTGCCAGTCCATTATTGGTGTAGGTTTTACCAGTTTTTCATGTTGTTTGATCTGCTGACAACATTCAGTGACCTCAAACAGAACAGATAAGAAGCAGAAATGGCAGAAGTTTTAACAATTGTTAATGAAGGTGTATAACTTCGATGTAAATCTGTTGTCAGATGATCATGATAAAACTGATCATGAATAGTAGGGTTGCAGCTAAAAATTATTGCAGTAGATTATCATTATTATTATATATCTATAATTCATGTGATTACTCACATTGTGCTGCTATCAGACTTGAGAAATGTCAGTTTCCTTAAACATCATTGGGGAAATCATTCATGTTATCAGAATGATTAATAATTGATACATTTGGTCAATTACTTGTCCATTAATTGATCAATTATTGCATAGATATAGTACTATGTAATTTTAAACATAACACTGATACCCATACACTTTGAACAGTCACATAGTCAGCAGTAGCACTTGCCACATTAAGCCAACTACATTATCTGGGCTTCTATGTTTTGAACAGTGAAGCCAGGAAAGGGACTGTATGCCCATCTCTGTGAACATGCCGACTATATTAACTGGAGGAGTTGTCAGCAGCACTGTTGGTGTTGTTGGTGCTGCCGGTGTCGGTGTTGGAGTATCAACTTTTTTTTTAAAACCCCACCCCTTAATATGCTGGCATGCTACATTTACATTCCGCAACTTGTATCTCATGTACCCCTCTCTAGAGGAGGTTGCCTAATGATTTTATATTAAGCACTATATAGCGTTTATGAATGTGATCTGGTTATGAAGATTTGATTTGTTTTAAAAGAGAATGTCGGTGTGATATGGACTGAAGGTAAATTGCACCATCACAAAAAGTTCAAACTTTTGCTGGGGAGCAAAATTTTGATGAGTTTGTGCAGACTGAAGAGGACCGCTTGCTAGTTGAAGCCTAGCTATGGGGGCATTGAGCTAGGTGATAGCTAGCTATATCTATACTTACTAAGTTCAATGCTTTTTTGAAATGTTTGAGCTTTCTTACACTACCAACACAGTGTGGGGCTATGTATAACGATTTGGCCTTCAACACTTAGCTCAATGCCCCTGATGGCTACAACAAGCAACTAGCACAAACTTATAGAAATTCTGCTCCCTGACAAACTTTCTATAATATTGCAATGTACTTTCGGTCCATATCACACGGTCATTCCCCTGTGTAATTATCTGTGCTCTCTTCTCTTACAGTATAATTGTGGACAAAATAGATGCTGATCAGGATGGCTTTGTAACGGAGGCAGAGCTCAAAGCCTGGATCAAGAAAGCACAGAAGAAGTACATTTATGACAATGTGGACAGACAGTGGAGAGACTTTGATATGAATAATGATGGCATGATCTCTTGGGAGGAATACAAAAATGTCACCTATGGCACTTACCTAGGTAAGGAGGAAGGATTTGGCATTTTAATAATATGCAGAGAAGAGTTTATATAATTGTCCTGTTTAGCTTTTTCACCATTTGAAAACTGTGCGAGTTTCTTTAGTGGTATTTATGGGTCAAATATTGTGATCTCACAGAGGACCCAGAGCCTGATGATGGTTATAACTACAAGCAAATGATGGCCAGGGATGAGAGACGCTTTCAAATGGCTGATAAGAATGGAGACCACATTGCAGACAAGGAGGAATTCACAGCTTTCCTTCATCCAGAAGAGTATGACCATATGAAGGAGATTGTAGTGCTGGTAAATGCAAAAAAAAAAAAATCGAATAAGCAAATCTTTACTGAATATTTTTTATGAATTACTATATACAGTTTCTCTTTTCTTAACACTAGGAAACGATGGAAGACATTGACAAAAATGGCGATGGATATATTGATTTAGAGGAATATATTGGTAAGTTTTTGAATTTCCCCTTGGGGATCAATAAAGTATCTATCTATCTATCTATCTATCTATCTATCTATCTATCTACTGTATCTAGTAGTCAGTGGATGGAACAGAGCTGTTTCAAATGCAGCAATTTGGCATTTCTTGTCAGTATATTTTTAATATTGCATGATTTTAAATATTGGAGTGCTTAAGTTACGGTCACTCAGACCTTAATCAGAACTAATCAAGACACTTGAGGTCACACTGGCTTGAATACAATACAATGTCTTTTATTTCTACAGCAAAATGACTCAATTACTGTAACCTCCTACTTTCTAGTAAGCTTAGTGGTGATGTGTGTGCTTTTGGCTCCTAGGTGATATGTACAATCATGAAGATGAACAGAATGAGCCAGAATGGGTGGCCACAGAGCGTGAGCAGTTTTCAGAATTCCGGGACAAAAACAAGGATGGAAAGATGGATAAGGAGGAGACTATGGACTGGATCCTTCCGGCTGACTATGACCACGCTGAGGCTGAGGCCAAACACTTGGTGTATGAGTCTGACTCCAATAAGGTGAGATGTCATCATGAGCCCTTCATGCCCTTCTGCCTCTCAAGAAATAAAGCAGAAACTACTATTTGAGTACCAGCAAATGACACACTCTCCATACGGAGAGTTGGAGGGGAAAGCGTACACTTCGATAAGTGCATTATTTTTCTATATCTGCATGCCATGTCAATGTGCGTTTCGTACAACAACAGGGTTATATTCAACAGCATAACGTTTTGTACTGATGCGTAGAGTTAACCTAATTGAATGATGAGTTGGCATGCAGGTGTATTGGAAACTCTGAGATTTATTTCTAGTGTGAAATATAACACAAGTTCATGTTGTGTTGGATTGTCCTATGGTGACAGCAAAAGTAGTAGTATTCCTAAGAGTGATGCATTTTAACTACTGAGGATGTTGTCCAGTTCAGCTATTTGCTTGACTGACACCACGAGCAAAATGGCCCTCCAGGCTGTGTTGTCGCTGCACTGACGTGACACCACAGTATGTTCAGCCCCACATCGTTTATATTACATTTTACGTAATTCACCTTTACAGCGCTTTTGAATACACCCCAGAATGGGAAAAAGCAATCATATTTACGCATTAAAAAATGACATCCCCTGATATCAGCATTAATTAATTTGGAGAATTGTTCATTCCTCTGTGGCACACACCTGACTTTTTCCCTCTTCGCACACACACACACACACACACACACACACACACACACACACACACACACACACACACACACACACACACACTCACTACTTAATCTCCCATGGACATACAGCATACTGTCCCCCACCCCATCAGACATACACACCATCACTAACATCCCCCTTGTATGTGCACAGATCACTGATTGCTAAGAGCCCCTAACATACTTACAGCACTGTTAAGTCCCCTTAACATACTTACAACACACGCATATGCACACACACACACACACACACACACAACATACAACACACCTAATTGCCTAATCCATCAATCAACCAACCATCTTCTGTAGCCCCTTTCCTGCTGCACTATACTTTAGAACACCTCCTCTCCTCTTGACATCACACAATGCACTGCATTTGTTTTTACAGCAGTAATCATGTGACATAAACATCCTTGAATCCTTTGATCCTTGATACTTACTTGATGTATGCTTGATTTCTGTTTTAGGATGGAAAACTCACCAAAGAGGAGATACTAGACAAGTATGACTTGTTTGTTGGAAGTCAAGCTACAGATTTTGGAGAGGCTTTAGTAAGACATGATGAGTTTTAATATTTCTTTGTTTGTTTTCTGTTTTGTGGATACAAAAACTTTTTAAAATCCTTTTGTTACTGAACATAATTTATTTTATATGAGATCCTGTTACAACACTTTACAATTTGATGTAGATCAACTGTAATGCATTTAATTTTATTTTTTGTTTGTTTGAGTCTTGTTTGAACACACTATTTTTTTTGGTTTGTGACATTGTAACTTTTTTGAGCACTTGACATTGATTTAGCTCTCTCCTACTGCAAGGTTACAAATTTTATACAATACAAAATTCAAGGCCTAAAGTTTGTAGAATTCCGTTTTCCCTTCTTTATCATCTGTAACTAGCCTATCGTTGTTACCTTTGTAATTGAGACATGACAGTAACTCAATTTAATCTTATCAGTTCTCAGTCAATAAGCACCACTACATGGCGGAACTATTTTGGTTTAAAGCGAAATAGTGGCGATATTTGGTTTGCGTAGGAGTCATGCTCTTTTCTGATTGACTAGTGCCCACATGTAACTGTGCTCTAGGTGTCCACAGTGAAGTTAGAACACCTTGAAGAAGACACTACACTTGAATTTATCCATACTTGCAATATTACTTGACTGTATGAAAAAAAGCCTAATCTGAAAATGTCAAGGATCAAATTCAGGTCTTTGCCAGAATGATTGCCAGAACTTTCTGTGTGAATTTGCTCCTCAGAGCACAGTTAGGATGACAAAGCATTTTGGTACTGAGAACACGGTTTTCAATAAAACAAGTGCTGAAATGACTGCTTTGTCAGCTTTACTGGTGTGTTTTACAATAGATGGGTTTCCATCACATCTATGTGCCACTCTGCATTTATGTTGATCAGTGGTTATGCAATAGGCTATATACAAGTTGTTGAATAAAACACTTGACACTCGATATTTATGATTGCATTTATTTAAAATATCAACAAAAACATCTTTGAACTTTTTTTTTTCTTTTTTCTTTTTTGCTGTTTTACTAGCATCTGTAATAAAATAGGCATAATATAGAAAAAAGGGACATGGTGTTTCGAAGTGTTCACTGAAGAAACCATCACTCAAACATTTACCTCAACAACGTTTTGGACTGTGTTCCATGCCTGAAGCTATTTGTGCCTGGGTCTGAAGCCAATTGAATTCAACAGAACAGAAATCATGCAAATTTTCTACACTGCAGATCAACTCCAGTTTACTTCAGGTAGCATTAAAAGTAAATGTAAAGTAATGTAAAATGATCAAATGATTTGGTTCCTTCATGAGGTTTTTCAAGAGAGTCCGTATCTTGAGAAGTCCGTATCTTAAGCCACAGAAGAGGTTTCTGTTTTGGACACCTCTGAGGCTTCCTCAATCTTCTTTCCAAAATAGGTCTCCATAATGCATGCATTAAACTGAGAAAGGATAAATACAGTCACAGATTAGATCCGACTAATGACAAATACTTCTCATTACAAACATAGAGGTTGTGTAGCCTGCACAGTTTGTTAATAGGACAGCAACTTACCTGTTTGTTCATGAAGCAGTAGATCAATGGATTGTAAACGGTGGCGCTCTTGGAGAAGAGAGCAGGGATGGTGACCAGACGGTAGTCTTTCTCTGACTCACGATCAAGAGTGTAGTACAAAGCAGCCGC
The DNA here is from genome assembly GCA_027497455.2 of Sardinella longiceps. Classification (NCBI taxonomy): domain Eukaryota; kingdom Metazoa; phylum Chordata; class Actinopteri; order Clupeiformes; family Clupeidae; genus Sardinella; species Sardinella longiceps. Next base: position 916,987 of record JAODXP020000026.1, read on the forward strand.
AGCATATGGGGTCCAGCATATGATGTAGGAAGTCACCATGACAATGATCATCCTGAAGACTTCTTTCTCTGCCTTCTGTGTTGAGGCTGACTCCGCCTGTTGTGCTGCCACCTACATGGTGAATGGAACATGGAATCACACAGACATTAGACTAGTTGAAGCAGCACAGCCCATTTTATGTGTGGAAGATCAAGCTATCAACTATACATTAATTCTTTAAAATAATATTTCTGTTTTTATAATATGGTGCTCTTAGAAGAACTCACAGCTCTCAGGGCAGCCAACAGTTGTGAGTAAGAGAAAATGATGCAGGTAAGCGGAGCGATGAAACAAGTGATGAAGAGGAAAGCGGTGTAGCTCTCTGAGTTGTATTCCGTGTTAGGCATGTACCAGTCTGGCCCGCAGGAGCAGCCAATGCCCTCAGGGATGTACCTATAAGGACACAAGAGAAGAAACATCAGGGCAAAAACTAGCTGCAAAGCCTTGCTTTACTGTATGTCTCTCCAGCAATAATATGTGGGAGGATTTCCACTACTCCACCTGCTCCAACCGAAGAAAGGAGGTGCTGCACATCCAATGCCCATGAACCAAGTGAATGCCACTCCAGCCAGGGCATGAGTCGAGCCAAATTTGAAGTTTCCAATTGGCTTGCAGATGACGATATATCTTTCAAATGCCAGAACAGCAAGTGACCATGCTGTTACCAAGCCTGCAAGTAATCAAGAATAAATGGTTGAACAGTAAAAAATGTGTTTTAAAGCATAGATTAAAAAGTCTGCATCTGAATGACTTGAAGGTAATCTTATATACCTGCTACTGTTCCCATTGATGATTCCAGAGCACACATTGTGTGACCGAGAAAGTAATATCCTCGTAAGCTGGTAACAAACACTTGACTTACAGAAAAGACATCAAAGATGAAGCCTGCTACAGAGATGTTTACCAAGATGTAGTTCAGAGGCTGGCGCAGTTTCTTGTATTTCGCAGTGACAAACAGCACTGTGAAATTTAGCGGAGTTCCGGCAAAGAACACAAAGCCCATGAAGGCTGCTTGCAAATAAAAGCACCATTTTGGAGCGATATGATATTGTGGGCCCTCGAATGGGCTGACTTTTGAGATATTTTCATAGAGGTAGAAGTCCTTTGCCATCTTGCCGGACAAGTGTGCCAAGGTGGTGCAGGCACTCTGCTTATATGGGCTTATATAGGGCTATAAACCACTTAGAAATGCTGCAAATCCTGATCATCTAGTAGGAGCAAATGTTTGAATTAGGGAGTGCTTGTAACTCAGTGCCCTTATTCTTTAACACCACCAAAATCCAATTAGACACGGAAGGGGAAGAAAGGGATGAGAAGAGGTTTCATGCAAAGGTCTTTACAAAAGGTCTGTAAAGCCTTCATGATGCTGAATGGGGGTGGTAAGAAAGTGCAATTTCACTGTAATGTTGTACATTTGTTTGTGGCCCCACCGTCCAGATTACCTCATAAGTGAGACAAGAATTTTACAGTAATTTAACACAGATTTGCCAATGGAAAAAAACAGCATAGCCTACTTGATTGTAGATTGTAACACAGATTAAAAATGAACGGATGTGATAGATAGATAGATAGATGGATAGTTTTATCTATACTCATTTATTTAGTTGTACTAGTCTACATCTTTTCCTATATCTTTTCATCCTCGAAAAAAGCTCTCTTAACAATTGCTTCAGCCTGCCCACTGCAGAATCCAAGGTTGATGTTGGACAGCAAGAGATTGATGGGTTGAGGTCGTTTTCTTAAATTACACAATCATGCACTTTTTTCATTTCATATTTTTAAACCAAACTATTGAGACTGTCAAGTGTGGTTAAAGGGAGATGTTATTTCAGCTTGACAGGCATGATTTATTTTTTTGTTTTTTTCAGATGATCCACAAATTTCCATGTGGTATGAAAGTCTCCTGCAGTAGAAGTACCATGGACAACTCCCACTTGGCTCTGACAAGATCCAGAGACAGTAGTCTGCTTTCAGAAATAAAGATACACAAGCTACTCTGGTTTGATAGATACTTTTTTCTTTTATCCAGATGGAGATTAAGGAAAATGAATATAGTGTAACATTACTGTAAGTGTGTGATATATTTTTTAGCCTTTTTTGTTTGTTTGTTTTGTTTTGTTTTGTTTTGTTTTTTGAAAATTGTGCTTTCTTGATAATGTATTTCATGGCAGTCTGGTCTGATCTTGGAGTGGCTTGAGGATACAAGCAAAGCATCAAATATTTGGTATATTACTGTAAATCACCCTTAAAGTCATATACCATCGTTTGGGCAAATACACTTATTTTCCACCTATCCTCGAGTTAAACAACGTTTACCTTTCTTCAGTTCACCCAGCCATTCTCTGACTATGACGACGGTAGGACTTTTAGCTCCAGCTTAGCATAGATGATTAAATTAAATTAGACCATTAGCATCTCTCCTACGTCTTGAAGCCTGACTTTGACCATCCCTTTGGTCTACGCTTTAGCTTCCTTCAAGGGTCTGGCATTTCACCATTGACAAACGATTGCAAGCTGGAGGTGTGACTGTAGAAGTTTGAGACAATAAAATCTGATTTCACGCAATCGCCAACGTTATGCACCAGCTTGGTTGTGAAGTAGGCTAAGCTATGTATCGCTACAATTACAATTATTATCTCTCAGAACTCCCGATCCTGCTTGCTTTTTAGCGCGGTATAGAATTGATCTCTGCAAATGTTGCCGGAAGGCCAAACGGAGTCGTGGAGGGAAATGATTATTGAGCAGAGCTATGTAGGAAGGCAAAACCAGGCTAATAGTCTTGTTAAAGTGACTAAGAATTCTGAGATTTTCACAAATTAAAACCTGACGCTTCTATCGTTGCAACTTACTCCAACACAAAATGAAAGTTATGAATCTTTTGGGCTGATATGACAAAAAATAGTCCCTCCATACAGTATGTTGAATGAGAGTAGTTCCAGGCCATAGCAGGCTATAAAATCCCCTTTTGTTGATCTTAGTACACTTTGCACCTAAAGAAGTGTCAGCAAAATTGTCAGCCCCGGTAAAAAAAATTGGTTCCGGGAACGTTCCAGGAAGGTTTTCTGTCGGGCATGGGAACGCTCCCTGAAAGTAGTTTTGGTTGTCTGAAGGGGCACCAGGAAAGTTTTTTGAACAGAATTAGAACGTTCGCTGCTGGCTTGCATTTCTGGTCAGGCGAACGTTCCAGCAACGTTATCCTAACATGACATTTAGTGAGAAAAATATAGTAATTACGAGTTATAAAATAAAGATAGCCTAAATCTATCATCATAAATAGTCAAAATCGAGTTGTTTAATGATAATTTACACATAATATTTATCAGCTTGTAATTTAAATACAATATAAAAAAAAATAACCACGAGGGAACGTTTTCAGATGGTCACAAAGTTACCACGCTGTAACGTTAGAGTTTTAACATTCTCCAAACCAAAATAGGATAACGTTCACAAAAATAACCATAGGAGAACCATGAGGGAACGTTAGTTAAGGTTCCCATAACGTTCCATGTTTAAGAATTCTAGTCAATTTTGAACAAGACAGTAGGAGAGCTGTAGGTGAGACAGTCTGAGAGATGCTAAAGGTCTAATCTAATTTAATGATCTATGCTAAGCCACAGCTAAAAGTCCTACCGCCAGACTCAGAGAATGGCCTAATGAACTGAAAAGATACAACTCGACTGTTTTACTCAATGGGATGGGATGGATTAGCCATGCTGGCTAAATTGTCTTCCTCAGGTAACTAGTCAATGAAAAGTCTTGAATCTTGAAAATGAGCATATTTCCCAAAATGATGTCGTATCACTTTAAACTTTGTGTGGTGCGACTTCAAAAAACAGACACTTTTTAGGTCTGATACTGTTGCTTCATTTTAAATAGGACACATACCCACATAGGAAGCGGTTCTGGTCTTTTTTTAATTGCAAAAACATAGGAAGTTACAAACAAAAAGCAGCAACACAATTGACACATATATACTGCACAAAACAATAGACACAAGGGCACTTAAAAAAAGACAGATGACATAAGTATTAATTAACATATTAATAGATACAGAGTCTGAGCAGTATGGTTGGCAACAGTTGCGGGCAGAAAAGAGGGTGTGTGTGTGTGTGTGTGTGTGCCTGGAAGGGATTAAGGTGGGGAAAGGGTGCCAGGGAAGGAATGTCCACATTTGTTTGTGTGTGTGTGTGTGTAAGAGAGAGAGAGAGAGAGAGAGAGAGAGAGAGAGAGAGAGATTATACAGTACAGTACTGGCATACGGATGTTGAAGCTGGATCACAGAGGTGGAGGGTTCCAGAGGAAGTAAGTATTATTTTACATTGGAATTAAAAAAACAGAAATAATGTCACGGGCTGATTACAAAGATTGTTTAAGCACCTATGCACAGCCGACCACACCCCTCACAAGGAGTTTTCCCTTACACTTATTGCTTTTGGGGGCTCCTTGCACCCCCCCACCCCCGCCCACTCACCTAATCCATGCCATGTTGCCTTTTCTACTTCACTTCTAGACTTTGCACAAAGAGGCTGATTCCAATTCCAATGGTGCATGTCTGTCATTAGCACTTATGATAAAGTGCTGATAAATGATAAAGTCAAGACTGAAGCCCACACTGTGGCCTCAAATTCACACCCACTCTTCTGTCAAGGTCCCTTGAGTTTTGCACAAAGACATACAACATACATATCATGTCAAAATGCATAATCTGACCTTTCCAAAGGTGTAATGCTGTGATGAACAATCGCAGGAAAATGTTTTATTGATACTGTATAGTTGAATTTAAAAATGATTGTTTTATTACAGCACTTTGAGTCAAACCCACTGAGTGAAATATGACCTAATATAAATAATGATCTATCCTCTTTTGATGTATAGAGGTATTTGATGTATACGGTAAATTGGTGCATATCATTCCTCTCTTAAATGAACTATTAATGAGTAATCCAATCTTGAAATCAAATATCTGCATTATGCCATGTGTTAATTCCCTACCATGGTGAACTGTGTCAATCACACAGGGGAGTGTGCAAGAAATTTCAGTACCATGGCCAGCAACAGAGAGGATTCTGATGCAGCTCTGGGTTTATTGCACGTTGTCTATGCCTGTTTTTTTGTGCAATATAATATTAAGATCTGAAAATAGAGAATTGCAAAGCCACATGCCACCATAGTTATTAATATATAGTCATGATTCCAGACAACCCAACCTCTCCAAATGTGAAAAGATATTTTTACATGTTTCCTATGGTGAGCTAGGCTGGACTGAGACCAAAAAATGGCCCAGGCGTTTTTGGCCATGGCGGCCAACCATGATTTTATTCAATAATAATAATTCTGTGGCTAGCTGAAATAACACTGTAAGTTGGACATATTGCATACATGTGAGAGATTTAATTAAACTAGCCCAATATCCTTTATGAAAATTATGAGTAAATGACAGCCCCGGCCCAAAAATGACTGATGAGCCCACCGGGCATTGCCCTGTATGCCCTATGGCCAGTCCATGACTGATGGTGAGTGTAAATAGGCTATGTAAAAGAAATATAAGACACTAAGCATGTTTGAGATTATACTGAGGCTGATGAAAGGTATGCATTATACTGAGGCTGATAAGGTATATGCAAACAGGCCTTGTACAATAAACACTGCCAGATTTGAACAGTCTTCCCAGAAGAAAACAAAAGACACAGCAGTTGTTGGCCCTTATTATGTTTGAGCTTAAAGGTGAAGGTAAGACAACTACCCTGAAAATAGATCAGGCCCATAGGTTTAAAATAAAATGAAAGAGTGAAATCAGTTTGTCCATAAAACAAAGAACAATACTACAATTAGCCTAAATACATCAAGTGCAACATCCACTTTTGTTGCGCAAGTGAACTCCACGTCACGCCACAGAGCGCTTTACAAAAATCCATACAGGCCAATGCCTTGTTACTGAGTAATTTCAATATTCAAAACCTTGTTTATTGCAGAAATTGCTCAGTCGAAGTTGACACTATACTTTTCTGCCCTTTCCCATGAGCTTAACTTACCTTTTTCTTTCAAGGGTCTTCAAACTGAGTTTGATCCATATGATGCCCCGCTGTTATCATGATCTAACACTCATAATTTATCTTTTTTTTTAAAACAAAATGCTGTGGGCTAAAAAGCCTACTATTGTTTGCAATGGTGTAACAATGGCTAATGAAGAACTGAGTAGTCGTAGACGTGTTTGAACTGTGTAGCCCATTTTGTTTGTTTGCATGTTTCTGTTCAGTTCGCAAAGATATATACCTCAGGCCTACACACCTCTTTGCTGGAGTGGTCTTGTGACAACACAACAAGTAGGCCTATAATTAATTTAAAGATATTTTACTGTTCATTGTGAATTGGAGGTCTTTAACAGCTCCTTACCCACTCTTTGTTACCTGCCACAAAGGTGCACACTGATGTCTCTCACTATACTGACTGCACTCATTCATCTTTTACACTCATGAACACATTCATCCTAACACACCATACACACATACTTACACTTGACCTTTAGCTAACACTTGACCTTTAGCACACTGCACCTTACCACTTTCCTACTGCACTTCTGTACTTTGCACAAATAGACTGACACCAGACACATTTCACTGCATTTTTTGCAATAGAAAAAAATCCTTGATGCAGAGGTATTTCTCACCTCACTTGTGCATCTGGAAGGTTCCCATTCGCTACCTTTTATTCATTTCGAGAAAATTAGGAAACATATTGTTGGTGAATGCCACATTGAATCGGATCTACAGTAGTCTGAGGCTAGCCTTACAGACAGGTGACAAGTTTTAAATAGACAGCTCTTGCTATTTAAATGTAGTCCATACCCTTTGTTCATCCTATTTTATGTACTTTTGAAACTGTGCAGCCATTTGGAGAAATCTGTTAAGGCTCTTCCGCAGACTTAACCAGCTGTGTGCACCTTCATGGAAAGACGATGCACAGATGTTCTTCCCAATCAGTTCCATAAAACAGGCTGTAAAAGACAAAATAATAGATTAATTAGAATTTAATAGAATTAAATAGTGACATGAGCTATAGTCTATTTTCTATTTAAGAAGCGCAGCTGAAGGATAATACTTTCAAGGTGGACAACAAACTTTTGTTGTGGTTCAAAGAAAATTAACTTTCTGTGTTCTCGTCTGAGGCAGCATTTTGCAGATACTGGTCTCATCTCTTAACATGCTTTCTAACCAAAAACCGTGCAAAAACATGCCCGCATTGCATATGTATTGTGAATGCACAGAATCAGCTTTCCAGGGGTGTTAAGTCACTCGTTGTTTCAAAGAGAAATAAGTGAATTTACACCAAATTGCTTTTACATTCTGTTGCTCTTAGCCTGGGCCTGCCCAAATTTCCTGTCACTGCATGAAATTTTGCGATCAAGTCAGTATGGCCAAGGAGGTGGTCGCACAAGCCAGGCACCTGCGTCCTTGGACAGCTAGTGAAACAGCTCACCACCTCTTTACACAATATTATAGTAACCATGTGAACATACTTCATTAGTAGGCTATAAATACCAACAAAACTTGACACTTGAAGCTGTTTTAAATTAAAAGCCACATTTAGGGTATTTCTTACAAAGTGCATTCATAGATATTTATTATTGGCATTATAGGCTTTTCAATACCAATAGCCTACCAACTCATTGGCTTATTTAAAGGTCTAAATGGGTAGGTGTGCGATGGGGGCCCAGGACCATGGGGCCTCGGCAGAAGAGAGAAAAGCAGAGAGAAAGAGAGAGAAGGGGATTAGTTAATGCAGTAGATACATTTCTATATAATGTAAGTAATAATAGTGATATTCATCATAATAGTAACAGAGAAAATCATTCCAACTACATCCCTCATACTAGTGCCTATGGCTATTTACAGTACATGTGACTGGAGGGATACATGGATGTGGGGTTGAGACTTGAGTCTCTATGGAGTGGATTAATTGTCCAATGGATATATAATAAAAAGTTTTTCTAATGACTAATGTGTACAGAGTTCCTTGGCTTCAAGTTCATGACTATTTTCTTAGCGACAGTCAGCGCTACTATCAGTATTTTATTTCATGAGGTGCTTAAGCCTCATGATATTGATTGTGGTTGTCAACAAGTAAGCATAGGGAAGGGGTTGCTGAAGTGACAGCCAAAGATGGAAGAGAGTGATTCTATGATGCTTACCCAAAGCCGTTTGATTGGAGAGCAATCCCAGACAGCATATGTGTCTAAATGAACCCCAAAGCAAGACAATAAAAGAATTTCATAGTCCCAATTCCTTGTTATAAAAGTGAGGCTATGATGACTCTAGCAATGCATAATAGCGTATGTAAATAGGCATGCATAGCCTAATCATGCATAATCATGGTACAACCTGTGGTTGACCAAAGTGCTCAAAAAAGGAAAAATAATGGAAAAGACAAAACTAATACCGCCAAAAGGGCAAAAAAATAAAAATAAAAGCACAAAAGGTAATTTAGGCTAAACAATTTTTTTGTAGGCCTTCAAGAATTCCTTTCTCTCTTTTTTATTTTATTTTATAAACGATGACTGTGTGCTGGCAGTCTCTCCAAATTGTCATAGTCTGCTTGAGTTAGGAGACATTTGCGTTTGCTTTTAAACAAACGTTGTTTAACTCCAAATTAGGCACACTACACTGGTGCACAAAATGACGTTTTTCACTGGTTACGGAGCTTAATGACGCGAAAACATAGCCAACACTTGAATAAAACATTTATTTTTTAAAAAAAGATAAGGAGGTTATTTCACAAACAGTGACAGGTCTTTTGCCCTCCATGGATCATTATAACAGAAAGCTATGGCTATGACGAGTCTGGAATGATGAATAGAGCGATGAAGAATACTGTAGGTCTAAATTAATGTAAACAGCTGAAATTTAGATATAGGCCTACCAGTCATGGATTAAAACAGGTCGAGACAAACTGAATTGCGACAGCATTAAGGTAGCCTATTTGCTAAATTGAAATGTGGACAAACTGAGAGACAGCAGGTCATGGCAGTGAGCCTAGACAAATTGGATGAAACGGCCAAATCGTTTGACGTGAGGCAAAAACTAAAGAGCTAATGTCGTTAATTAGACGACATAGCCAAAAGGACGAACGCCACTCACGCAGATATTTCAGTGAGGTAGGCCTAACGCTCTCCTTTTGTTTTCCACCACCACGCCAATTAATGCCAACAGAAAAGGAAAAAACAATAGCCTATCCATTACCTTCGCAAAAGTTGGACATCACTTACCAGAAAATCATGTTGCACATCCTCTTGTAATAAAGTTGCAAAATGATCTTGTGTTTGGAGACGTTTCACAGGCCTAATGCTACATCAAGTTCCATCATTGACCTAACATGATTTTGTTCATGATTTTGTGCAGCCCCCGAGTGTTGTGCAGCCCCCACATACAGTAGGCAACTAAATCGCGATTAACCTAGGCTTATAGTCAAAAGCCTATCTATAGGCCGGGCAGGCCTATATCAATTTCATCTTAGCCTTCCCAGAACCAATTAGCTTGGGTCTTAATAGGTTAGGGTCAAAGAAAGGTAAAAGACTTTTAAACTTTACACTTTTAGTAAATATTTGTGTGCCTGCTGCACCAATTTGTAGGCCTACTGGGAAAAATTATAGGGCTTTAAATAGGCCACATGCTACAATGGTTGGGCGAAAATCGAATGTTAGGCCTATATGTTGATGTTAGCTGATATCTCCCAAGTCAATTGGCAGATCTTCATCAAACTTGTTGCATGCTACTTGCCCACTATAAGGTGTCAAAGAGCTGATTATACAATTTAGGTCTTGAGGTCAAGACTGCAAGAGGCCACACAAATGCAACATTTGGCTCATATCTCCAATGCGGACAAATAGATCTTCAATATTCATGCTTCCTTATTGTCTATGCAAGTATACACTTACAGTCTATACTTACAGCAGCAATCATCATTCTACTGTACATACTTTGCATGTGCAATGACTGACCACCACAACACTAGATTCCCTCACCAGTGCAAGGGGAGCACCACAATTTACAACTACCTGGTCTGTGGGGAACACTGGTATAGGATGCTTGCTCATGCTGTGTCACATCTCTATAGCCTAATGTGGAATTGTCCTAACACATATAGCCTACTGTAGGTTCAAATACCCACACCTTTTGATCTTTGGTAAGCTATAGGATTTCTGGAAGGTGGAATGCCGCCCCACTAATTTAGTGTCAAGTGATAAGGAGAAGTGCCTATAGGAGCCCCTCACCTGGACTGTTGGGATTTACCTTATCATTAGCTCTGTATACATTGGCATGTGTGTCTGTAGGCCTACATCATGTCAGCATCAGACTTTTTGCATTGCATACAGACTCACACAGGAACTTGGACAATGGCAGTGCACACACACAAACACACACACACACACACACACACACACACACACACACACACACACACACACACACACACACACACACACAGCCGCTGCCTGCCATTTGGCTATTTTTTCAATCCGTAAGGCAAATAAAGCACATGGTAGGCTATTTCCTGGGTGTTTTTGTGTGTGAGGCATTACTCCTTGAGGAAACACTTCTGATAGAAAATTAACAGCAAGGGTTAAAAATTCTACAAGAATAATTTTTCCTATTGTCTGAATTCCACAAAATGTTGGCCTTCTGTTATACTACTACCGGTTGCTGTAAAGAATCAATTGTTATTTATATTAAACTAATTATCTACTTTAGCTTGATATCCTTTTATCTGACTAAAGAGGTCTATTACTTAACTAATTCACTTGTAGCTACTTGTGTGGTTGCTGAACCAAGGAAGCTTGCCCATTAGTAGGTTACTTTGTAGGATACTTCTGACTGAGTAAAGATTTAGGAAACGGTGAAGTGAAATAGAAAAGGAGGATACTACACAATTTATCTACCTCCAATACTGAGGAGACCCATAGTCTACTACCAGAAACCCTGCACGCCACTAAGGAAACCCTGTAGCAGCCCCATAGCAAAACCACACTGCAACCCAGTAGAAAGAAGTCATGACAAAATCTGCTGCTTAGGGTACAAATATCACACACATTTTCAAATAGGGAAACCCCATCCCAAGCCAGCAGGTTGGGTAGTGGAGTCACAGAGAGCCATTGGGCCTATGGGAGTCACTAAAGTAATGATGTAGGGTAGTAATGTGGATTGAGACCAACTCAATAAAACAAAAAAATATTTTATTTTCCATTTATTTCAAGAGCCAAAATAACGTTCCTCCAATTTGGCCCTAACAGTCTGAAAGTGTGCAAAATCACAACATAACACAAGGGTTAAACAAATTGACTACTTTAGCTTTTTATCCTTTTATCTAACTAAATAGGTCTATTACTTAACTAATTCTCCTGTAGCTACTGGAGGCTGCTGAAGCAAGGAACATTGCCCAGCAAGCCTCTTCACTTCTTCCTTTTTGTAAATCCTCTTCATTATCCATTATTATTCATTATTTTTCATTATTAATGTGTATTCAACCTTTGAACTGAAATATAGGCTATGGAAAGGAATATTAGGTTTTATTATATGTTTAATGAAAAGAAATAATAAAGTGACATTCTTTTCTTATAGGTTTTGTTTCTGGTTAGCTCACTCAGCTACTGATTTCTAATGAACTTTTAGGTCTTCTATTTATAGGTTGGTTTCATTCATCTCTATTTCTCTCGCTTTCAGAAGTCATGGAATTAGCGCTTAATATTGTAGGCTATTTATAGGCTAATTGTTTGTGTTCACACCAGTTCAAACCAAGTATATGATTAGGTGATTAGGTGTTCATCTTTTATGCCAATAGTAATTTTTCATTGAAATAAGTGTCCATTTCAAGAGCCTATCTATTATCTAGTCACAGCAGGACCTAAGTGAGTGCCATGTAAAGTGTGAACTCTTTGGAAGTAAAGAGATCGGCTAATTGAAAGGCAGCATTCAGTAGATCATGACCTCGCTAATGTTTTGTAAGGGTACAAAGGGTGGAAAGAATGAGAACTGGAGCTAGCTTGGCCACCTGGCTAAACTCAACAATTTGGAGCTCCTTGATGAGATTAGAGAAACTAGAGATGGACAGCCATCACTGCCTCAAGTTGCCAGATGGAAAGCACACTTACAGCCCTTTAGTGGGTATAGGACTTTCTTCAGACATTTCAGTGTGTGACATTTATGTGTGTGTGTGTGTGTGTGTGTGTGTGTGTGTGTGTGTGTGTGTGTAACCATAGGCTGTAAATTATTTTGTCAACTTTCATGCCTTTTTACAATATATTTTTAAGTTTATTATGTGACACAGAATATAACACATTCCTAATACATTACTTGTCTGGTTTTGTATGTTTATGACATACGTATTAAAGTGACATTCCACCATTTTGGGAAATATGCTCATTTTCCACCTCCTCTTGAGTTAAACAGTTGATTTGTATGTCTCTCCAGTCCATCCAGCCATTGTCTGCTCCTAGTGGTAGGACTTTTAGCTGTAGCTTAGCATAGATCATTGAATCAGATTAGACCATTAACATATCTCATATTGTCTCTCCTACAGGTCTCCGACTCTCTTGTTCAAAAGTGACTATGAATTCTAATAGTTGTGCTGACTCTTCTGTAGTTGCAAAGTGTACTAAGACTAACAATATGGCATGGACCTAATCTCATTCACCATATGAGGGGACTCATTTTTTTGCCATATCAGCCCAGAAAATCAACAACTTTCATTTTTGGTTGGTGTTTGGACAAGTTGCAACTACAGAAGAGTCAGGTGTTAATTTGGGACAATCTCAGAATTCTTAGTCACTTTTACAAGGCAAGAGAGTTGATTTGATTTAATGAGATGCTAAACTGGAGCTAAAAGTCCTACTATTGTATTCAGAGAACAGTTGGGTGAACTGAAGAAAGGTAAAACTCAATTGTTTAACTTGACGAGAGGGGGAAAATAAGTATTTCCCCAAATGGTGGAATGACGCTTTAAGGCTTTCAGTCCAGTGCTCTCAAAAGTGGTTCCAGCTGCATGCACATCTATGCAATGGCATATGACATACTGTACGCAATGGCACTATTCAGAATCTTTATCATCCATCATATTGTGATCGACTTCTGTACCAAGTCTGCTTACGTACTGCGTAGATTTAGGTCAAACAGGACAAGGGTAAATCTCATCCTTAAACTGCCCTTGAAGCAGGGATAGATTATAATCTGGCAACAAGATTTACCTCCCCAATCCCTCAAATCCTGGAAAGCCCTGTAGACTTTTCGGATAGAATGAACACATCGGTAGTTTATCTTGTTAGGAAATGCGCAGGTTGTTAGTCAGGTTGGCTAATCTGGGTAAAGGATGAAGAAGGGGCGGAATGTTAAGTGATGAAGCAGCTTCCTCCTCCTTCCACTGATCCGCCTCAGTTCTACTCTTTAAGTGTCTGTCCATCTCACTGCCGCCTTCTCCTCCTGCAACCATGGCCACGTTTCTAACTCTCGACTCTGTCTGCAGGTGGGTTACTTGTGCTATTTCAACTAAAGAAACTATTGACTACAGTAAATCATTTAACCTCACGGGATGGCAATCTATTATGCAGCAAATATAAAATTCTGTGTATTCTCATTGTATTGTAACCAGTGAATGAGATAATAACTGTATTGTTTCTAATATTGAATGTACAACTGTCTAATATTACTTAATTTTGGCTGCTCTCTGCTCAATTTCCCACTTTCTCCAGCCTTTCTGGAGCTGTTAAATATTGTTAATGTTACTATTGTATTAGGCTGCTAACATCATCATTATTAGAAGTAGCATTAGTAGTAGAGTAGTAGTACAGTAGTAGCCTAGTTGAGGTCCATTATTTGAAAATACAATAAGTTGGTAATGATTTTTATAACGCAGCACTTAAGTTAATTGATTGATAATTTCATTGCAGGTAACACGTCAACAATTTTATTCAACAATTTATTGAAATCAGAAATAACTAAGAGCAGACTGACATTTCTGTGAGCCAGCTTCCAGAGACTCAGGGTTGTATCATAACCAAGCTGTGTGCTATAGTGCATGGGTATGATACGACCTGGGTTTGTGGGAGTTCATCATACAAGCAAAACACAAGAAGGATGCAATTTGTAACAGATGGTTGCAGTCATAAGAGTTTGGAAAGTTTTGTTTAGGCCATTGATGCATAACCTAACAGTAATATTTTGCATTGTTGCAATGTTGATAACCGCATTAGACTTTTAATCCCTGTCATTTGTTTTTAACTTGATACCCAATAAAATACTTGTCTTGATGTCTTGAATTGTCTACCTTCTAAAGAAGAAAAAGGAGAACAAGAACAAAAACAACATAACAAGACAATACCTAAATAAGAGAGCACCAAATTTGGCCCGTCGGTACCACTCAAGTAACCTGAAGAGCTGACCTGAAGCTTGCAAGATCAGTTTGGTCTCACGAGGCTACCACTCAAGGGCAGTATTTTGCCACTCTAGAGTTAGAAAATGTAAAAGCATTGCATCCAGAGTAGCTTTTTGTGCTTTATGAGCATTATTATAGACCTACATATATTATCTACCATTATAGACCTGTATGGAGGATTTCATTACAGTTAAATAGGGTAAAAAATAACTAAGAGTTATCCCCATCTGCTACTATTTCAAGGCAACATTTTTTTGTATTGCAAATTTTTATCTATAACTATGATACACCATACACTTAAATGCTGTCATTCTCTGAATTTTAGTCCGGGTAAACGGGTTAAACAGCCTAACCTATAAGTTTTCTAGATGCTTACACCCTGTAGATGTGATTTAATGTACTGGCACAAGTCCCATCGTATTCCACATCATGGACAATGCTTGTATTACATTGAAACGCATACACAGAGCCTTAGTGAATCCCAAAATTGTCCATGTTAACATTCAATCTCGTATTCAGACTTTAGAAAAATGTATGTGGTTGGTAGAGGTGCACTCTAAATCCGTTTAGCTCATGGCCTAAAATGTATGCAAAAATTTCACTGAGTAAAGGCTCATCAATATAAAATATTTGATAAAATTTGCAATACGGAAAATATGTTGACTTAATGTAATTAATCAACTGGGAGGGTTTTGAGTAGGGGTTTTGTGAATCTATTAGTTACATTTATTTTTAACCCTATTCAGCCACAAGAAATCCCTCCATAGCGTTATTATGGTATAAAGAGAGTGAGTGATAACACTTGAAGTTACCACCCATGCAGTGCCATCACTTACTTTCTGATACCATTCCAAAAATCACTGTGTGCTTTACTGCCCTCATGTGGTACCAACCAACCATCAGACTCAAGGACTAATACAACAGAATAATACATCATTGTATGATTTAGGCTAAATCTTAACTAACCTTGTATTAACTTGATGTCATCTTTTAGGCTACTAAGTTTGAAGTTGTAAAACAAAACAAGGAAAAAGATGATGGCTATCATTCAGCATTACAGCTCGCCATCTCTGATTCTTCGGAATAACTGGTGGCTAAGTCACAGAGATTTTTTTTTTTTTTTGACCGAAGATACTATTGGTCATCCCAGTGTACCAGTTGACTTGGACTGCACAGAGTTAGACCTGCACAGAGTTAGTGCCACCTAGAGCAGATAGCCACTGACGAAGGGAACAACGCAGACAGTGCAAGCAAAGAAACACTCGCAATAACTTAATATTCCACCTTATCATGATGGGAACAGCAAGAACAGAATGACATTAAAACATCACAGTCACAAAAACATTGTTGAGTCAGACCTAATTCAAACATAAAGATATAGAATGCATAAGTTTATGGAAATACAGTAATACATGCTTGCTGATCCTAACTCTTCAATTAGATATTAATTACTTAAAAAAAAAAAAAAAAAAAAAACTGCCCTGATTACCGATTACAGATACAGCTGAGTACTTGAGAAGAGAAATATCTCACTGTAAAAATTTAATAGGTCTACAGATGATTTGTCCATTAAGCAGCAAATTTATATTGTATGTACAGTAAAATGTAACAGATTCAAAGATCATTCATCATCTACAAAAGTCATGCATTTTTCCACATTAGGCTTACTCTTATTTGTCCTGAAGTTATTTACTGTGTGACAATAATCAGCCTCTGTTCTTTCTCCAGCATTCTCCATGCAAGAAACTTTAAAGATGGTGAATACAACCCTAGGCTATCTGACTCTCCAAAGAGGAATCATAGGAATATCATTGTGCATCCAACATGGTTGAGTCATAATCACTTAGGTCATGGGTGTATGTCACCTGAGTTTTTTTCATTAAATGTATTACCTAAATACAGAACCAGTGTTAGTTACCTAGCACAGAGTCAAACTAAAGTATTAGTCAGTTGATCTGAAAACCTACTGTATAGCTCAGCTGATCCCATACAGTTGGTTTCGCAGGGCATCTCATTTAAAGCAGCAATCATGCTTTTCTATACACTTCTCTTCCTGCAGCAACAGTTAATTCATACATTCACACTCTCATATTCAATGACTATATGTCTGACAGAACTGCAATTTAATCTGCCATTGCATAATCTGCAGTTTAATCTGAAATAGTCAAATATGGAGATAGAACACTTCTAAATATATTCAAGACAGTGAGGTTACTTCCGTGAGGCATTGCAACACAATGGTGCCCAATTTGCAGTTAAGACATTTTAGTTATGGTAACAGAAGCATTTCAATCTTGTCTGGATATAAGGACTACCTTGGGTGGAGTTGTAACTTCAGAAAGTGGCTAGGCCTTGTTTTTCCTGTAGGCCTTGTTTTTGCTACCTAAAACATGCCCGTAGGCCTGAACATTGTTTAAAACCTGTATCCAACAATAACATGATTCTCCAGATATGCAAATTCCCATTGAATCCAAAGACTCCAATTCCACCACACACACTATAAACCAGAGGTTCTGAAGCTTGTTGACCTAGCCTGGTGCATCAAACACTGTCACATTGCTTTTATAGGGCAAAGCATCTGTGGCCTAAATTGGCCATCCTTATGGGCTTTCTGTTAATTTTATACTGGGCTTGTCTTAGCCTTAGCCTTCTGTTCTCTGACAATGCATTTGGGCTCTCTACTCTTTCACGGAACCACTGGCAATATGCTGCAGAATCCTGGGACGACTCCTACTTTGAGAACCAATACTACCCTATTACCCATGTAACAAAAAGCTGGCTGTCCACAGAAGGTCGACCAAATGTTATTTGCTGGACAGTTCTCTCGTTATACTGCCTGGTATTGATTGATTTGGTATTGATAGGGTGACCTAAAGTTTAGAGTTTAGAGCATTAAGGGAGAGACGGCATGCTACACATCAGATTCATCAGCCACTCTAACTAGACCAGAAAATAGCCTGACTATAGTTCCCAGGTGATGTAAGATGGCATGGGTCATCCCATCAATGCCAGCGTGATACCCGAGCCGATAGCCACTGATGCAAGGGCAAAACATAACATTCCAATTTACCTCTAATGAGGCCTAAAAATGGCGGGATCAGAATGAAAAAAAGCATATCACATTCATGAAATGAATGGGTCAGGCCTAGCTCATAACATGCCTAACATAATGACATAAAGTGAATGGCTATGAAAATAACATTCTGATTCCAATTTCTGGAACATGTCAAAATAGCAGAATACCAGCAGTGGAACAATAAGCAAATTCACCAATGGTTGCCCTATGGGCTGCAGGAGAATCCCACAAGCCCTAGTCCACAGGACCAAGCACCAATCCTGCATGTGTCTATGTCTGATTGATGGTCTGTTCTCAACATCAACATCCCAATTTTAATTAGTTTTCTTCCTTAAAAGGCAGCACTGTTGGTAGGCTAGGTTATAGGCTAATTACTGGTATTACTGGATGGTTTCAAATTTCAGATTTGTTGATTAAGTCCTTAAATGTGTCTGGCTGTCAGAAGAGGAGCTCTGGCCAAGACCATGGGCTCAGACAATTGTGACAAGAAGGTTTCCATGATTTCAAGCAGTAGGGAAAATGTGGCTAGGGAAAGTGCTTGAACAGTGATGCCCCATGTCTTTTCCATGTGGGGGTGGTCTTGAGCACGGCACTAGTGCCCAGACTGCCCACAGTTGTAGTTGCCCATTGCTCTGGAAAGTGTGAATTCAAATATTAAGTGTCCATTGTTTGCTGGTAGCTTGTGTAGCCTATAACGTTGAGTGTCATGAATTATGGATCATGTAGTAGGCTATGTTTAAAATTCAGAGCACGATTTTTCCCAATAAAGAAGAGAGAAAAAAAAAAGTTTCAAGGTTGATTCATCTGATGTCGTTGTCCCTAAAAATGTCATTTTGGCTTAACAATAACAAATAAATCTCATAGGCCTGCAGGATATGTCAGTGTGTCAGGATCGGAATGGGGGGGGTCTATCTTTTCGGCATCCTCATTTCCACACGGTGACTTTAGAGCGACACACGGAAAGCTGTGTGAGATGGCGGTCAGAGCGGACAACACAAGAAGCGTATAAAAAATAACCACCTCAATTCCTTCTGAGGGATAAAGCGTAGTACTCACCATTATACTTATATACTGTAAACCGTGGTAGAGAGGTTATTACAGATATGGATGGTAGCAAACCGTCCCTTCCAATTGTATATCAAGCCGTACAAGCTCTTTACCATGATCCAGACCCTACCGGTAAAGAGAGAGCCTCAGTATGGCTCGAGGAGCTGCAAAGATCGGTAAGTTATGAGAGGGTGCATGAGGGGGTCTTTGGACAGTGGCGTTTTGTGATATGTGCTGTATTTGGATCAAATTTTGTATCCACAAAGTTGCTTATTCATATCACCAGGACCTGCTTCCGCTGCAGGCTGCACAGAAACACCCATTGCAGTGCGTTACAACGCTAGCCTTCTAGCATTAGCGTGCAGCTAACTCAGATCCGATAGCTAATGTTAGCTCGAGAACGATTGGTCTCCATGCACTTTTGTAACACTGTGTCAGTGCATAATCCAGAGAGTACTCTTTGGATATCCATTAGGAGCCAATGATGGCTTGAGTAGAAATGTAAAAAATATCTAACGTCAGTATGATCAAGTCAGCTAGCTAATGCTAGTCAACTACCACAGTAAATAATCCACCTTAGGCATTGTGTGTTGTTGAAAATCATGCCCAACGTTAGTGAAGGATCGGCCATGTAGCTGAACGTAACATGAGACGAAATTCCTTAGCTTGCTAGATGTGCTGACTCCAGCAGAACACTTTTAGAAAACAATGTTTATCTCTATTTCATTGAATATATGGCGTGTGTGTCTGATTTGTAGCCTGTTAGCTAAGGTTAAGGTTAGCTGGGTAGCAATACATTTGAAGTAGTAAGCTAACGCTATCCTCTTTTAAATGGTGTGAGGGGCGTGTAGCATTAACTTGTTGGTCACGTTAACGTTATTTTGAACGTTGAAAAGCTGACCCGTTTTAGCACAGGTCTTATGAAATTGTTACCAATGTGTGTAATGCTAGCGATTTCAATTAGACTTCCCCAAAGCTGCATGTTCCCTCATTTTGATTTCCGCATTGCTTAGAAGTTACAAGTTGGGCTAACGCTAACTTAGTCGAATGAGCGTCTAAAGTGGAAATTTGGCCTGACACTCCTAGGTTTCACATTTAGCCTCTTTTGCTGCCACACCTACAGTAAAAAGCGAAATATAATGTTACATATATTTTATAAGTTGATAAGATTGCGTTGATGAATTGATAATAAAAAAAAACCCACATAGGCCTAATTTATTTTCCACCTAGGCCTTAACCCTTTGTCACTGTAGTGTCACAAAGATGCCGAAATAATTTGCAACAGTCCTGAGCATTTCATTCTTCAATGAGAAGATATTATGAATGCCCTTACACAGCTTTGTCTGTGAAGGGACATTGTAATTGTCTGTGAGTCTACATCCTAATTGATTGCAATCCTACAGATGTACGCATGGGAAGTGTCTGATCAGCTGCTGCAGCTGAAGCAGGATGTGGAGTCCTGTTATTTTGCAGCCCAGACTATGAAGATGAAAATCCAGACATCATTTTACGAGCTTCCTCCAGAGACCCATCTAGCCCTACGTGACTCCCTTCTCTCACACATCCAGAACCTCAAAGATCTCTCTCCTATTATAATAACTCAGGTAGGCGAGCGGCTCCTTCGGACATTCAAACCCCTGCTGATAACACCTTCCATGGTCTTTCTTCTGACATTATTCAACAGATTTCTTGGCTAGAGGGCATTTGAAATAGGTTCTAACTGTGTGTTGGATGTGACATCCCAGATGAACTGAACATATTCTTTCTGTGTCTCGGTCAGCTTGCCCTGGCAATCGCTGACTTGGCTCTTCAGATGGCTTCATGGAAGGGCTCTGTTCACACACTCATCGAAAAGTAAGATTTCACTCATAGCATTAAACTTCGAAAAGTATACAAAATGTATATTTCACTGTTTGAAGTTGAACAGGGTGTCAGAAGGTTTGTTTATTTCCTCAGATACAGTGGCGACATCTCCTCCATGCCCTTCCTGATAGAGATTCTCACCGTTCTGCCAGAGGAGGTGCACAGCCGCTCCCTAAGGATTGGAGCAAACAGACGCACAGAAATCATTGAGGATCTAGCTTTCTGTTCCAACACTGTTGTTGCCTTGTTGGTAAGGAACTAGAGCAAACGTTGACTTAAGCGTTCCTTTTTCAGCTCTTGTACTGTAATTGTTTTCTTTTGGCACATAATTAAGTGTTTTCAGGCAAAAAAAAATTGTCAGATGAATAATAAACTCACTTTCTCAGAGCTGACTTTTTATAAACAATGATTTGTTTCACTTGTGTGTCTATGAGTATATTAATTGATGATGGTTTGGAACTTAGGTGACGTGTGTGGAGAAGTCAGGGAGCGATGAAAAGATGTTGATCAAAGTGTTCCGCTGCCTGGGGAGTTGGTTTAACCTCGGTGTGCTGGACAGCAACTTCATGGCCAGCAATCAACTCATCATAGTGCTCTTCCAAGTTCTGGTGAGTCCTCGTTACGTTGGATTGTAACACAACTCAAGCAAGTCATTTTTTTTCTTAAACAGGTTGAGCTTATGATCGAAACATTTTTTTTCAGCAACGGCACGACACATCCACCAATTTGCACGAGGCTGCCTCAGACTGTGTGTGTTCAGCACTTTATGCTATTGAGAATGTGGACACGCACGTTGCCTTGGCTATGCAGCTGTTCAAGGGGGTATTGACGCTAGAGACTGCCTACCACATGGCCGTGGCCAGAGAAGACCTGGACAAGTAAGAGCATGACCTAAACATCTCACGGCTATATAAATCCATGTTCTCCCCACCTGCCCAGTTTAGTTGCACTGGTGTCATACTCGTGTGTGTTTGTGCACCAGAGTGCTGAATTACTGCCGGATCTTCACGGAGCTGTGTGAGACCTTCATGGAGATCACGGTCAGGAGCCCAGGGCAGGGGATGGGAGACCTGCGCACCCTGGAGTTGCTTCTCATCTGTGCTGGCCATCCCCAGTATGAGGTAGGCCTACACATGCAGGCTCAGATTGCCCCGTAGTGAGACACACCAAATCATAAAGCAGTTGCAGGTCAGCAGACAGAGTGACTCTGTGTTGATTAACCCTGATGTTCTCTGGACAGGTGGCAGAGATCTCCTTTAACTTCTGGTACCGTCTGGGAGAGCATCTCTACAAGACCAACAACCCAGCCCTCCACAGTGTCTTCAGGCCCTACATCCAGAGACTGCTGCATAGCTTGGCTCGCCACTGTCAGCTGGACCCAGATCACGTGAGTCACTGTGCTGTTTGCCCAAAGCCCTGCACTGCTGCAGCAGCTACCACTAGCTACCTTTGGGCTCCACTGAACCCTCATCGTTCTTCTCATCCATACAGGAGGGCATCCCTGAGGACACCGACGATTTTGGAGAGTTCAGGATGAGAGTTTCAGATCTTGTGAAGGACGTGATCTTTCTAGTTGGATCTGTGGAATGTTTTTCACAGGTATTAAAAATGTCTGTTACCTTTTCTTATATAGTCAAATGAATGTCAATCAGATATTGCATGCAGAGCTGTAATACATGAGTCAGTATGAAATGCAACATAACTCTAGTGCAGTTCTGAGATCAGTCTCTGCCTGTTTTTTCCCCCCAGCTGTACTCCACTCTGAAGGAAGGGAATCCACCATGGGAGGTGACGGAGGCTGTGCTCTTTATCATGGCAGCCATCGCCAAGAGTGTAGACCCGTGAGTTCCACATCACTCTTACCTCTCTCCTGCATCAGCTTCATTACTTCTTTACCCTGTTTGTTTGGCATCCCTGACGTCAGTGCAGTCATCATAAATATTTGTTTACCGTTGAGTCACAGAGGAGTCATTGTGCTCCAAGGCAAATTGATGCCTATTCAAATGTCTGTCAACCAAGAGCAGGTGTGATTAGCCCAGGTGTAACCGTGAACTACTTCCTCCCTGTGCGCAGTGAAAACAATCCCACCCTGACGGAGGTGCTGGAGCAGATAGTGCTGCTGCCGCAGTCTGTGCACATGGCTGTGCGCTACACCAGCATCGAGCTCGTCGGAGAGATGAGTGAAGTGGTCGACCGCAACCCCCGCTTCTTAGGTGAACCATCATCATTCTGATGTCTTACCTGATGTCTACCTGTGCAGTCCTAACTAGTGTACATTTTCGTCTCATTTCGACGTATTGTCATTGTCACCTGATGTAATGTCATCGATTGATCATACCAATTGTCATGAATAATGTCAGTTTGCTGGGAGCTGGAAACGTACTGAAGGGTCATGTGATGGTTTGCTCTTGTGTGTAGATCCTGTGCTGAACTACCTAATGAAGGGTCTGAGAGAAAAGCCTCTGGCGTCGGTGGCAGCCAAAGCCATCCACAACATCTGCTCTGTGTGCCGAGACCACATGGCCCAGCACTTCCAGGGCCTGCTGGACATCGCCCGCGCCCTCGACTCCTTCGCCCTGTCCTCCGATGCTGCTGTTGGCCTGCTCAAAGGTAGAGCTCTGCCCCCCACTCAGGCCCCTAGCTGCCCTCAGTGTCTGATAACCTCACACATTGGAAGTCTCTAACTGCAATCATGCTAACTGGAGAATTTGTGCACTTTTCAGGCACTGCCTTAGTCTTAGCCCGACTCCCTCTAGAGAAGATTGCTGAGTGTCTGAGTGACCTCTGTGCTGTCCAAGTCATGGCGCTCAAGAAGGTGAGGGCATTTTTGGATCTCCTGACATTTATTATCATGCATGTCTTTTGGCAACTTGAATGGGCTTACGAAAGATTCAACCTTATTGTTGTTGTGTTTTGACAGCTCCTGGCTCAAGATTCCAGCAATGGTAAAACTGCAGACCCCACTGTGTGGCTGGACAGACTAGCAGTCATCTTCCGGTAGGTTCATGGAGAGCCCTTTTAACAGTGGTTTTCCCCAGGACGCTAGTTTTAGACATTATGAACAGTGATATTAGTGTGTTCAACCATATGACTGTAATGTCTTTCTTTATCTCCAGAGGGGAAAAAAGTTTTCAGGTTGAATTTAAGCAGAATGAAATCTCAGTGTTGTGGTCATTTATTTGCTGTTGTTGTTTTGTAGACACACTAACCCGATGGTTGAGAATGGTCAGACACACCCATGCCAAAAGGTCATCCAGGAGGTATGTGCCTGCTCTCTTCATCTTCTGACGCTTTGTGGGTTTCCTTAATCGATTGACTGACCGTTATGAGGATAATGAGCACTGTAGTCTTTTGTCAAGTTGTGTTTGACTTCTAGAAACCGTACAAGAGACGCTCATGTGTCTTGTTTAATGTATGCGTGCCTCCTTGTTCTCTGCGCAGATCTGGCCAGTGTTGTCTGAGACTCTGAATGCACACCAGGCTGATAACCGCATAGTGGAGCGCTGCTGCCGCTGCCTGCGTTTCGCCGTGCGCTGTGTGGGCAAAGGCTCCGCCTCCCTGCTGCAGCCGCTGGTCACCCAGGTGAGGATGTGGCTTAGGACGCCAAGAGCACTGCGTTCGGCTCACTGGAGGAACTTGGAATTGATTGTTGACTTGCAGTCCTGTGTGTCTCATTGCCTGTGTGTCTCAACTGAGTGTTGTCTTGTGTGCAGATGGTGAGCGTGTATCAGGTGTACCCCCACTCATGTTTTCTCTACCTGGGGAGCATCCTGGTGGATGAGTACGGCATGGAGGAGGGCTGCAGACAAGGCCTACTAGATATGCTGCAGGTAAGAACATTCTGCACTTAAAGCGTAGCTCCGGAGTAAGTTTAAGCATAGCCCTGTTGCATGAACCTTCTAACAGCACTAGATTTTCCATGGAATGAAGGAATTTCGAACAGCATGCCGCAATGGCGAACAAGCAATTTACATTGAGTCACCAGTACCTCATATCTTACTTTCGGTTTCGAATAATCTGAGTTTCCATTGACTCAGTGTAAAGTGCTTGTTTGCTTCTGCGTTCGTGTTCGGTCTATGCTGTTCCAAATGATTTCGTTCCATTCGCTAACTAGTTCATTTAGCAGGCTCATTCAACAGGGCTATGCTTGAAATCAGCAATGAGCACCACTTCAAGGATCCAGAGCTCTTGTGGTCTAAGGAATGGCAAGAATGGCATTCCACCTTATTTTGGAAAACTGAACATTCAAACCATTCTTCAGAGTTCCGACGTGTCCTGGAAAACTCCTGGCAATTAATTGAAATGTGGAATTGTCCTGGATTATCATTTCAAAATTATCATTTCATTTAGCCGCTCATTCATATATGCTAAATCTTGGTGCTTATTCTGATAGATTCCTGAATCTTTGGGGATAAAGGAGTAAAGATGCACCGAATAGATACTGCAAGAAAAAGGAAATCAGTCTAGCTTTAGTCTACAACCTTTTTGGCCTTGGTCTTGACTTGCAATGAGCAGGTTCTTTGTACCTACGGTACACACATTGATGTAATTTTGTGCTGTCTTAAAATGACAGTGGTTGTTAGACATCATCTGACACACTTTGGAAGATGCAATGGGTGTTCAACAGCAGATGAAATAGTCAATTTTTTTGTAATGTATAAGAACTAGCTGCGCACCATTGCCGGCATTCTACTGACAATCCCTTTGGGTGTCTACTATGGAATGGGTGCCAGGAGTTACTGACCCCTGGTCTAGCTTGTTTGGGCCTGAGGTGGTTTAAAGTGGTACAGGCTGTTTCTTCTGTAATTGCTTTATTTAGTAAAGGTCATACAAGATTTAATTTTTCCAGGATGTAAATTAGATTTTAGCTAAAAAAA
This sequence comes from Sardinella longiceps, assembly GCA_027497455.2. Lineage (NCBI taxonomy): Eukaryota > Metazoa > Chordata > Actinopteri > Clupeiformes > Clupeidae > Sardinella > Sardinella longiceps. The sequence continues at coordinate 942,307 of JAODXP020000026.1, forward strand.
ACTATGCAAAAAAAAAAACAAAACAAAAAAACACACAAGCAAGATAAATGAGAATATTTCTTCTGTTCTCTCTGTCCATGTATTCCAGTTCACTTGTCTCACATATTCACTTTTTTTCTTCAATACATTAGTGGAATATGTGATTGCCCCCACCGCTAGCTTCACGCTGCCCCATCTCTTTACACTAGCACTTACTTTATTATCATATACATTATTCCCATTCTAGCAAATTTGACTTGCTTTTAATGGCCAGCTACTTACAGCTTCCACACCTGCGTACATCCTATTGCTAACTTCCTTTGTGCTACGGCAAGCCGTTGATTGTCTACTAGCTTTTTGCTTGTCAGTTCTCCAGCTGGGCGTCGGCAGCCTGCCGCCCCTTTGCAATTCATGGTATTGATAAGACATTAAAAGTAAACTTTGAGCAAGTCATCAGCGGACTGCTGGAGAACAGACAAGCAAAAACATCGGTGGATCACTGACTGTTGGACCACCGGCATTTGACTTGTATCACCAGGGGATTCTGCATCATTGTTTAAATAGCATTTCACATTCATCTGTGTCTCAAATTGTTTCTTGTTGACTTTTATTGAAAATTACAAGGAAATGTCCTTGAAAAGTCCTTAAATTTGATGCTTGAGAAAGAGTGGGAACCCTGATTCTCTTGTAATTCAATTGCCTTGCCATCTTGTTAATGAATGTGTTTGTGATTGTGTGTCTCCCCTACTAGGCTTTGTGTATGCCCACTTTCCAACTACTGGAGCAGCCCAACGGCCTGCGCAACCACCCTGATACAGTGGACGACCTTTTCAGACTTGCCACAAGGTGCCAGCCTCTTTTAGCCATTATTACTGCTTTTTTATGGATCCTGTTTCACTCCTAGTCTTTGAAATCCTTTTAGTTCTCCTGAATTCTTCCTTGATTTCTTTCCTGCTAATCATCTTTGGTTTGCTTCCCTTCTGCCGTCTGCCATCATCAGGTTTGTCCAGCGCAGTCCCGTCACTCTCCTCAGCAGTACCATCATTGTGCACATAATCCAGTGTGCCATTGCGGCCACCACGCTGGACCACAGAGATGCCAACTGCAGCGTCATGAAGTTCATCCGTGACCTGGTCCACACAGGAGTCTCTAATGACGTAAGTTGCATGTGTGCGAGTGGGCTGGGTAGAAACGCTGCCATTATTCTGCACCCCTCCTTTGAAAATTCAACTCTTTCAAGGACAGTTCCGTTATGCCATAGGAAAGACAACATATAAGATCATGAATATTATGCAGTCTTATTTGGCATTGTAGGCCTGCAGGCAGTGTAGATTTTGGCTTATGCGAGGGGAGAAAAGGCAGACATGCCTGTCCCTCAGTGTGGCTTAAGACAGGCACCAGGAGGTGGAGTGGGGGGGTCCTGTCGATAGCAGTAAGGAAAGATGAGGGGAAAGTTATGCAATGCTTAGACTATAATTGGCTGAAGTTATTGAATGAGAATTGTGGCAGCGTGACTGTTAGGAGTAGACAGTGTTTTGCAAATGCATACTTCACATGAATTAGTTTAAATTAATTTATGTTCATAGTCTTTCATTTCAGTTGATCAAATTTCAGATGGTCAAAAAAATGAAAAGAAAATTAAATAATTAAAGTTCAAGTTCTTGTGTTGAGAATGTTTGAAGTTCAGCTCACAGTTCGTAGCCTTGTTTGATCTAGTTCTTTTAAAATGAGAAGTGTCATTCTGAGTCTCACTGGTAGAACCTCGCTGACGTTTTGAAGATGTGTTTGTGGTCTTACGCATCATTCAGACACGACGGCAGACGGACAGCAATGCTCTGCATTAAAGCTCACAACAACCAGTCACTGCTGTGCAATTTTTGACAAAAAATGCACTGCAGTGACTGGTTGTTGTGAGCGTTAACACTGAGCGTTGCCGTCCATCTGCCTTCATGTCTGAATGATCCGTTAGAGATATTGTTCTGTGGTGTTGTGTGCTTGAGGTGTATCCTAACTGACTGTGTTTGTTGACAGCACGAGGATGACTACGAGGTTCGTAAGCAGCTGATTGGTCAGGCTATGGAGCAGCACGGCCAGCAGCTGGTGACTCAGCTGGTGCACTCCTGCTGCTTCTGCCTGCCTCCATACACACTCCCCGACGTGGCCGAGGTGCTCTGGGAGATCATGCTCTTCGACCGGCCGGTGAGGCACAAGTGCAGACTCTACACAACACCACACAACAGCAGTTCTGCCACACTATTTACCAGCCAAGTTTCTCCTCAATGCTAATCTGCTTTATCTCTTTCTAATTGTTCAAATGGACAACACATCTGGTTCCAAAGTTCAGTTTACACTTTACAGTTCTAATTGTTGAAGGCTGACTATTATGTGGACAAACATGCTTGTAATATTCATATGGATAGTATTTAAGATCATGAGCATTGAAGCTGGAGAAACTAAGTTGTTAGCTAAGAGCTCTCTAGCAGCCCACTGATAATGTGCAGTGTGCTAGAAAGAGCTCTTTTCCATATTGAACATGACGCACTGTTTGAGCTGTTGTGCACTACCACTATATAGTCCCTAGAGGGCAGACTTTAGGCATTGATGGTGATAAGGGAGATGGCCCATGTTTGTATAGTCTCTATTACATTGCAATCACTATACAGGTAGCTCTAAAAATGGTTAATTTTAGTAATTCAGTGTAAAAAGAGAAATTCATCCATTATTTTGATTCATTATACATTTCTGATTGTCTGATTTGTTGGGTCTCATGTCTCCTCTTTTTCTAGACAATATCCTATAGATTCCCCTTGTTCACAAGGTCTAGCTTTTCTGGCCATTCAATCCCAGTAACACTGTAGATATGCTAACTCTGTGTGCTAACTCTGTGTGCTAACTCTGTGTAGACGTTTTGCCGCTGGCTGGAGGCTGCATTGAAGAGTCTGCCCAAGGAGACATCAGTTACGGTCACTCACAAACAACTCACAGACTTCCACAAGCAAGTCACAAGGTGAGTGTGGCACACTTTAGGAGAACATCTTCACCGCATTGTGCTATTCATTCTGTCCTGGTTATCTCAAATCCACCAATGGCTCAGGAGGAAGTCCTTGAGCCAGACCCCAGAGGACCAGAGGGAGTCCGTCTAGATTGTGACCTTTTGGCAAGGCCAATCTAGAGTTAGGAAATAAGGAAGGAAAGTGAAACAGGGACGTTCCTAACCCGAGATTCATCCTATTGAAAATCCCATTTTTTTAACAAATAAAAATCCTACGAAGACGTGTCATACAAGTTCTACACCAAAACAATTATTTTTCATTGCATCCATTGAGATGCAAAATTGTGCCCATCTAGTCAGAAATGGACTGCACATGATTATCATATGATTAGCCTACACCACGGCTTTGGGTATAAGGCACATACTACCAGCTCTTTCTGTTAGGAGTACCTCAATACCAATTGATGTAACATTTTTTACAAAATATTTAACAAATATTCTTTTTTGTCAGACAAGCAATCTTTGACTGACAAGTGGAGGACTTGCTCAAATACAACTACATGCATTGCCTGCATCCAGTGTAGTTTTCTACACACCAAAGAAAAATCTTAATTAAGATTAGGGAATAAAAAATGAGATATAGCAGAATTGCCAAACACACATATCACATGGACTTGGCCTTTAACTTTGGAGTATGGACCGAGATATAATTCTTTGAAAGGTCATTCACATTCATCTTGCCCTAGAGGTTGGAACATTTCCAACAGGTGGCGATGAGATTACTTTTCCTCCTTATAAATGACGACATTATACACTGTTTTTTTGCATTCTCATTTTCAATATTAGAAGCACACATTCAAGCTATTTAACTCAGCTAAGATTGGGCGTATAGAAATCTAAATAGCAGAGACCTCCCACAAGCCAAATAAAAAACAAAATTACTCGTTGAAAATAGTTGAAGTGGGCAATCATGATTTAACCAAAACATTTGTCTCCTGTCGTTTCAATATCTTCTTCTGACATTTGTGGCCTATGACCGTTGTGCTTTTATATCAAGGGAGTATTCCAACCTGCTTTACTGACGCATTAATACTGCTGAGTGACAGGAAGGGGAGCAGTCTCCTGCTAGCCCAGGTTCATTTGGTCATGAGGGTGTGGAGGGGAAGGGGGCAGTTCTCAGGTCTGTCCAAAGGCATGCCCAAACAGGCGTGGTGTGAGGGGTGTGTTGGGGAAGGCTCTATTGGTAAGGGGAATGGAATGGTTAAATACCAGGGCAAGCACAAGCTTGAGTTGGCCTCAGTAGGATTCTGCCACCATGTTGTTCTCGCTCGGTGTAGCACTATGTGTTGGCATGGAGTCAAATAGATTCACAAGTCCATAAGAGTGGCCATTACCTTAGCATTTAATGTTTGGATCTGCACGGCTCTCCACAATGAGGTGTCTGGTCCTCAAGTGCAGATTACCCTGGTGTGATTATGATCCAACTGTGTAATTGACCTTTTAACAAATTAAAGTCTGTAAGCTAACAGTGTTGCTGTTGTGTTCTGGTGGATTGAGTCCAGGTCAGAGTGAGGAAATATTGTTTGTTTGTTTGTATGTGTGTGCAAATGCTAAATGCCGGTAAACGGCATGGTGTCTTCCAGTGCAGAGGAATGTAAGCAGGTGTGCTGGGCTATTCGAGAGTTCACCAGGCTATACCGATAGCATGGTAGCAGCAGCATCATGTCTCCATACCAGGTGAGCTCTGCCTTTTCATTTTGCCATTGTCCAAATGTGAAGACCATTTTACCAATGGTCTTTACAGGAAAATGTTAACAGTAAAATGTTGTGAATGACAAACACTCTTTCCTCTGTAGGTCAGATCTTTTGTTTGCAAACATTCAGAGATGATGTTGACTGCAGAAGAGAAACTTAAAGGGAACTTCCTTCATGAAGGACTGGTGGAACTTGGCACTTTGGCACCGTGGAAAGTCAATGGGACGCATCACACGCTTTGGAGTGACAGGGTTACGAGAAATGTGCATTTGCCTTGGTTCAGAAGACCAGAAGAGCCCCCCACAACCCCCCACCCCCCACCACACACAGACACCCACCGATGCCACCGTGACCATAATATGAGGTGTGATGGGAGGAAACTTCTCTGCTTTGAGGGTTGTGGAAAAAGTCTGGTGAGGAAAGCACACTGACTCAAGTTGGATTTAATTCAGCGTCAGTTGGATTCCAAGATTCACCGCAAAAAAAAAACAACAAAAAAACAACAACAAAAGAGACACAACATAAAACGCAAACAAAGAAAAAAAAACAAAGATGTGCCTGGTTGCAAATGATAATGCATTACTATAAACAAAGACTTCTAAGTTTTTAAAAAAGAAAATGGAGAAATGATTTATTTTCATGGACGTGTCTTTAGAAAGCAAAGCTAGCTTTGCTGTCTGTGCCATAAAGGAGACAAACACAGAGACAGCAGCCGCCTGTCTGACCAGGAGGAGGTGGAGGAGGAAAGCATTGTCCAGGAAGATCCGGCGTCACATTTGACCCTTTTAAAAGTTGGCTGAAGTTTTAATATGAACTGCCAGCAGGCTAAGCTGTACTACAAAATTGACTGGATCCTGGCAAACCTTTTTTTTTTTTTTTTTTTTTTTTTTTTGTTCCACCAGCATATTTTGGCGTTGCCCATTCTAGACGGAGTGTAATCATCAGGCAATGTGTAGACATCTTGTGAACAATAAAAGTGAGGAACAAACATTAAATGGTTCTGGTCAGTGTCTGAATTTAACACGTGACCATGTGAGACCTTGTTTATCCTCTATGTTCTGTGCACAAAGAACTTGTTTGACCAGATTTCTTTTTCCTTTCTTTTAACTGAGGAGCCGTATACCCTGTGTGGCGTTTACTGTTGCAGGCAGAGTGTTATATGCTTTGTCCTAAGCATTAAGCTTAAAAGTAGAAATTCATTTTAATGAATCTGACAGTTTAAGGGAAAAGTCTACACTGAAAAAAATTTAAGTAAAATATTGTGCACACAATTTTTATCGGCCCACAAATTTGGTGAAATCATAGTGTGCGTTATGCACACTAGGGCTGACCAATTTAAAGCTGTATTTTGCAACTAAAAAGTCAAATTTCGTAGAATTGGTATGTAGTACATGAAAAAATAGGGAAAAATACCCGAATCTCTATCTCCATCTAAACCTGGTTATCGTAGTTGCAAAAATCCAGTGCTCCTTGTAACCTTCCACCGATCATGTTCGGAGGGAAGGATAGCTTTCTGTCGATCACAGCTGTCAGCAAGCCGCTGTGAACGTTCTACAGCGAGGGAGGGGTTTGAGAGGATGTTGTAGTGACAGGGAGGGACCAGAGAGTTGTGTGATTAATTTTTTTCCCCCCTAAGTTTTTAAATTTATTTTATTTTTTGAAATTTTCAATTGCAAAAATTGGGCAAGAACTTCAGCAGCAATGCTTACCATGTGAATGGGTAAGATAGCAAGGGGGCTGTGTGTCCGCCTGCCAGCCTGCATGTATTCATCAGTGCTGTGGGGAATTGGGTGCTAACCGGAGGAGATGGAGCTGAAGCTGGCACTGACTGATTTCTTTCTATGCTTATTCTTGAGTCCCTCAATATCAAGGAGTATTCCTGGTGGGTAGGTTAAGTGGTAAACCTGGGTAAATTAAGCTGGAGAAAGCAGTAAATCTCCTAACAGAGAAGTACTGTACTGCTTGTCTTTTCTGGACATTCAGCCCTCTGCTGCTGCTTAAGCCATTTTAAGACCTACTCATTAAGAATTACTTAATCTTGCTTTGTGAACTGAACTCAGCATGGAATGATAGTAGTAGCCTACTACTGAGGGCATTATTATCAATATAAAATGTTACAGTGTGTGGTAGAAGCTCTGGGTTTTATTTGATCTAAATTGATAGTTAGGGTTTTCCTTGCATGCAAGGATAGAACTGGAAACTGAATAGTGTGGAGAAATCAGACAACATCCCCCACTGTCTAACACTGCTATGGTATTTATTGAAATAGAAAACCTGAGTAAAATATGTAAATGGACACAAAAACTAGAAAAAGTGAATATTTCGTTTCAAGTTTTGATATACAAAAATCTAACAAGTCCATGTCCAGATTGTTCAAAAGAGCAGCTAGGAATCTAAAGGCCAGCTTTGCATTGAAATGTTAGTGAGCAGGCCAGATTGAGTTAGGCAGCTATATAAAGCCCCCCTGACACAGGAGGATTGAAGTCCACAGGGCCTGCTGCTCAAGAATGTATGACACCCAGGAGATGTGCACTGGCGCCCAAAGTCCGTAGTAAGTCTGATTTAAGGTGGAGTGTCGTGTCTCATCACAAGCGGTTCCATCTAGGAGACAGTGGGAGCCCAGTGATGGTGCCCGTACTGACTCTGTAACAGTCTCTGCAGCTCTTTAAACTGCTCCACAGTCTGGTCTTTTAGATCGGGGTTGGAAATCTGGAGGCGGATGCTATCTAAAGACCAGGACAGCTCACCGGAGAACATCTCTGTAAGAATCCTTGCCACCACAGGTACCACCTACAAGTAAACAAGGGACAAATGAACAAAGCAAGGATATGCTAGTAATCTCAGCTTCAGAGTACTATCAACACAATGTCCATGTGTGCTGACCCCAACACAAGGCAGTATCCTCAATGACTAAATAATGAGGTAGGCCTAATGATTATTACTGATTTCATGTTACTAATGAGATCTCTGGTAATTGGTAATGGCCAAATGAATCCTTGAGCAGAGATCCAGCCAAACCTTTTTTTGCAGAGTGATGGGCTGAAGCCTTGCAACTTCAAGGGAAACACGAAGACAGGTGTCTCACAAAATCGTCAAACACTGCAAACCATTTTTAGATTTATAAAGGACTGCATGGCAGAGGCAGCTATTATGCCACAGTCTGCAATAAATGCGTCAAGTTAATTTGTACCATTTAACCGTGTAATGTTTAATTGCAATCATCTAAAGTTTGGCCCTCAGCTTAATTAAAGTAACTGTGGCCTTCAGACTGAAACTGTTGCCCAACCCTTTATACATCATGGGTATTCCTATTGACAGAAGCTGCTGGATTGCTGCTAAGCAGCTATGTCATTTGGCATAGATTACTCTGGTTACTTATCCTATGGACTTGTTTCACACGTGAACATTCCGACATTCCATGGTAGTAAACTGAACATTCTATCATTGAAATGCATTGGATTTATGCCTCTTTCTGACTTGAACAAAATGGGTAATAACATTTAAAACATGTCTAAATTCACTTTCTTTCAAATAATACACATTTGAAGCGCACAAATTTGGAGGTCCCGAATAGATAAAAGTGGTTTTACATTTATGTGCATGACGCTTCAATCTATTTGTGTGAAATTTGTGTGCTTCAAATGTGTATTATTTGAAAGAAAGTGAATTTAGACGTTTTAAATGTTATTACCCATTCAAGTCAGAAAGAAGCATAAATCCAATGCATTTCAATGGTAGAATGTTCAGTTTACTACCATGGAATGCTTTTAGAACCTCGGAATGTTCAGGTGTGAAACAAGTCTATTCTACAGGTCAACACATCTGAAGCTTGAGCAACATGCTATTTAAACCATATTACTCATTCAGATTGAGGATTCATTAATCTACGTTTTGATAAAAGTTATGGACCACATTGTGCTCTTAGGATATTATCCCGATTAGAAAAGGCATGAACAGGCTGTTAGCTACAGTAGGCCTACATCAGAGTAAAACATCATCATTGATATCACAGCATCTTCATCATCGTCATCGTCATCATTTTGCATCACAGTGTGCAATCCAATGCTACAACCCACAAAGCTACACAATGTCATTGATTAATTTAAGCAGTTAAAAATCTTTCAAAGCAGTCACATGTGTAAAACAAAGCTTTGGATAATGCACTCACAAACCAAGGCCTAATTTCTTGGTTACAATAAGTCTTTAACTGGGAAACATCTGGCATGCCTCTTTTTGCTCAACACCCCTCAAAGCCTCACTTCAAATGCCACATCACTACATGTAATAAATACCCTTGATCCCCTAATTGAAGCCACTGGTTAGGGCTTTAGGCTGAAACCAAAGGGCTGTCAGTTCCATCCCTCACCTTTAGACCATGGCTGAATTGCTCCTACCGGGCAAGATACTTAACCCCTCAATGCAACCCCGCATCCACCCCACTGCTCCAGGTAAGTGTGAATTTATGAACTTGCATAAAGGAACTGTGGACTACTTTCCTTACTACTGAGGGGAAAAATACAGATAACCCATCTCATCCTAGGCAGCATGCCCATAGGCTATAGAGGTATCTTTTCATTTTAGTGCAGGGGAAATAACAATCGTGATTGTGAAATACTAGGCTGACATAGCCCACCCATAATACTACTGTTCATCCGTATTTATGATCTGTAGGTTCTTTAACCTGAAGCAATTATAGGGGAGGGCACTCAGCTCTGGTTTGAAACAATTGGACAGCTCGCCCAATCAGCCTTGCTGATCGGTCGTTTTTTTGTCAACAGACTAAACCCTCCCCAGAAGACCATTTCCAGACCATGAATACGGATGAACAGTAGTATTATGGGCGGGCTATGTCAGGCTAGTGAAATACTGCTATGGCTTATCAATTTGCTAAAATGTATCAATAAAAACATGTTCATTTTCATATTTAGTGCATTGTTTATTGCACAGAGATGAATCTGTCACAGAGCTGCAGCACATTGTTGTCTGTACTGTTGATGTGCAGGAGGGACTCAACTTGGGGGAGATTCCGAGACACTTAGAAATTTGGATTTCACCACCACTGGAATAGGCAAGATCTCTATTTTGATATTTGGTTTGGGAGATTGAGCTGTATGTCTTAATTTTGATGTAAACATTATGCCCAACACTGTTGATAACTGTATTCTCCACACAATCACTTTTCTCCGCACATGAACTGCCACTCAATAAGAGATTCTACAGTCATGCAATAAGAATAGAGTAGAATACAGAGAAGCAGCAGTAATCCTAAGAAGTAAATATAGTGCATACCTGAACAATAATAAGTTTCTTCTCCTTGGGTTTGGGCTTGTCAGGCCAATCTTCCCCAAAACAGAAGTAGATTTCAAACGGCGGCAGAGCAGGGGCTTGGTTTTTTTGGTACAAGATGAGTCCTATCAGAGGTGGGACATACATGAAACACCCATGAAACTCTTCAAATGGATCAAGACCCATCAGTTTGCTTCACCAATCTAGCATTCAAGTCAGTCTAAACTTACCATGCAGGAACTCGTTAAGGCTAAACACTCGGTACTTCTTCTCCCTCTCCATAGGATTGGGAGTCCCATTTTCGGGCACTCCTGGGCCGGACCAGAACACTTTACACTGACAGAGACGCACAGCATAGATGTCTTGGCCACGGATCTCCAGGATCAACCCACGATCCATCACATCCAGTAAACGGTTTGTGTAGGACTTCTGTTTTTCATTCACAATCTCAGCTGTGCTGGGGAAAAGCACCTGGTTCAGGTTAACAGGGCCAAACAGGTCCACCTGCTCAGGTGTCGGTTCCAGGTGGCCGTAGTAAAGCCGGCAACCTTGAGGATTACTGACAGTAAGTGACCCAGCCGTCCGACCACGGTATTGGAACTTAATGTCCAGATCAGTCACTGTTAAAACAAGCAGACATAATCATGCTCATTGTCTTATTATACAGTTGCTAATATTGTAGAAATAAGTCTTATTCTTGTGAATCAACTCTCAATATTACTCTTTAATTCTAAGAAAAGTAACAAAAACTACAGTAATAGACTGTGAAAATAGTTCACAAGACAAACAAGTTCAACAAACAATAACAAAACAACAACAAACAGTTCAACAAACAAGCCTGAAAAAGACCGGCTTTCAAACGATTGCAAAAATGTGTAATAGCAAATGTCCAAATGCAGACTTACAGGGCAGCACATGTGGACTGCTGAGGAGGTCATAAATACACGGCTGAACTTGAGTTTGTGCTCCCGTCTGGACGCCCATCATCGGGCTCTCCACCATGGGCACGGCAGGGATGGCAGGGGCAGTGATGTCTGAGAGTACAGGGGCGGGCATGACCCCTGTGTCCATGACCAGCTCATTCACAATGCCCATCATGGGCATGTGCCCGCCAAAGTCTTGGGGCGTCACTGTCGACTGGGGTAGGTGTGCCGTCATGTTGGCCACCACACCTACGCTAGTCTGGACACTGTCCGGCAGGAGCGGCATGGCAGGTATGATGTGGGCGGGACCAAAGTGCTCATTAATGGAGGATGGGAATGGGACCTCCCCTCTGACTTGGAAACTTGAAGGATCGTTCATTCTGGAGTCTGGTGGGGGAGGACACAATACATTCTTAGGTTGGTTTCTTACCCAACTATTTATCCTTTTCATCATTAAAACAGGATTACGTTGCCATTATATAAAAAGGACACTTACCAATAGAAAGGTTTACAATGTCTGGTAGCTGAAAGTGGCAAATGTAACTCATTAGAATAGAATATATTTATCATCATTGTACATGTACAACAAAACTGAATGTTGGCTCAATTGTAATTTATAAAATATTTTTTTTTACTGAAACTGATTTACTCACCTCATCCTCTTCTCCTTCTTGATCTGTAACAAAAAATGAAAAAAAAAAAAAAACAATCACAATTGAAGAAGTAATTTAAAATTTAAGGTAAATATAAGAACAATAGTCCGCAGATTGCGCTGCTCACTCACCTCCGATCCCAGGCTGGTCACACACCTCATAGATCTTGTAGGGCTGAACAGGTGTCTCTTTGGTGCCATCATACTTGAGCTTGAACTCTCGGCTTTTGTTGAGGGCACAGCGCAGGTTGGCTTTCCATTTGGCAGGGTCGGGTTCGTCTACTCCCTCCTGGTACTTCCCCGTCTCCAGGGCCCACGCCTGAGCATGCAATACAAACACAGTTCTTTGCCATTTCGCTGTCATACTACAAATAATAATATAATAATACCATTGGAACATCACAGAGTACAGGGGAAAGGGGTCACAAAGAAGGCCTCTCTTTCTCTCTCTCTCTCTCACACACACACACACACACACACACACACACAATAAAACTTCAGTCTTCCCCACTAGAAGAAGCTTGAAGCATATGTGTTGAAGAATATGTGTTCAATTCAATTGCCTCGCGGCACTTTGTAGACAGTAAGAGCAGCACCACATATGCTGTACTATAACAATTATTTTATTGTATCTTAACCCAAATGATTGCAAATTTTTACATGGAAATAGGATATCCAAATCATGTGCCATTTGTAACACTGTAGATCTTTTCTATCTATCGAAATTTTCTATCCATGGAAAACCAATTCTGACCAATGTTGACCAAAAGTAAAATGCAACACCAGATTTTCCTAACCAGGCAAACACAGCCTACTGACTCCGCTCATTTCATTTGGTTCCACAAGATGGTCAGGAAGAGCATAATGCAGTTTAGTTTTCTTCGACACTGATTTGTGCCGGCCAAATTCAGCGAAAAGACTGAGAAACGGAAGCAATGGTATTGCGCCCGGACATCACCAACCTCGAGTCAAGATAGCAAAACATTTTTTATATACGTTTTATACAAACTGCAGCAACATGTTTCAAAACATTGCATAGGGCTCTAACGATTGCCAATGGAGATGTTCCAGATGCTTTGCATGAATTGAAAGCAGATTGTCATATCAGGCTAAGATTTTCCCAGAATTGACACGTTTCTGTGTGTGTGTGTGTGTGTGTGTGTGTGTGTGTGTGTGTGTGTGTAAACTATAGGTCTTCCTGTGCAGTCCAGTCCTGGGCTCAACCTCGTAGTCTCACATAAATATCGGATCACTAGTTTAGCTCCCTAGCCAATCAAGTGAAAAGGCCCAGGCTGCTGATTAGACTCTTGAGATGTCCAGAGGGAGGTTTATTAACACTCCACATGCACATGTCTGTTACAGACAGACATCGATATTTGAATCCAAGCCACAGCTGTTATGAAGACTTTGCCCTGGCCCTATCCCCTTACATACTAGACTTTATACATACAGCGGGCCTAGTAAACACCAGTTTGTGCTTTGTGCCTGCAACGTGCTTTAAAGGCACACTATGCAATTTCAGTTTATTTACGTACTTAGTCACTGTAGTTAAATGAAAAGCTGCTGGGGGAATGAAGGCTTCCTCAACTGTCACTACTGTCCTTTTTAACAGACCGGTAGTACAAAATATTTAGGCCTAATACTATGCATACTGTTCTGTTACATGGATGGAATTCCTCAATGTGTCAAATTCATGTATCAAAACTGCAGTACTATTGCAGTTTCCACTGGAAATTCAAAATTGTACACACACACACACACAAACTTCACTTAGAGATTGTCATTTTTCTAGTTACACAACTGCATGGGGCTAGCTACAGGCCAGCAGGAGCATTTCTTAAGCTGGAACATTTCTTATGAATAGGCATTAGTCAATATACTGTGTCCTTTAGTGGCTTTTAATGTATTTCCCCTTGCCCCTCCAAGTTCCTCTTAAGTCAGATCCCTGAGCACGAGAACTGTGAAATGAAACTAAAGTAATTTCCGTGCAGCGCACATGTTGCACTGTGAACCATCATGTGAAGCCTAATAATAATGTAGACTTTCACAACACTGGTTTCTTTGAAATTGACCCAATTCCTCACCCGAAAGATGGTGTTCTCCTCCTCTGGTGTGGGCATGTGGCGTGTAGCATGGTGCCAGGGGATCTGGAAGAGCTTGTGGTCCTTACTGAGCCACTGCAGCCCTGGATAATTCCCACTGTTCACCTGCGCCAGCAGCCATGGCTTCAGTCTGATCCTCCTTGGTTGGATACTCATCCTAGAAGCAGGACACGTTATGGAGTTTGGGTGTCTTGGTTTGATCGATAACCAGTTTAGTCCAAGACAACTGGAGCAAACTGTGGGAAACTGGACAAGGGAAAATGAAAAAGGGGAACCACATTAATGATGGAAGTAACACTACTGGGGAAATCCCACACATTCCAAAACTGCTTTGTCATTCGAACTAAACTAAGGTGAACCTCTTATACTATCTTTGATACAGAACAATGCAGGTAGACGGCATGAATATGAGCAGCTCTCCATCATTGCTCCACGGTTGTGATGTCAGGTCAGGTGAAGACAGTAACAAAGAAAAGATGGAATTTGCTTAGGGCTACCCATCTTGCATACAAACCTGTCAGCTAACTTACATCTTTGATCTGATCCGTCATATCTGAAGATAGCCTATAATGAACAATGAATTAACAACTGCAAATGCTTGTGAATGTTACACACTGTTTGGACTCAAAACAATGCATTGATGCCCTGAGCAATGCAAAGTATGCCCGAGCGGTTTACGCCCAAGTCTATATGAAATAGCCCGCTTTATTTTTTACTGATCACTTTAAGTTTGAATAGGCTACAGACAAAACTGCAAAAGGCATGTCTGTAAATTTGGCGAGTTTGCTTAAAAAAGACTTACAAATCAATAAAACGGCTGAAGAAAGAGCTGATGAGGTCTATCAACACCGAAAAATGATATTTTCAACTAGACTGTCAAGTATCCTCATAACGTGCAAAATATTTCATGGTAAGTTTTCTATGGATTTGAAAGTGCTGCGTTGAGTTGGCCAGGTAACTCTAACGTTATGTTAGCTGAAATCACGTTACCTTTTACCAGGTAACTTCCCGAGAGGCAGAGCCTACCAACACTTTGTAGTTGTGAGCACACACGCTAACGTTACTTCTTTGGATGCGAATTTTAACTTAAAACCTCACAAGGGAAGTAAGTTGGCCTCGATGTTACGACGCTTTACCTACTTCCCCATTGTCAGAAATGTTGCAAGCTTTAGCCTATGTCCAAATCAAAGTCGTCTTCTACATTTTTTCCTCTAACATGTTGTTCTGTGATTACTAAAGTTTAGTCATGCGCAAACATGTACGCCAAGATTGCACAAACTAAACAAAAATGCTCTTTGTCGTTGCGCGACAAAAAATGCCATATTTCAGAAAAAAGAAGTTAGACAAATCTTTAACACTCACCTTTATCAGCCTGTCCTTTAAAGTTACACGATGATTTCGCCTTTATCAGCTGGCAAGGGGACGTCTTAAGAGTCGAAAGGTGGTAAGTTAGCCTAACGTTACACCTTTCCAGGTAACGTTAGTCGGAACAAGTCAGGGCGCACAAATCAAACCAAGGTTGATTGCGCCAAATGTCCTTTAAAGAATAATCGATGTCGAGTTAAATTCCATGCTTTAATTATGGCTTATCGTATTGTTTGGATATACATAGTTTCACTCAGTTTAACTTCCAGACTGTAACATTAGCTGTAGTAAAATAAGCCTGCAAATAGAAGAACTTCTGCAGGTACCACCCTTCCGGGTGCCTAACTAACCAGGCAACACACTGACGGAAGATGGGTGTAGACTAAGTGAAAGCTGCTAGACAAGTGTTATTTCACACTAACATTACCCTACATTACAGCATGGAGATACAAGCCTCTAGTGTCACGTTGCATTCATCAGATATTATTATCATGTTCACGCGTATGCATCATGACTTTAATCCTTGAACCCAATACTTTCAGAGGAAGTCACATGCTGCTTTAACCCTGCTTTTCAATTGCTCTGAGAAAGTGCTTTGCGCTCTCTCTCTCTCTCTCTCTCTCCCTCTCTCTCTCATTCTGCTTTCTTGCTATGATAAGCCTTCCTCCTGTGTCAACTTTTCATAATGCCACATCAAATCTGACAGGTATTTATTTATTTTATTTTTTTGCTCAAAATCACAAAAGCTGTAATAGTCCAGTTCATTAAGCAATGTCTGGATATTGAATAGTTCATAAATATGCAAATGAAGCACCTATACTTAATGAAAGCTGGTGAATTGAGTGAAAATCTCCAATTTGGAAATGGTGTCTGTTCAATTCAATTAAGTTTCATTTTATTTGTACAGTGTCAAATACAACACAATTAACTTCAGTGGCTAGTGATCAGTGTCTACAACACTGGCGCGATGGTGGTGCAGGTGGAGGTTTGGCACTTATAGGTGTAGCAGGTTCAAATCTGTTAGCTGCCTGCCATACTGATTCTATTGCCAGGTGTATTATTATGTTACCGTTTTACTCAACTAAAAGACTTATGTCCGTCATCTTCACCTGGTTTTATAAAGATGTGATCATTTTGGAGCGACACTGAACATTGAAAATGCACTCTATGACAGCAAGTTTTCAGTGCTCACTATGGACCACATTGTAGTGCACTGATAGAAGTGTGTAATTTGAGACACAGCCATGGCCAGCCTGCTCTCTTTAGGCAGGTGAACCTAATTGAGATCAAAAACAAGCAGGATTGCATCAGAGGAACAAACAAGTCATAGGCCTACTGTTGGTGAGAATGACCTCACTCTGCATGCTCACACAGATGAGTGAGCTTGCTGTTGTGTATGGTAATTAAAACTGAATGATGTAGATATTTGTCTTTTATTAAAAAATATTTGGTCATTTTACATTTATTATACAGATTTGTTGACTTTTGCAATTGCATTTAAATCTTCACATTCCATTTTCCAGGTGTGGACAGATTTGACAGTGAAAAGGGAGCTCTTCCTCCTCAAGCTCTTCCAGAAGTTGGACAGCAAAAGTAGCCGTGCTCATGGATCCGAGTGGCACAGTGCAGAGGTAGGCTACTGGTACTAGCGTCCATGTCCAGTACAGGTGGTCATATCAAGACAGCTTATAGCAGTGGTCTCATCCAGGGGTTCACTTCTATTTGGAACACTGCACATTGTTGTTAAGGTTCTCGGTGAGTTAAGCATGGTGACATTGGCTCCTGAGGACAAAGAGAGAGAGGAGAGAGGGGGGCATGAGAGGAGATTTTGCAACTTGAAGAATAGTGTGTGAACTTGAATACAAGAACAATAGCAGAGAATGACTAGTCAGCTGTCATGTAACCTCATAGTTTTAATTTTAGAGGTGATATAATCTAATCTCTAATGTGGGCTGTTGTTCATTTAATTGTCACCACTTAGGTCATTGACTAAAAATGAAGACAGTTTAAACACACTGAAATATCACAGTATTGTATTTATTATTGTTTTGTTTGACTTTGTGAGTCTCTACAAGATTAAATTGGGCAATATTTACATGTTGGAATCCTTCACATTAGCTTGTTATACTTTTCACTTTGAAAAATCACACCTGAAAGTTTAGATCTTCAGCCAAAGATTTTTCCAGATGCTCATCTTGCCACTTATCCTCACCTCTGTTGTTGACTTTGAGCTTGTGATCTTAGTTTACTGGCATGGTGAGACATTGGTCTGTGCTTGTTTATTGACAGCGGTGTGAGCAACATTACTTTCTGAAGGGCGTTTGTGCCACTTTTACTCCACTATTATTAGCATATTAGCACAGCCTCACCACTGGTGCTGGGGCTCCAGGTCATATACTGTACTGTATAGGTGTGATTTAAGCGCAGGAAATTCCACTTGTACAATAATATACTGTCACTACTATTTGCCACACCGAAATCCAAAATGGAAAACACACAAACGCGCACACATAGACACACACACACACACACACACACACACACACACACACACACACTCTCTCTCACATACACAGCATGCCTGAAAATACATGCATATACTCACAAATATACAGTATATTGTCATGTTCTTCAAAATTCTCATTGCAGACCTGTCTCTTGGAAGCAGTCCACGCAAAATTGTATTGACAATTAGACATACAAAAAGTAGCATGTGGTATATGCACACTTCACCTATTGTACATACAGTACATGCACGCTCACACACACATGCACGCACACACACACACTATTTGACAGTTGCAGCTCATTAGTGTCACACTAAATCATATGGCTTTAATCCAGTGCTCTGTACTGTATGTGGAAAACTAGAGGTTAACTCTACTCTGGAGTGCAATGGAGCAGTATACAGTATAATCCTATAATCATGCTTCATTGTATACCTCAGGTTCTACATAATCCAGGATATAATCCTATTATCGTTGTACATGTATATACCCCAGTGCTTGATCATGGGACTTGTGGAGGTGGGAGAAGATGTCCTAAGTCCTCTGTTGGTGCCCTGCTCAAGCGTCTGTGAGCCAGTGATCAGATTTCTAGAGCATATCAGTGGGCATCATAGATGTGCTTCAGCCACCTCAACCCTCCTGGTAGAAGATCTTCATATGGTATACAGTAACATCCATCATTTAAGCTTTTAGACTTATTGGAAATCAACCAGTTAGATTCATCACAGTGATCAACCAATCTTTGATCAGATTAACACATTTTATTAAAAATTAAGTGTATGATCAAAGATCATAATGTTCTGTCTGTACTTTACAACTTAAATCATTTATGCACAAACACAAATATATAAAATACAAAAAATACATAAAATATACAGGATAGAGAAAATATATAGTCAAAACAGTTATAAGATATTAACTTTTTGATGTTTCTAAATATTTTTTAAGTGTGGTTTTAGTACTGAATCAAGTCTAAATCATTTGTTAGTCTTGGTTACGTCTGAAACGTAGTAACAATTTTGCATAAGTACTCATAAAAGTCATATAGTCACATCGGTATAAATGGATTAAGGCTGATCACACTCTTTGCACAGAAGACACATTCATCATTTCATCATTTACATAAAACCTATTCCCTTTTCCAAATCATTCTGGTTAAAATGTGAAGTCTACTCTTATGTTAAACAACACAATTCACATTAGTTTTGGCTTCAACCGTTTTTTGTAAACACTTAAACTTCAACAGAATTGTCCTCCATGTCCAAATAGATTGAATGTGAAGAATCAGCATCCTGATCCACTTGTGCTCCACTTGAGTCCTCCACTGGAAATGACCCAGATGCTGGGTTGTTCTGATTGTCTTGGGGTTCCTCACGTTTAGGTGTTGAACATTCTCTGTCTCTAAGAGTCCTGGGTGCTTTGGGTCTCCTGAATTGAAACATGATCCTTGGCCTCTCCTCTAGAGTGCCGTCATCTTCATCAGTGCTGTAAAATGGAGGCTCCATGAACTTCAGTGAGTTGGCATCCTCCTCTTCCTCCTTCCTGTCGTCTTCCAGAACCACCGTCTCCGTCTCAGCACTGGAGCAGCATTCATGGCTCTCCTGATGGTCATCTAAGAGGTTGGATGTTGAGTCATCGGTCAGAAGAACCTCATCTTTACAGTCTCCATTAGCCTTACGTCCACACCTCTCATACATACTGGATATAAAGCAAAATTCAGTTGATACTGAATAATTTCCTCTTGTCTCAATCCTGTCTGCAGTGTGTCTGCGCTCTAGTCGACTTATTCTACGCTGTCCTAGTGAATTAGCCTCCCAGTCGCCTCTGTAAGTCCCTTCACTGAAAGAGGCTGACTTGTCAAGGAGTTTCTCCTTTACTTTGCCATTGGTCTGAATGGGCGGAGAAGATGAATTTGGATGTGGTTCTGGCATGACTAGAATAGGGAGCATGTTATTATTGTTGATTGAATTCAATGATGGAACTGCAATGTTCTTGCGTTGATTGCGTTGATTGTGGTCCCTGAATCGGAAGTGTTTGAGTGAAGGCGGCCGAGGAAACATGTCATCCCTTTTAGTGTAAGTGCCTTCCTTCCCACAAAGACCGTTAATGTCGGCCTCATTGTCATGGTATGCTTCATTGTTGTAGGAGAACTCTTCAATAAGGGGCACTCGACGTCCAGAGTTCACCTGTCGATCATCAAGAAATATCATTTAGGAACGTCTTGAACCGTCACGTACAAACAGTGTTTGTATGCAGTAGTCCATGGAAGAAAACACTTCAAATTAAACAGTCCATGTCTGGAACAGGATGTTGAAATTTGATGTGTTTGATGTTGTGGAAGGGAACACAAGTCCACAGCACGTGACAGAAACGGTCATGCTAGTCAACACAGAGACGAGATTATGTACTGACCAGTGCAGACAGCGCAGGTTGGTTCTGGTCATGTCCTCCTTTACTGGTCAGTTCATAATGGGAAGTGAACACTAGTGTAGTGCACTGCAAGGGCACTCACAGCACAGAGAGGATCACACCAGCACAGCACAGCACAGCACAGCACGGCACGCACAGCACACACATGCAGCATGGCACAGACTTACCATCTGGTACCACCGCAAGCTCTAGAGATCAGGGTTAGTAAGGCCACAGGAGGAAGAGTGTAGAAAAGACAGAGTTTCTTTTTGAGTGCAAGTAGTTTGGTATATTTGAAATTTGTATTGTTAGGTTAAAATAAAATGAATATTTTTGCTGCCATGTTTTTTCACATGGTACTAAGATCACTACTAACCACAGATGTTAAGTAATTTTGATAGAAATATAGTGTTAGAATCCTTTGCATACTGGTTGTTTTTAAAGATGAAAAAACAGAGTTGGACCAAAATTAGGATGAGAACAAAGGTGGGTTGTTTTACATGCATTTAGATTGGAGTTAGATTGGAGCAAGACTCGAGAGTTGTGATGATTGACTGAGAGTTGAGAGTAGCTATGCGTGATGTGTTTGCCATGCAGAGGTTTGCTACTCGGATCCTTTCCATACCACACCATATCTCTCTCACCAATTTTAACCCAACCCAGACTCAGTGCATGTGGATTTTAACACACTGCTGGTGTGACATACCCGTGCCTTCATGAGTGGACCATCCCTTACCACATTAGGGTGCTTCCCCATGGCCACCGAGCTTCTCTCTGCAGGGTCGTTCCTGTCCCTCCACCTCCTCACCATCCGGATGAGGAGACACAGTGCTGCGAGAGCCAACAGGAGGATGACCCCAGCAATGCCGCCGGCCAGCCCTGCGTCCACGTCACCAAACAGCCGCTCCTCTCCAAACTGACTCCGAGGGACTAGGAAAGAATTTGCAGGTAAATGTTTCGGAACAGTGATATTCAGCAACTATTCTTACACAGATATTTGGGTAACACTATACTTTTTATTGTGAACATATTCATAAAGGGTTATAATGCATTCTTAAAGTTAAGCCATGAAGTCACTTCAAGCTGTAAGGGCTTATATGATATCACTATGATGCCTGATGAGTACAGTCAGGAGAGGATAAATCTTTTTAACCGGACCTTGAGGACAAATTTAAGAAAATTCTTAGGAAAATACCGTTAAATGAGGCCCGATGTCTTTAGAATCTGAAACTACCTTAAATAAAATAAGTGTTCACAAGAACATTCTGAGGAGGTTCAAGGTTGTTGGCCTTCATCCATTGTTTTAATTCCTTTCATTATTGTGGCCTAGGCATTACTGGAACTAAAGCCTAAAGTCTTTTACAGATGGTCACATCTGTTTTGAGACATGTGCATGTGCTTGTTTAGGAATATTTGCTTACCTGATTGACCTTTCTCGAGAACTTCTATATCAACTGAAGTTTGAGCTGTCTCTCCAGTCTCCTGGTCCATGGCTACCACCTGAGTGTTGTTCAATAATACAACTTTCAGTACAATTTAACTTCATTCGTAACTTTTCAAAGATTGACTACCATTAATAACAATCTACAATTTATAGTTTTATTTTGTTGGAACTCACCTTGAGAATGTGTCTATCAAATGCCTGAAGGAGGTCAGTCTTGGCAATTAGGATGCCATCCTGTGTTATGTGATAGAGGTTGGTGCTATAGCCCTTTGGTTGAAGGGAATATGTCATCCTTGGATTGACTCCCTGTAGTAAACAAAAATGAATGAAATTAAAACTTTTTTTATGTAAAAGTGACTATTGAATCTAAAAATTAAAGATTTTTAGGATGGTTCATATCATAATCTGAGAGAGTCATTACATCCTTGTCTGATAAAGATTGAAACTCCAGCACTGAAGTTATTATGGCTCTTTTTCATCATGTATACAAGTCAAAATTACCTCGGTAGCTGGATTTTTACCATTTGCCACCGTTGTTTTTTAAGTTTATTATGTACTAAAAAGGCTTGGCATAGCATTATAGCTACTTTGGTCATAGCATTATCAGAGTCACTACTCATAGAATCTAGCATTGAAAACATTGATGTATACATAGTGTGTGCTTACCTCCTTTTTGATGAGGTCCATCTACACCATCAATGTTTTTAATGCTCAATTCCATATAGGGACTTTCATAATGTTATGACCAAAGTATCATGCTGTATGTCAAGCCTTTTTTAGTACTTTAAAATAGTTAAATAGTGATTTGGATGTGCCTGGGCAAGTGCCAGTCTTATTTTCATTTGGCTTACTGGCAAACTTAAAATTCCATACCAAATGTACCAATGTAATTATGATTTTAAACGAACATTTGACTCATGATGAAAGAGAGCCTTAATAGCTTCAGTGCCAGAGTTTCACTTTAAAGGAAATGAGAAGGCAGGTTTTCATATTCCAAAGTCCTCTACCAAGAATCGGATTACATAATGTAGGGTTTAGATTTTTAGATTTGGACTAGTTACTCATGTTTCAACACAGTGTCTGTGTGTGGATCAAGTTCAGGAACGATTAGTTACATAACATTTGGCAGACAACAAAGAGAGATGAAAGAATGCTGCTAATACATCTCTGAAATCCCGGTCAATTGCTTGGACCACGAGGACGTCATTGCCGTAGGTAGAGACCAGCGTGGCAGGACTGGAGCTTTCTATGACAAAGCCTTTGTAGGTGGTTCTGTTGAAAGCGGGTTGGAAGCGGTTCTCAGCTTGAACATGCACAAGTGCTGTTGCCACAGTGTACTTCTTTGGGTCGTTCTTCTGAGCAGCCTGTAGACAGGAAGAGAATGACAGACCATGATCCCTTATCTCCCCATATGTCCATCTCATCTCCGCTGCTGAGGTTCCTGAATGGAAGTCTCACCATAATGCGTATTGTGTAGGTGGGCATCAGTAGTCTGTTTTCCACCTTCCTGTTCAGTGTTACCTCGCCAGTCTCATTGTCAATTGCGAACCGTCCATTATCGTCCCCTGCAGGAGACACAAGTATGTGTTTAAGGTGGATTCTTATTGTTGTTTGGCATATCAGTAAGTGATATTATGCCAAAGATGGACTGACCTGAAAGCAAGGTGTAGGTTATAGTGGTGTTGATGTCTTTGTCTCCATCTTCTGCATGGATTGGACCAGGAGAGAAAGGTAGCACAATGTCCTGAAACATGAGAGGGAAGGTTTGGGTGAGTTATGGTTTGAAGATTTATTTACAGTTTTAATTCCAGCTGCTTGACACATTCACATACATGAAAGTTCAACTAATGGTGGTGTTATTGTGAGAATATCGCCAAGACTTTAGAGTCAGTTGTTAACAATTTGTGTACCTGCTCCTTCTCTGTGATGTTGACGGTGTATAATGGATTAGTACAGATTGAGTCATCCTGGCCTTGTACTAAGGGAGTGCATGGCAAGAACTGTGGGTACTGGTCATCTCCATCCAGAATATTCACCAGGATTGTGGCAGTCGTGTTGTATTTCTCCCTGGTGTTCATCTCCTGCATGTTCACATCACAAACCAGAGGAGATGCACATCCTGTTAGTGTTTTAAAGCAGTCCACATACGCATGCTTTACTTCATCACATTGTGTCACTGTAAATATCTGTGGCACCCACCATTGCATATATGACCACCTCCAGCTGAGTCTTTGTCTCAAAGTCCAGGGGCCTGTCCAGAATGACTCTGCCACTGTTGGGCAAGTCTATTCGGAAGTATTCGGCATCAGGCTGGTAAATAAAACGTTTGTTTGGATTAAGTTCCTGTGGCCCACTTTAGTGCTCTAACTGTACTGCACGAGCCAAGTTTTAGTATCATTACCTACCGACGTGTCATCAATAATGTATAATATTGTATCTCCATCAGCGTCTTTGGCCTTCACTGCAAAAACTTCAGAGTTTACTGCCGTGAGCTTTGAGAAAAAGAGATGTTTGGAATGTGTTATGAAGAGCTGTTATTTGTCCATTTTCTGAAAAGTAACTGCAGCAATAGTAAAGCAGTAAGTGATGTATCTCACCTCACTGACATGCACAGGTTGTGTTGTTCTCTCTATGAACCTTGGCTTGTTGTCATTTTCATTCAAGATCTCAACCATGATTCTGAATTGACTCTAGTAGCATGAAAAACATAGCATGAAAAAGTCTCTATACTGTGCGGTATATATTTGTACTGCAAAAGCATGAAATCTAGATAATGTAAGTCCGTACCTGTACTATTTCATCTTCGTAACATGTCAGGAACGCCATTAGCACTGATCCCATAACCTTTAGACAAAGTGAGTGGTCAGGAGAATGGAACAGAACTAAAGGGCACATTGAGTTTAGGGTGTGATTGCTCTATGACTCCTACCTCTCTATCCAGGGCCCTAGCGTAAGAGGAGTTGAGTCGGATACTTTCCCCCTCCAGGAAAAACCAGTCGGCGTTCTCTCCAGTGAGGCACAGTTTAACAGCTGTGGTTCCAGGATTCCGTTTAATGTTGATGTTCGCAATAAACTCTCCTGTTGGACTGTTCTCTCGAACAGCGGCAATAATATCATGTCCACCAAGGCATAGGCTTGCTAATAAGAAAACAGAATATGTATCATTATTGCAAGAGATGTCAATAGAAAAGTTAGAATGCTTCAGAGGTTGATCATGATAATGTGTACCTTTTACAACGTGGTAGAATATATTCATTGCCATTTGGCAAAGGAGAAGTTTCCAGGGTGTCAGCATCTTTTTAAATGTTCCACAAGAGTTGGCTGTCTGAGGAAAAGCAATAATATCATTCAGTTTCACTCATGGATCACAAGTGTTGAGTACTCTCTCTCTTTACTCTTCTGCCTTCTCTGTTCTACTGTATATTATACCATATTTTAAATTTAAAGTGTTTCTTATTCTCCAGTGCAAGACATCAGAATTCAGTTACAGTTGATCAATGTCTTGTACGTCTACTGTACATTTAAACTCTATAATCTATTGTCCATGTAAAGTCAAATCTAAATAAAACATAGGATCTTAGTATACTCTTCTTGGCTACAAGTCATTTGTGTGTGAGACAACTGTAAGTTTGTTGTCAGAGACACTGTGAGCAATTTTAAGAGTCATTTTCCAGATCAGGATGGAATCATCTAAGCTTTCTGTGCTTTCTCCTTGATCAACTTGATTGCTTGTATTGTAGCTCCTTTGGATTAGAGTTCAACCAAGGCATGTACTGTAAGTGGCAGTAGCTCAAAAGATTAAGTAAAGTGGTGATGATAGCCTGCTGTGAAAGAAGTCTCCCTGTTGTGAAAGAAGTCTCTCTGTTTTCTCTGTTGACAGATTAACTCAATTGGAAAGAACTATTGACTTCCACTTTGATTATTATCTATTATCCCAAATATTCTGAATGGAACAAAATTGACTTTAAAGTTGCCAATACTCATGATTAATATTGTCTTTGATAAGCACTTTGATTCTGGCATGGCAGCATCCCTACGTACTGACGTTAAAACGAGTTTTACCTCCCTAGTCTAGACTAGAGTGTCTACTTTGGTTCGCTCACAGTTGTGAGCCAATCAGTACACACCTTAGAATGATGTCACTTAATTTCTCTGATACACGTCGATAGGCTGTCTCTACTTTCGGATTATCTTTACAAAATTGATACATGACATTAACAGTCATGATCTTGAGGACTCTATTGCCGCTACGATGTCAGATGGAGTCAATAGTTGGCTATATTCAGTCACGCTACTTCGATTCCATGACATTTGAAATCTCATGCAGCAGTAAACAAGCTCGGTATATCAGTATTCAGTGTCACACATTACAGTATTGACATGCACATTAGTTTCTCATTCATTATCCCTTACTTACTTAGTCATAGGTACTCTTTTCCTCAGTCACTTCATTTATCTATCCAGTCGCCTATTGACATTCAACAGGCCATTGACAGCTTGTATTTACTAGTAGACTACTGTATTTACACTGTTTGTGATGACCAGGAGGATTGACCTCACACCTTCACTACTACAGGCACGTTCACATCCTTACATAATGCCTGGAAATCCAATTTACAGCTTGACGTTCCCAGTCTCCTGCTTCACACTAGTGTTGTCCACACTTACAGCACAGATCCAAAAACGTGAGTCTCAGTTTCACTTCTCAGTCAGGCAATCTTAAATCACTGTGTGATGAGCAGGGCTCTCTTTATGTATAGTATATTCCCATGATACAATCTTGCAAATCCACTAGGGGCCTCCCTTGTCTAAAGTTTTCCCTCACCCATAGCCTGCACTACAGACAGCAGGGGGGGATAATGATTGGCCAGTCTTAAGCTGGGTGGGTTCGTTAAAAGCCCCTCAGCATTGCTCCCCTGCAGCGATGGGAATCAGGAGATTTGAGGGGCTTCCCAGTCAAGTTCAGAGTTCATGCAGGTACTTTTAGCGCTGGATGAGCTGATTGCTGGACACACATGACCCTGCTTTATATTGAACATAGGGTTCAGGATCAGTTCATCACTTCCCATACGATAGATATCTTGTTTATGATGGCACAGACTGATGTTTTAAATTAAATCTATATTAACTTGCAATGTGCCACCAGATAGATCGAGACTAACGGCTGTTTCAAACTGTACACGTCTGTCAACTGATTCCATTGACTTTGCATGGAGCTTTCGCGAATTGCATTGTGGGTCCGTTCGTCCCAACAGCTCCGTTGCGTCCGTGGAAAAGTTGAAAAATGTTCAACTTTTCAGGTAGAAACGGATCCATCAAGCAATCAGAATTGACTCCCCCGCCGTTGTCCGTCAACGGACGTGTATAGTCTGAAACTAATGTAACTGACAAACACACAGATATACCTCAGTCCAATGGTGTGAGCCCGTCATTCACTGCTTCAAACTAATGTTACCGACTAGATTTCACATTTCACATAAGAATATCATAAGACCAGTTTAGTGAACGTGAAGGCTTTCATTTTTCAAAATAAAACACCTTTCTTATTACACTACATAGTGTAGTGTAATGTGTATAAGCTTAATCAGAATGAACTGAGAATTGATATTATTTATATGAGAATATAAAAAGTGTCAGAAAACTTGTACTTGGTTTAGACTGTTTCAAGGCCATAAACAAAAACAACCGTGTATGCTTTAGATAAAGCAGAAGTTTAAGATAGAACATTTTAGTTTAAAATAGTTTAAGATGACACATTTAGAAGACAGTAACCCTGTAAAACTCTTGAAACGTTCTATACATGATTGCCTAAAGTCATTCATCTATTCTCAGGCCTGTTCAAAGTGAATACCCTGACATGCATTAGCTCTACAGTGTCATTCATTCAATGCTTCATAGCCGTATGCTCATGAGGATTAGTGACTTAATGGCCATGAAATATGCTACAGGAAGTAGGTCTGTGTCACACAGTATGATTATCGGATTATAACGCAATGCAATATCATAGCCTACATCTCACTGCACATTCCTCATGTTTACACACTCTCTATTTGTCTATCCACACACGTGTGTGTGTGTGTGTGTGTTTGTGTTTGT
Organism: Sardinella longiceps; assembly: GCA_027497455.2. NCBI lineage: Eukaryota > Metazoa > Chordata > Actinopteri > Clupeiformes > Clupeidae > Sardinella > Sardinella longiceps. Next base: position 969,817 of record JAODXP020000026.1, read on the forward strand.
TTGTGTATACAGTATGTCATTGTTTTTCATTTCTCTTAGATTTTCAGTTGAGAATTACTGCGAGATCACACAGAGAGAAACCCCATGAGAGAGAAATGTCTGATCAGACGATGCGTGTCTGTGTCTGTTGTTTACTTGTGATAGGCAGATTGAAAAGCAGTGTGAGGCCCCTCTGCTTGCATTCTCCCAGCACTCCAGCCTCATTACCCTAATGGGATGACTGGACCAAACATCTTCAAAGCAATTAGGAGAGCCAACGCTGTCAGTCTCCATAGCAATGCAACAGCACACTCTTTCACAAGCCAAGGCTTTACCATACACAAGCATAACATCAAAAGCTTTTTAAAATCTAGATTTCTTAGCGATTCACCAATGAGTGTCATCTGAGGTGAGTCGCAAGCACAGATACAGATAGAACCTGTCTGCTTCTCCACAGTGGGTGTGTGAGTCCTTGACCCTGACCCTTCAACTTAATTCAACCATCAACAAATCCTCATAGATAAAGCCAAGCCAGTGGCCATCCACCACAAACACACAAATAAACATCCATGAATCACTAAGAAAAGAATAAGCTCTATTGCCAAGCTCTATTGAATAAGCTTCTATTGCCAAGCTGAGAGAAGAATAGGTCCTTGGAATCAAAGTTCCTGTCAGTCCTAGCCAGAAAAAGAGAATGACTAAACCCAAATGTAGACAGTAATTTGGGGAACTCCAGTCACAAGCACAGGATATCTCAACAGCCCCTAAATTAGTCATACTCACACTTGCATTTATGAAGGCTTGGAATCTCACTCAGGTGATCTTGAATCATCAGCCCTTGATGCACTGAAGCTCATGGGAACCTGCTGCTTCCCCCTCCTGGCCCTGTCCTTGTCCTCCTCGGCACATCTCTGTGTGTGTGTATCTCTCTCGCTCGCTCTGGGCTGAATGAAGATTCACAGCCACGCTACATGCAGGCACTTTCTCCAGGCCAGGTTCAAGCAGATCTGCTTTACTCTAAGGTTAAACAAGGAGCAAAAGCGAGAGGGAGAGAAGTGAGTGTGTTTAAAGAGAATTAAAAGCTTTTGAGCCAGCACAGACAGGGAGGGGGCTTAGAAGGCGTTCCCAGGACAGGAGAGCTCAGTGGCTGCTACGAGAGGTTAAATAGAGAATGTGGACGCTGCTGCCTGCCTGCTGGCTAAGTGCTAAAGAGGCTATTGTGTGCCAAGCTCATGCCTCACGCCTGAGCTGCCTAGTGCCGGCCTCCTCCCCGCCGCACAGCACACTCCCCTGCAACCTGAGGCACGTGTGCAAGGATACCGCCTGCCCGCCTGCCTGCCTGCCTGCCTGGGGTGTCCTCTGGAATGATCAGATGACATCTATCACTCCTGCAATTGTGTCACTCAGCCCCCTCTCTAAAGGACCCTTTTAACCTTGCTGTGGGGAGTGCTACTCTATTTGTATTGCTTGACTTTGTGGCATCAATCCCACCTTATAGAAGCCCTCTGTGAGACTGCTGTTCATTAATTACATTTGACAAGGGATTAGGTAGCTCAGCACTCTCCCTCCCCCTCTCACCTTCCTGGCCTTCCTGGCTGTCTCTCTGCTCAGCTCTGCACTTCAACTTACAGTACTCCTCAACTTCACACTTTGGACAAATTGATAGAACTCTCCAGAATCTCCAGTGTTGTAATCCATTGCTTCAATTTGTTTGAAGGTATCCCCTCCTCAACTCTCTTAGCACATAGCAAAGACAGTGACAGGAGATAATGGGTTTAGCCCTCTTACCTCTGTGCAGTGATTAAGTGTTATTATGGATTAAACACCATTCCATTCCATTCCCCTCCCATGGCTCTGTGCACAGACACAATGGTGTCACAATCCCTTTGTGTTTCTTGTGGACTGCTGTCTGTCTTGCAGTGCCAGACAAAAGAACATTGGACTGTGGCTTAATAAGCAGGCTCACACCAGCACCTCTCAATCCCTCCACCCCTTTCAGTTTCCTCATCTGGCTCCCAAGGTGTGGAGTTGCAGTCTCCTCTCCTCCACGTTCCCACAGAAAGTGATCAGACTTAGACTCAGCTCACCCTTCTATCCTGGTGCTCTCTCTAGTGACTAATGCCCTTGGCCTCTGGGTGGAACCTCACCTAAGTGATGCACCTTATTGCTGCAGGGCCAAGGGGACTTTGGAAGCTTCTGAGGGGGCTTGAGGCTGTTACAAAACAATCCTCAAAACTTGCTTCACTACTTGGTTTCTTGTTGGAATAGGTGTGTGGATATGTTTGCCAGCATCTTAAAATCCAATATGTCTAAAGTTCACTTAACAAAGAGTTGTTTATTCTTATTAAAGAGCATTATTATTCTTTCATGATTCATTTCAAAGAATATCAAAATCTGGCTAAAGGTAAATGAGATTGGTAAACTTCTGCTAAATCCCCTTGTACTGTGAGTGAAACGGAATTCCTGTTATGTTTAGTGGATCAACTATAATGTTGGGCTGTCTCCTTAATCTCCTTCCTGAATAATTATATCTGTTGCATAATTGGGTTACAGCATGTAAGCTACTACTCTACAAATCTGATTTTCATTGCAGACAGTAGATGGCACTTTTGGGTTTGCAATGCCTCAAATGGACAGTTTCCATAGATCACGTAAATTAGATTAATTTGATACAATTTGACATTGCTGAAACACCATTTTAATTACAAATCTTCCATTTTTACATTTAATGTCAATTTAGTGACATTAAATGTTCAGTCTTCATGGTTTATGTTTGCCACACAACCCACAGGAGAATAATATGTCTTACAACTGTCAGCTAAATTGTGTCTTTTTTTCAAAGAGAGAGAGACAAGTTTGAATTCCGTGGCCGAAGATCTGGCCAATGCTAGAACTCAGAAGATGCCAGAGACAGCAAAGACATCCAGTGTAGACCTACTGTTGTAAATGTTTTTTTTTTTTAATCAGAAATTGTAGTTTACTAAGAAATTTGAAAATGAGAGATGGCCAAATGTCAATTTATTCAATTAAAAAAGTTTAAGCCAACTGAGCAATAAAGGTTTACAGCCAGTTACACTAATGATGACAAATGGAGTCTCTGAAAGTCTTGCACTTACCACAGACATCTTATTAAATATCCCTATTAGTGTGAGAGCTTTATACACAATACATGTCATGGATGTGACAGAACAAATGCTGAATATTTAGTCATTTTTTTTCATGTAGCCTCGTTCTACAGCCAGAGTAGCAATAGCCTCCATTAGCCTAGTATTTCATTTAGTGTTATGCGCCAACAGAATTTGCAGTGACAATGCAACATTTTATCCCAATCCGTGTGACAAGAGAAGGGGCAAAATAACAAAAAACTTTGTTAAATAAAAATAATACTGTGTGGATAAAACCATTAATTCCAATGACCTCCAAAGCAGCAGCCTGTTTCTATGTAGTGAACCTTCCACTCAACATTCTCCCACTCTAGTCAGAATCCTCATACCTTGAACAGTCTTACAGATTTATTTGTATTTCTCATTGCTTCTGTACTCATCTCTAAAGGCCACGATCTGCACTTAGATTAATTTTGACTCGTGAGCTGCTTCTCAGTGTTTTTAGTCACTGACCTTTTCCTTGACATCATTAGAATGCTGTCTTCTGAAGCCATAAGTCAGAAGCATTTACGTCTATTGAATTTGTGTGCTTTTAATCTAACACATATTTTTTTTTAGTCTTCCAGCTCCACATATGCTGTATATGCTATGTGCTCTGTTCAGGTGTAAATGACTTGCATGGCAAGTGTATAAAAATAGGCTGGTGTGACCCTACTGCTGATTACACTTATTAACAGTCGGTCTGGACCATATAAGGATAGGCTAGAGCTGTGTGTCAGGGTAGCCAATCACCTGCTTGCACGCACTGATGACTTCAAAAAGATGGAAATGCTACAACACCGTTGTCTCTCAGTTTCCATTGTTTTATGCCACTTCCTTTAGTTTCCAGCTCCCGTCTTGTACATGACACACTAACACTCTTTTCTTTACACCTCCATTTCACAGCTGTGGAACATCATTAGCGCTCCTCAAATAGCTACATCAAGCTTTGAGGTGCTATCTGGGAAAAAAAGCTGCTGTTGATTGAAAGTGCATGAGGAGCACATTGTGCCCCATGTACATATGAAAGAGTCAGTCAGTCCTGTCAGAGGGCTATTCCTACAGTGTGGCTCTGGAGCCATACATAGCCTATGTGAATATTGCAAACACAAGGAGTAGACCTAATATCACAAACACAGAAAGACACAGTACAAGTCCTTTTCCAAAGAAAGTGATATTAATTCTAAGGTTACCATGGCTTTATGTGAGTACAGTTTCATAACCACTTCTTTTCTCCTTCCTTTTCCTGCTGACAATACTCTGTGACATCAAACAACAGGGCATAGGTTGAAATGTGCAGAAAAAGTGCTAAGGTTAATTCAGTCCTCCACACACTTCAAGCAGAGCCTCATCATAGATTTACTCCTTGGTTAGCGGGCACTTTGTTGTGTCTTCAGTCGGACGCTTGTGTATGGTTTACCCAACTCAACACTTAGTGGAAGGTTATCTCTCACAGCTGTTGTCTCTGATGCCTACCTTTCCTATTGTTTTAACTGGTCTGTCTGATGCCCATAAAGCCCCTTATAGGGCAGGCATGGTGCTACAGTGAACAGGCTAATATTGAGCAGAGGTATTACGCTGATCTTTGGCTGTCTTCGGGACAAAAGCAGCATGTAATTGTTTCCTGCCAATTTGAGAATGCACTAAAATTTTACATAAAAATGGCCATGGGTTATTAAGTTAGTCTCTAGCGGCAGGCTCTCTCATTTCAACTCCCCTGGAGAACATGCGTATGAGAAACTAGAGCATCACAAGAGGAGCGTTTCAGAGAATGACATTTTAAGCAGACTGCTTCTGAATGTGGCATTTGGCTCCCTATGAGCAATTGTTGAGTAAACAAAACTTGTCAACTAGCTTTATATTATTGACTTTACAGGTAGGCTATATAATATCAGGAGATGTGATTATTTAAGGTACTGATGATGATCTTTGCTGTGTTTTGTTTTTTACGTTTTTATAACAAACACCAATGACCAATGTGGATTTGGTCTCCAGTGGGCTGTCAGCAGACCGCCATCTTCCCTTTCAGGGTCAGCCTGTTCCCAGGGCCCTATTCACTCCCCAACTCGTTGCTTGGACATTGGAAATTCTGTACGGCTTGAACATTCCCAGTCACATTGACTGCAGTAGTCACGTTGGAATGTAGCATTATCTTAAATGAACTACTAGATGGCTACCGTTAAAGTTAGTGTTTTGGCAGACTTGTCAGCTAACGTCTGAGTGCAAGTTTGTGTGAGTTTTCTTTTTTTATTAGTCAACACTCTTCCTCTTAATACTCCATTATGCCATGCTCATAATCAGCCAGTACCATCTGGCACCTACGTAGGCAAAAGGCATCAGCAGTCTGCGTGGCAGTGCAGGCCTAGACCATGCCAGTAGCTTATTGCCTATCCTAAATACCAATGTGTTTTCCTCAGGACTGGAACATGCTACAGTATTGTTTTTGTCCATCTGGGCAGCTTTGCATCCAGACTGCAGATCAGAGTAATTGCCACTGCTCCATTAAGGCTCTCAAATCCCATGTGTTTGGCAAGCCCAAAGCAGCCATTAACACCAGACCTGAACGCAGCATGCAGGGCCCACCAAACAGTGCAAGTGCTTTATGGTTCTCAACATTTTGCTTTAAAGTAGCTCACCTCTGGCAGACCTCTCACACCTGCCCAGACTAAAATTGACTTCTTGTCCTGGGTGATTTCAATCATGCCTATAGTGAACAATGTATTGTACTGTAGTGGATGGCTCCAGATCTACCATTGAGGAGTGACCAGTAGGGGTCCCGTCCCCCGATGGTTCATACTGGTGCCCATTTTCACTTCCGCCAAGGAGGTTGTGTTTCCACTGGCTTCTGTCTGGTTGTGTGGCTGTGTTCAAAATAACTCGAAAAATAGTTGGATGGCATTTTCAGACCTGTGTATTGGGACAAGTAACCAGGGGTTAAAGTGGGGGGGAACGTGGGGGTACGCAGTACCGGCACCTCAGATAAATGAACAATATCATCCTATTCTTCTTCTATACTCAATTTTTCTTTGTTTGTGCCGACACAAAATATGAGAGTTCCCCCTCCTGCTAAATCCCACTTTAACCACTGCAAGTAACTTCAAATTTTGGTGGTGATTGGTGATCCAGAGTACCATCTGGATTTTATATTGTGTCTGTAAACACATTTCCTTGGCAGAGGTCTATGCTCTATGAGTGCTTTTCTAGTATTTTCTATATTAATGATTTACTTGAATGTTTAAATGTTAATGTTCATGGACAACACAATTATTTTTACTAGTGCTGGCAAACACTTTAACTCAAGTGATTAATCCAAAAAAAATGGAAATACTATGGACTAGCTATGCCCAACAACAGTGCAGGGTGAAGTAAATATGCATTTAATTGTGTCAAACTCTCCTTCCAATTTTTGGTCGTATCTCTCTCCCCTGGCATTTTTCATATTGAGATGGATTAGCCTATTTTGGATCTTGTTCAAGACGTTATTTGATGTTTGGGGAGTAAGTGGGGTAGGGGAGAGGTGTGAATTGTCCACTTTGAGAAGAACAAAGACAGTTAATTAGAGTCAGGGTCTTACCAGGTGAAAATAACGATGGCAACTACCCTATCATCCCAAATCTCACTTGTGGGAATGAGTTGCAATTAAAGGTGATAAATCATGATTAATCATGGCAAAAATTTGTGATTAATCAGCTTAATTTTCATTTGACAGCACTAATTTTTACTAAAGCTAAAAATCCTGAGGAAGCAGCACAGGTGCTCTCTACAGATCTTACACATACCAACATTGTGCCTAATAAACGGTTTGCTTACTGTAAACTTTAAACAACCTTCCACCATGCTAGGATTTTAAATACTTAGGTGTGGATGTAGACTCCAACCTCTCATCAAAAACACATAAAAATTAAGTGTAATCTTTATGATTATAGGCAACCTAGAGGTTAAATGATGCCGCTGCCATAATGTAAGGCAAGGTAAGGTGTTTAAGACACGCAATGAATTATTGTGTCACCAGCTGGTCTACCATCCATACCAGTGAAACCTTTGTACAAAAAGGCCCATAGACTCCTGATTAAAAACCTCTTACACCATCACTGTAACTTAGAGAAATACAATCTGATGAGGTTGTTTTTTTTTGTTTGTTTGTTTGTTTTTTGCAAAATTTGAAAACTCCCCTACATCTGCATTTTGTAGAGTTCTACATGCCCTGGTGCCCTTTTTGCAAGAATTTATCAAATTGTCGTCATACCCGGGTCACTCTAGCAAACAGAGATGTTGAGGTTGTTTTTAGGCAAACCTCATTCAGCCATAATGCACCAGCCATTTGAGGCAGTGCATTGTGGAACACAATACCCCCATCTAAAAGGAAATGTCCCTCTTTGGCCACCCTCAAGAGCCATGTTAAGGTATAGCTTAGAGCTGCCCAAAAATGCAACCACCTCTAATTGATTAATTGGCTTTTTTACTTCTCTCTAATACTGTTTCTTGCTGTTTTGTATAGCTAATTCTACAAATTTTGATGTGCATCTATATTTGTTTATGCATGTCCTTTTATACTGAAACATCAAACCTGCCTAGTATGTTGGACTACAGGTGGAAATCAATGTCCTGCATTGTCCTTAAATAATTAATAAATAAATAACATAAATTGATTTAATCAAACATTAAAAAAATGATATTGTAAACAATGGTGCCTAAATCAAGGATCAAATGTGTGCAGTGTCCTAGTGCCCTGTAGACCATGCGTTTGCCATATATGGGGGCATGCAATATAGAGCTTGAAGTGTGGTAAATTGATAGTGTCAAGTGTCTGGCCTGGAAATTCTGATGGCCAATGCACTTAGGATGGAGAGTGCCCTTCACATGATTCATTCGGCCTTGTTTCCGTGGTTACTTAGATGTCCAAGGTGAGGAAATGCACTCTTTCATCTATTTTTGAGCTCTAAAAGCTCAGACACCTTGTGCACGCTACACCTCACCCAGGCAGGCAGGCAGGCAGACAGGGTACTGTATGTCTTCCCCGCTGGGCTGCTTTTAAATGAAGTCCCACCACAAAGACGTGATATGAAGCCCACTACACACAGCACCTGTGCAGTGCTACAGTGACACAAGGGAGATTAAAATGTCAAGCATAAATGTCAGATTTATCAGGTTAGTTTAACATCTCTTAGGTTAGTTTAATATGCCTGACCCACCGCCCCCCCGATGCACAATGAGATCAGGAGCTGGCAAGAGTTCCCCAATAAACTGCACATACTGTGTGTGTGTCATTTGCTGTTATTTGATGATACTTTTTGGCCATGATTACTTGCTAAATTTGGGCATCAGGAGAGGCAAGGGACATCATTTGTCAGGCATTGAGAACACATCTTGATTACAGATGACAGGGATGTCATGCATGAATTGCAATTGTATGATTGCTGAGGGCGCTCCCTGAAAATAACATGATTACCTGTGTGCTGTTCTCCAAAGCCCTGATCCACGTATTCACTCTAAACTCCTTCTGTTCACACAAGCTGTAAACCTGTCTTTACTTTTCCATTTGACAACTGCAGCATTTCATTTGTCAAGAAACTGCTTCAAAACTCTGTTAGCATTTCAATCTTTATTAATACCACAGCATTGACATGGAATACCACTGTAAATAAACACAACAGTCTCATGGAATGTTTTTTGAAGCACTTGAATCGACTTTGGATGTAAGAAATACGATATGTCGGATATCCACATGATGATCGTTAGCCCTGAATATAGCACACCATTCAATAATCTCTACTTGGAACATCTGATATTGTTTTATATTCAGTACAATACGGAGACACGTGTACTGTGCCTATTTACACAACACCATGGGCCATCAGTATGGGCTTGCAAAACCATAGTCATCTAACAATACCAAACACTGTTTTATTTGATTTTACATTAGAGAGTTCCTCCTACATGTCTCAATAAATAAATTGAAAATAATCTTTAAATAAACGGGATTGTGCCTCTATTAATGACCGCTCCCAAGTGGAGGCACAGTCAGTGTCAATGATTGAGTTAGTAAATAAACAAAATTTATCAAAAATTTAAGAATATGTTCACAGTTAAATTAATAGTCATTCAAATGAAGATACAGAACATTACATGCACATCAAGTACAGTAATGGTTTATTATTATTATTATGATGGTGAAGATTATTATTATTTGCACGTAACATTCACATATTTTATGCCTCTGGGCCATGATCTCAACAGAATTTTTGAGCATAACTCAAACAATAATAATTGATAAAGGGAGTTAGATTATGTTACAAGGCAAGCAGCATCATTCTTCTGGTAAGTCATATTAACTAAGGCATCATGGAAATCCTGTCATTCCACAGTGAGCCAATGTATGTGAAGGTCTTCAGTATGGTTTGAGATGTGTGGTGGAGAAGTCTAGGCTTCATGTCCGACAGCAGAGGAGCTTGTGAAAGACGTTTCTGAACTCTGCATTGAAGGCTGTGTATATGATGGGGTTGACCGCACTGTTGACGTACCCCAGCCAGGTCACCACACTAATCAGCGAGGGCTCGATTTTGCAGGAGACTTTACAAAGGGCTTTGGTGACGTGAACCACAAAGAAAGGAGTCCAGCAGGCGAGGAACACACCTGTGAGACGATGGGAGACAAGAGAAGGGAGATGACATTGTGTACCAGGCCTTCAGAATGGAGAAAAGGACAGACTGGTAAGTGCTTGGCACAAGCAAATAAAAATGAAAATTCTTTTAATTTCTCATGTGCAAACACAAAGCAACCAATCTGAGATGGAACTATATTCTTATTCGGCCATAATAATCAAGCAGTCCAAGTAGTTCCAACTGGATCAAGCAGTCCAAGCCCCTGTTCCTTGATTATTACGCCGGAATGACAGTCCCATGTCATCTCAGTTTTAAAAATCATCACATTTCATTTTCTGTCGGTTTTAGTACACCATGTTACTACAGAAGAGAGAAAAAGAGAAAAATAACGGAATTCTATATTAAGCAAGATGCTACCCTGCTGGAACCCATGGAGTAGAAACACTAAGATGATGGAAGAAAGGAACCACTTCCTTTGAACAGGAAGAAAGCTTGAGTGGCAGCTCATGGGGGGCCTATCTGCTTTAGGCTGGACAGGTGGGGGCGGGGTTTGTAAACACTGTAGACACTGTGGGCTTATGACTTCAGACATGAATCACAATAATCATCAATTAATCATGTCGGATATGTTCACGATTTAAGTTCTGTATAAAGTATAGGGCAGACAGGACATGGTGCCAAAAATCAGTAATGGCCTGGCACTGGTCGTATGAACACCATGTTTTCACTCTCTCTTCATCTCTCTCTCTCTCTCTCTCTGGGAGCATTTTTTCTCTACGCTATTAGTCAAGCACAGCAGGACGGAGAAAGCTGCTATTTCCTGACATGCATCTCTATGCTTGTGGGCTGCAACATTTACTGAGCTATTTGTCCAACAACAGCACGCTTGTTTTCACAAATACACACACCTTACAATAAAAGGCCATCATTCCTCTCCCCGCTTACACAGAATTGTAAATAGCTATATGGATCATGATTATGTCCAATTTTCAGTGATCCAAAGTTAAATGTGGCAAATGTTTCATTCAGTGTTCAATGTTTCAACCTTTTCAGCTAGTGCTATTGAATGCATTGATTTGCAGCAATGCTATTTGATTTGGTCCAAGCCAACATTGTTTTTTGTTTGTGTGTTTTTCTTTTTCAGTCCCAAAGGTCAGACTGTGCACAGACACCAAAGTGCTTTTTTGCATTGATACATTAGACAGACAGAGGAATGTTAGTCACTAGCAGAGATTGTATGCACAATGTAGCATTTGCCATTTTTTTCAACTTGCGTAACGTGTCTATTTTTTATGCCGTAATTTCTGAAGTAGATTCAGCATGCTGGCTACATTTTCTTTTCATTCCACTGTGCTCACTTACCTACGACCACCGGCAGCACCTTCATGGCCTTGCGCTCACGGCCGCTCACGCGGCTGCTCTTACTGTGGCGTCGCGAGCGACGGGAGCTGTGGTTCTTGGCGAGCCCGTTCTCTCTGGGTCCACTTGTGCCATAGGGCCTCTCCATGGGCTCAGCGTCCGACACACTGTCCAGCTGAGTGGTCATGGGGTCACTCTCTGTCCCTAGAGGCAGCTGGTTCTCATCCGTGGTCAAGGTGAGGGGGCTGATGGGACTCCGAGGGCTGGCAGGTGTGGTGGTGGTGTCGGGAGAGGCAGGCGATCCAGGTGTGGCTGAGATCACAGGTGCAGCGGGGCTGGTGGTTAGGGAGTTGGGGCTGTGTCCTCCAGGCACAAGATACACCACCTTCTCCTTCTCCTTCTCCTTCTCCCGCACCTGGCCCTGGCCTGGCTTGTCCTTGTCCTTGTCCTTGTCCTTGTGCAGTGCTGGGCCCAGCCGCAGGGACAGACTCTGGGGCCCCCGCGCTGGACACCGCAGGTGGGAGCGGCTCCGCCCCGAGCTCCAGCGCCGCAGCCCACGGAACATCCAGTAGTAGAGGAAGAGCATGACTGGACACGGCACGAAGAACGAGCAGATGGACGAGTAGACCACAAAGCGGTCATCCTCCAGCTTACACTCGTGTGGGTTGCGGCCGGACACCTGGTTCAGTCCAAATATGACTGGGCTGGCCACCGTCAGAGACAGGACCCATGTCGCTGCGATCAAAGCCAGCTGTCGCATGCTGAACTGGTTTCTGTTGTACTTTAGTGGGACCACAACAGCAATGTACCTGAGGGATACATATTTTACACACTGTGTCAATAATTTACCATTTCACAAACCAGACTCTCATCTCAGACCCTTTAGCTGACTTGGCTGTATGACATAGATTTTTTTTTTTTAAATTTGTAAAATGTCATGGTAACAATAAAATTAGATTTTGTACGATGAAAACAGCTAAATCAATTTCACTCGTCAGAATCTAAACATAAAGTTCCCTAAAAATAGACTTCCTTTTATTTTGCAAGAGAACGTTAATGTTGTGTGGGAATGCAAAAGTAACTCCCCAAAAAATCCCATCTAGAACCTCCATGGGCTTAGTACATCCCCTAGCTCTTATAGGTGGAAACTCTTGATGTTGATGTTATGTTTAAGGATCTGAATATTTCACAACTTTGCCAAAAGCTGACGTCAGTCCAGATTGACTGCTGCTGGTTGGAGAGGGGCTGTGAGAATACCAGACTAGAATATGCAGAACAGCCTCATTTCTGCTCATGAAAATTTTATAACCACTTCAACAGTGACTTATATGAGCTAAATTTATTTTAATGGAGTCACAGATTTGTTGCTGTCCGGATTGGCCTGTGTAACTGAAAAAGAAGATCATTGAAAGCATGATGAAACCAATCAGATTAACTTTGTTATTTTTAAATTCCTACAATCCAAAATGTGATGTTAGACACTAGATATTGGAAACAACAAATAATTCAAATGATTTCTGTAAGACTGCAACAGTTAGCTGCTGCTGCTGCTGTGTCCTACAGCCTGTAGGGAGAGTCTGTCCGTGTGTGTGTCTGTCTGTCTGTTTGTCTGTCTGCAACAGGCCTCTCCTAGGCATTATCTGTGAATGCATCTCCATTCCAGACTCCCCAACAGGGATCTGATCCTCTCCAAAGACTTTGTTTCTGCTACACAATGAATCACAGTCCTGTTTGCCCTTGCCATTATTCATGCTATGCCATTATTGTGTGTTTCCTGGCCGAAGTGAGGTGGAAGGGAGGTGTGTCTCACCTGTCCACACTGATAGCGCAGAGGTTGAGGATGGAGGCAGTGCAGAGCATCACATCCATAGTCATCAGCGCGTCACAGATAGACATGCTCAGCGTCCAAATGCCCCCAAGAAACTTCACCAAGACAGAGAAGCAAAGGAACTGTAAGTATATGATCACACTAAGCAGCACATTTCCTATTCAGCTAGAGTCTAACCTTGCCTCATTGTCACATTGAAAAAGTAGTTTTTTTTTTTTATTTTCAGCCGCAATACATTTTTTTGGTATGTAGCTAAATTTAATTGCAATACAATTTCCTTTAGATTTGTACATTTACGGGAGCAGAAGTGGTAGTGTAATGCCCGTGTGAGGAAAGACATGAGGAGGAACAAGATGAGGGTTGAGAGGAGAGGATTGGATTGGAGAGGAGAGGAGAGGAGAGGGCCTTAAGTGTGTTGGAATTACCATGAAGAAATGAAAGTGTCATAAAAAGCGAGTGTTATATGACAGTGAGGGTTATGAAGGGTGCTTTTGAACAGAGATATTGCACTCAGCAGGAGTGTGTTTGTGTGTGTGTGTGTGTGTGTGTGTGTGTGTGTGTGTGTGTGTGTGTGTGTGTGTAGGTAATGCAATAGATTCCTCTCAAATGTACCTCAGTGTAGACATACAGAGGCAGTACCAGCACCGCCAGCAGGAGGTCGGCCACAGCCAGACTCACAATGAAGTAGTTGGTGGCAGTTTTCAGGGACCTCTCGGTGAGAACACTCAGACACACTAGAACGTTCCCCAGGATAATGATGAGAATGAGCGGGACACCACACACCAATGCCAGGTAATTGTACCCCCCGGGGGGCACATACTCTGCCCAGGGGGACGCGCTGGCCGTCAGATTAGCCATGCTGGTGCCCCTGTCTCCACACGCTGCTCTGTGCTTAACATCTGGGAGAGTCATTATCACAACAGATGGGGCATTAGTGTAATTGCGGCTGCATGTACTCCAGTGCATTGGGTGGGTTCAGCAAGGCTGTACAGGAGTAGAGAGGGGAGTCTTACCTTGTTAAAACCAGAGCCAGAGTCATGCACAGTCTGTGAGTAACGTTGTGGCTCGTGAGGGACTTGAGTGAATGGCTTGAGCGCATCACATCCATTCTTCTAGCCTTGAAAGCCTTTCTGCTTGAGCTAGATGGGGGAGGGAGATATTAAGTAATCAATACAAATGATTTTCTTCATGTCCATGATATGAAGGATACAAACCACCAGGTTTAGGCATATTTGCCCATAAGCAACAGTTGCCAGTGTGTCATGATGAAGCATGGTGTTCTATTAAGAGTTTGTCTTGCCTGTCTCTGTGGTTAAATAGGATCATTTATTTAGTTTTATTCATTCAGTGTGTGTGTGTGTGTGTGTGTGTGTGTGTGTGTCTGTGTCTGTGTCTGTGTGTGTGTGTGTGTGTGTGTGTGTGTGTGTGTGTGTGTGTGTGTGTGTGTGTGTGTGTGTGTGTTGGCTAGGGTAGCGTTGAGAGGCAGATCAGAGAGCTGCAGTCTCTGTCTGATCATTTGAAATTCTCTCCCTTACAACGGAGGTTAAGGTTGCCATGACACCAAACCTGTGCTTGTGCGGGAGAAAGGAAAGCACTTGGAGACATGCAGATTCAAACACATCCTCTTCAAGCGCTTTCTTTGCCATTTCACTCGGAAAGAGCAGCATGGATACACTTTTATATCAATAGACAAAAATACTCAGAAAGACTTGCCTCCACTTATTTTCCAGCACAAATGAGGATGTCAGCTCACAGGAAAATCTTAAGTCATTAAAATGAAAAAGCAATCAAATGAAGAAAGAAAAACATTATATTTTTTTCCTGTGTTTTCAAACTCTTCTACCTCTGATAAGGAAGGTATTGGTACATCAGGTGATACAGTCAGAAGAGATTTAACTGAACTGAAATTTAACAGGGATGGGATGACTATTTGATCCCCTTCGAGAGAGAGAGAGAGAGAGAGAGAGAGAGAGAGAGAGAGAGAGAGAGAGAGAGAGAGAGAGAGAGAGAGAGAGTTGCTCGGCTATACACAGCTTGTATATCATCGTGGTCACAGGCCTAATCCATGTGTGCAGCCAGCCCCTGTACCCACTGTTCTGTTGTAAATGTCAGTGCAGGCAGGAGATGGCTACCTAATGGTAGCAGCAAGGGGACATTTGAGGGATGTGTTGCAGCCTCTCTTAAATAAAGTTTGTTGAACTTGATCTGATAAGACTTGACCATCTGACAAAGCAAAATAAAAGATCTGAGCATATACCCCTCACTCTGATCTGCAGTGATTCTATCTCAGTCACAAATTACATTTTCAATCAGTTAACCTCAAAAGTCATTCATCTAGTTGATATGGGAAATTGAAATAGGAAAGCAATAAACACATTTTAAATGCCATGGCTTTTGTTGTTGCTCATGGTGTTTTAAGTCAAAGAGGGTTATGGAGAAAATTATCTTTAGAAATAAATATATAGGCAATTCCAGCGTAATGGACGTGGCATTTCCATGCATTATTGAAGAACAAGCCAAGCAGTATTTCACAATTTTGTTCATTTTTTTCCATACAAACTCCATGGCTGAATACAGGTGAACACAAAAAAATAATATCATATTAATTTGCGTTCTGGACTTTCCACCAAACAGGACACCTGAGTGAACACAAAAATGTAAATGTAAATGGAAAATAAATGGTTTTGATTAGGGTTATTTTGGGAAAACCGGCATTATGGACGTGACATACTGTAAATGTGTTAAGGATGTGACACGTCTGAAATAGCCTTTCAAAAACTATACAAAATAAGTGTGAATGCTGAATTTTAACCTGTAATGATTGAAATAGTATAATAAAAATAGAAAACAACTGATAGCATTGTAGCTTTGTGTGTGTTATCACTCACTTTATGCCCATTAAAAGCCCCTCCATAGACTTACATTACACAATTAAAAATTGTAACAAATAGATATCCTTTCAACACTTGCTCAGTTGATAATTTACATTGAGACAATACTTTTTCGTCTTGCAAGTTTTCCGAAATACTTTGTACATACAGATGAAACTTTTTTTTTCTAAGGTGAGGTTGACTTTTTCGTGGAATATACATATTGTAAATGGTATGTTCAAACGTATAATTGGTATGTGATACAATAGCCTATTTATAGTATTCCATGGAAATCTTTAAGCCTATCAAAGTAGTTTTACAACTAGAAGAGTTATTGTGATGTCCAAAAGTTATGATTATGTCTAGTTGCCCACAATATCATTTTGACTGAAGTGTTGAAGTGAATAGTCTAGTTATAAAGTTTAAGGATTAGGGTTAGGGTTATTGAATTTTGTTTTCAAAGTTACTTTAATTGTTTACAGTCGGTGCTGCTGCCATAGTCATTAAGAATATGAAAAACAATGTAATGAAATAATTAACTTGTACCCGCCTCATGTGAATTCAAATGGGACCTTGTAATGATCGCAGCCTGGTTTGTGAACAGCGTAGGCATATAGACACGGCAGGTGGTCTTTGACAAATTTGAGCAAATCCAGAATTTTATTACATGTAACGTATCCAGTGTAGCCCTTGCTTCACACTTCATTAATTGCAACCATTCATAAATCTTTCCTGCATACACATACCATACCAGCATAAAACATAGCAGCAAAAATAGATTGTCTAACACAGATGATGTTGAATAACAGAGATGCTGTGCTGAAGTGTGCTGAATAGAAGTCAATTGAAGTGTTGTGCGTCAGTCTAATGTGTGACATCAGAAAAGTTTAGCACCATTTATACTGTAAAAATTAAAGGAAAGTCAAAGCACTTTTTAAGGTTCCTCACTCTGCCACACTAGCGGAACCCATAATGGAGCTTTCAGGAACCCTTTTTACAAAATATACTAGTTCTCTAAAGTTCCCTGGGGATGTGAGCTCAACCAGTAAGTGACCAGAGTGTGACCACTCCTGGGCGATTTTTTGGCTTTAGAGAGCAATCTGGAATTGGCAATTTCTTTAAAGAAGGAAGAGGACAGCTGACAATCTTCTGGGCTGAGTTAATCACTCTCCGTATTGATTTGATGTCTCCTGTCACACATTACAACCGGTGTGCTGTCTGTGCCTGCAGCCTCGCACACAACTTCCTGAAAACTAAAAAGCCTCACTTCTGGTATTGAATTTTTCTTTCTTTTCTTCTGTGGCAGTGGAGGTGGTGACATTATCGGTTCCTCCTCCTGTAATATGTGACTTCCTAATGACCAGTTTGTTCTGGACTGCTGCTCATTAATTATAGTCACAAGACTGTCAGTCCAAGCGCATTCCTCCAGATGGGAACAATGACTGGTGATAAGGCTAATTACTGGCCTCTTCCTGCCATAGAACAGGCCCGTTAGTCAATGGCCATTTGAGAAGCGCAGCAGTGGGGGGCAAATATGAAATTGAACTGTGTATGTTGAAGGGCTCCTCTCACTGTTAGACCAGAATAGCTCATATCATAAAGTATTTGCACACTGTTCCATGAATCCTGACCATATATGCGGTAGCTCATATCTAACTGCACTCAAAAGTGAGCCATAACACTGTGTGTGTGTGTGTGTGAGAGAGAGAGAGAGAGAGAGAGAGAGAGAGAGAGAGAGAGAGAGAGAGAGAGAGAGAGAGAGAGAGAGAGAGAGAGTTTGGACAGATATCAATGCAGACAATACATGGCGACATTTCCTTTGTGTGTCTTTTTCTCAGTGTTTTTCTACAGTGATTCTCAGTGTTTTTCTCAGTGTTTTTTACAGTGATGTTGGCAGCAGTGTAGAATCAAAGTAAGGTGGAGGTGACAGTGACAAAAGATCAAATTGATGTCTGAAAGGGGTGTGCAATGCATATGCAAAAAAAGAGAGGTTCTATTTCTAATTTTAACTCTTAGTATTTGTGGCCTATTATTACTATGAGTGCTACAAGTGTAGCAAGCACAGCAATCATTGGCTTTGCACACATTTTGTTTGTACACAAAATACTTATTTGTGATGACGACCCAGATCTTCTGAGAGTACCTCTTCCCCTATATTCTATCTGGAACGTATGCACTTATTGCACTCTTGCATTTTCAACTCAGTGAATGAGCGAGTTTGTGTGTGTGTGTGTGTGTGTGTGTGTGTGTGTGTGTGTGTGTGTGTGTGTGTTTACAATCAATTTGGAATTGGGTTGGGGGCACAAGCTGTCCATCAAAAAAGAACAGGACTTGTAGGCTGCAAATGCCAATTTCAGCAGCGGACCTTCAGGCCATAGCATTGTTGACAGAGAAGGTAATTTTTTAATCTAATGTAATTCCTCGACCCCTTATTATATGGGGTACCGTTCTTACTGCTCCTTTATTTAATTAGCTGCAAAGGAATTAAGCTATATATTAAAATATGCTCCACATTTGCAAAAAGCCTATACCTTACCTTTAATCATCCCTGTTGGTTGCTTTGGATAAAAGCATAAATGCAAATGTCCATCTACAGATTGGTGGACATCAATACATTGGGCCAGTGAAACAGTGGACATGTAGAACTATTTGACTCATTGCATATTCAACACCGTTCAACAATCATTTTTAAAGCAACCTATTTCTTAATGTTGAGCGGAGGTGTAACACACATGCATGCACGCTTGGTGTTTTGTAAGAAAAGGTGAGATTTCAGTGAGCATGGATTTATTTCCAAAGAAGACTTTTTGAAAAACCAGATTTCAGTATCAACAAAAAGCCCACAGTGTATTTCATGGATTTGTTCCTTATTGGCTCTGGTCTGACTGCGGTAGAAGTGGGCAGGTGCATGAGTGCTCTGTTTTGGGGTCTTGGAGGGCAGTTTGGATAGGACCCAGTTGGGCCCTTAATCAAGACAAAAATAAGCCAAAGCAGCATTAGTGGAGAAGTTCAGTGCTAGTGTTACTGGTGTGAGAGTATACTGTATCTGCTAGTCATACTGGTGTGAGAGTATACTGTATCAGTGCTAGTGTTACTGGTGTGAAAGTATACTGTATAATTATGCTAGTGTTACTGGTGTGAGAGTATACTGTATAATTATGCTAGTGTTACTGGTGTGAGAGTATACTGTATCAGTGCTACTGTTACTGGTGTGAGAGTATACTGTATCAGTGCTAGTGTTACTGGTGTGAGAGTATACTGTATCAGTGCTAGTGTTACTGGTGTGAGAGTATACTGTATCAGTGCTAGTGTTACTGGTGTGAGAGTATAGGCCTACTGTATGTGCTAGTGTTACTGGTGTGAGAGTATACTGTATGTGCTAGTGCACGGGTCTTCAACCTTTTTCAATTCAATTCAATTGAATATGTGCTAGTGCATGGGTCTTCAACCTTTTTCAGCCCAAGGACCCCTTTTCTGGGAGACAGTCTGCTCACGGACCACACAGACACACTACACATACTAACAGATGCATCAATCTGCCTTTGAGACACGGCTTGTGTATCAGGGTCCACACACAATTATACCCAATGTATAGTCTGCTTTTGTTTGATTTGTGTATTTGTATGTGTTTACAACTGCAGACTATACAGAAAGGAAAAAAAGACTATTTTCCAGCATAGGTTACGCATGACGGAAAAGGATCCTTATCACTGTAGGCCTAATCCAAAGGCTAAAAAGATAATGCACGGTGATCAATCATAAAGGGACGAATTTCAATTGTAGTGGGGCAAAGGACTAAGGTAATTGAGTGGGTGGAATATATAACAAAAAATACTTCAGATATAATAATTTTGCGGACCTCCTGTAGCACCTCCGCGGTCCCCCTATGGGTCCCGACCCCCCCTGTTGAAGACCTCTGGATCAGTGCTCTTTGTGTGTTTATCTTTCATAACATACTGCACAATACACCCCCCCCACACACACACACACACACACACACACAAACACACCCTCCCTTCTTCTCTATCCTCAACCTTGACATGCCTATTGATATTGTCATTGCCAATGGAGAAATAGGATCATTAGTGTTTGATCAAGTGGAACATATTGCAGGTATTGCTTTCTGGACCATTCCCATTCAACACCTACCTGCTGACACAAATGGGCTTGTATGAATGTAGAGCCAAATGTCATGAGTATTTGCTTTGCCCTTCATATACACATGTACGTTACACATGAAAACACACATACGTTTTCTGCTTGTGGTGTTGATCCTGTCAGTTATTCCATATCTGTGTGTGTGTGTGTGTGTGTGTGTGTGTGTGTGTGTGTGTGTGTGTGTGTGTGTATGTACTGTATGGGTGCATGTGTGTGTGTGTTCCATGCATAAAATAGATTTTTGCCAGAGGAGGTCTGTGTGTGTGTGTGTGTGTGTGTGTGTGTGTGTGTGTGAGAGAGCCTATGTGCTGGTGGGCGTGCTCGTATGCCAGCTGTGTCATCATGGCCTTGAAGAGATGACTCTATCTCCTGCTCTCCTCTCCAGCACAGCACACGTCTTCTCTTCTCTTCTCTTCCCCACCCTCTCCTGTGGCGTATGGGTGCACTTCACTCCTTATCACATCTTTTATGGCCTCACTTACATGCATCTCGAAACTCATCTCCTTTCTCCTCTGTTCATCTCATGGCCAATACTACACCCAGTTCTCTCCTTCCCTTCTGTACCCCCACTTAGAGCCCTAATCTTTGGCAGTCTTTATTTCAATATGAAGTTCTCACCCTGTCTCCCTGGCTAACCTCCGCTGGTGCCCTTTGTTGTGTCTCTGAAGCCGGAGCTCCTGCTGAGTGCCTGCCAGTGCTGTCTGCCTGGATAAGTACTCATGCACCGGACCCACAGTGGGCTCACAGCTCCGCACCGCTCCACCCAAGCACCTCACTCACTCACTCACTCCAGCCCATACACTATTCCCCAAGCATAGGTGCACTTCCTGGACACACACACACACACACACACACACTCTCTCTCTCTCTCTCTCTCTCTCTCTCTCTCTCTCTCTCTCTCTCTCACACTCACACACACACACACACACACACACACACACACAGAGGTATTACATGAATTACATTACATGAACAGGTCAGTGCAGATTCAAACATGTACAGTACGCAGTGGTTACTATCTTAAACACTATGAAAAAAACAACAAACCCTTCTTCACATTATACCCATCAGACAGACTTTACTCTTCCCAAACATGCATACACATCTAACCCACACTCAGCACTCAGCACACTCAGCTTTTTAAGCACTGACCCAAGTACTACAGCATCAAAAGACCCCAGGTATGTATTTATGTATATGCCGGAATCGCTGTTTTACTGCACAATATAAGAGGGCTAGCTTGATCATTTGTGAATATTTTTGTTCAATTCTGGCCTGACACCATCTAACAACACTTCTGCTGAAACGTGTCGCCTTTAACTCTTTAAGTCTGTGTTCAAGTCTATAATTATGTTGGTAGCCATGCTTGTCTATGAACTTAAAAAACATAAAATGCATGTAGTCAAGAAGGTGTAATTCATCAATCAGGAGCTCAAAGACTGAATACAACAGCCAGCAAATCACAGCCTTGGGCCCCAGTGCACCAGAAATAGCCAGGATGAGGGAGCCCACCTCCCATTGCTCTTGAGATGCTAAATAATATGCACATCACATAGACAATGGAAAGCTTGCTGTAGTGTGTGTGTGTGTGTGTGTGTGTGTGTGTGTGTGTGTGTGTGTGTGTGTGTGTGTGTGTGTGTGTGTGTGTGTGTGTGTGTGTGTGTGTTCACACAGGAGGGGGGAGGTTGCTGAACGTAAGAGATGGGTGCCCACTGTAGGACTCGGGAACCATAGCAACAAACCCATAGATGATGTAGCAGATGGTCCTGAGGCCATAATCACTATTTATTAGCCATAGTTCCAGGTGGCGTCTCACTTGTCTCATGTGGTGGCATGAGAGGTAAAGAAGGGGCGTGGATGGGGATGACCATCAGGGGCACTCCGCTGACATTGGGTCACAAGATCAGGCTGGGACATCTGTGCCGTGGTTAAATTTAAGTAACCTGCACAGGCAAAGTGAGTCTTAACTCTGTCTCCCTGTTGACTCTTGTGGTGTTGGCATCCAAGCCAAGGCAAATGCACTTGTAAGACTAAGTGCGTTGCAAACACCTGCAGTGCATTTATGTGGGTTTAATATTTCATAAACTTGTTTTTACTTACATGGCAATATTTGAAGCAAATGCAAGACCAGTCATCTTTACTGACCCTTTCTATGAACATTTTCACATAAAAATACAGTTACCACCTGAGACTGTTAACACCTGTTACAGTCCATAAGTCAGACCCTCTATATTGGTTGAAAAGTCTTCTAGTGATTTTTGACGAGGTATACCAAACAAAAAATATCTGATAGGATTGCAGTCAGTAACATTTTGTGTTTTATCACCCATCTATGCCAATACAAGCATTTGTAGTGAATTGGGTAAAAATAAAGGAAACCCAGCTAATATGTATACATTAAGCCAATATGTCCATATTCTAAAGTTCTGAAAACGGATATATGTAAATGAATGAAATGCAACAATTTAAATACATTTAAAGTACAGAAACCCTAAAACTAGATAAAGTCAGGTTCAAAATCCTTCTTTAAGTTTTTCATTGACATACAATTCACCTGTAATAAATACGTGCATAGACAACAGCCGGATATAACACACAAAAAAGCTACCTTACAGCCATTTATTTATTGTAGGCTTGTATACCTCTCCAATATCACTATGACGTACTCCTCTCAGTCAAACAAGCCCTCAGGCTCAAGGACTATTACACCTTTTTTTTCTTAATGAGCCACCAAGATGAATTCCACTTAACAGACTGTATTTCTCTGGCAGGTTCAGGTTGAGTGGAGGGAAATGAAGGTCCACATGATGCTCATTAGCAGCAGTGGGAGATTGACTAACAGCTGTTACTGAGAATTTCACAAAAACAAAAGGTGACACCTGTTTGTGGAACCCTCTTGATCAGGAAAGAAAAACATCATTTGAGGACTTGGCCAATAAAAGCATGAGATTGTTTGTTTTTATTTTCCTTTCTTTGTGTTTGTGCGGATGGTGTGATGACGCGGATGTATGTTTCCATTGGCTCGATCAGCATTCCCTCTTTGCACATCACTGATGTCACCCATCAAGTGCCATGTGACATGTTTGACAAGAGACAGTGCTTTAGCAGCTCAACAGATTAGCTTTCTCTCAACTCTCATTATTAGGACAATCCTCTCAACATTGGCTTCAAAAAATAGCAATTTTCACATGTTTCACACTTTACTAAGGAATATAAACATGAATCTAAATAACCACAATGACATAAAATATACTTACAAAAGATGTTGTGCTCTCAGGATGGACTTTTGGGGAACACAAGTTTGCAGAAAATATCTCCATGGAGTCCTTTTGAAAAAAAGGGATGCCCAGTTAAGGAGAAGTCGCCGCTCAAAGGTCACGGGGTGACGCTAACCTCTGCTTGTCCACACAGCTGACTCCTCTCCGAATGATGAGTGTGTCGGCAGCATTAAATCCTAATGGCTCTTAGGTCACGTCATTCATCTGGTTAGCTTAGAGATTGGCACAGCGGCGTGAGGGAGAAACTTTCTCCTGTGTGTCTGGTGCCACTCACCTCTCCTGCTGTCATTCTGCTTTCGTTTGCTTCTCCTGTGAAAAGCTGTTTGTATGAGCACCGCCTCCCCCTGTGCTCTCTCTTTCTCTCTCTCACTCTCTCTTTCTCTCTCCCTCTATGTTCTCTCTCCTTCTCTCTCTCCCTCTCTCCCTCTCCATTTGTGTCTCCTCCACTCCCCTCCATTCTCTACAAAGGTAATTACTTATTACAAAAATCTAAATCCTGGTTGGCTGACAGCTGGATGCTGCTTGCCCCTCCCCCTTGTTCTTGCCCTTTTGCCAGTACAGCTGCTGAGAACCAATCACAAACTCCAAGTCTAGCTACACACACAAACACCCGCCCACACACCTTTCTTTCTAACCTGTAGTACTTTTACACGGAAGACAGAAATGTCTAATATCTGCATATGTGCTGTAGTCTTTGTGAGAGTAAGAAATCCTCAGGACAGCTCTGGCTAACCTTAGTTCCTGCTGGCTAACCTTGTCAGTGAGAGACTCATCAACACGCCTGCTGCTACTGCTGCTGCTGGTGGTTGGGGACAAGAGCATCATCTGTGCACCCCAGAATAAAAGCAAATAAATAAAGAATAAAATCTGAATCACTCACTTTGGTGAATAAATATGTGTCAAAATGACATATCTGACAGTGGTGCTACATGCCTCCCTGTTTGTCACATCACTGAGTGAAGAAGGATTTCCACCTTCCACCTGTCCGGAGGATGAGGGATCGCTATGTACGCCCATCTCCAGTTCAAACCCAGGCCACTTCACCCTGTGGAGTTTCTTTTTCTTTCTTGAACTTCTGAGATTTTCCTACCGACACTTTTATTTGGAATTGGTATTGCACAAATTCCCTCCAGTGCATGTGGATTTGTTTACGAGCCAAAAGACAGACACCCACAGTCATCCATTTATGGTCTTGATTGACAAGGTAATAAACAAAATTAGAATGCAAAGCACGGTGCAAGTGCTGTTATTCTCCCTGTTATGAGTTAGCTCACCACCAAACTGACTTTGAAACAATGAATAATAATGAATAAAGTATTAATAGTATGATCTGAAAGGGAGAAAGTGTCATAGGGGCACATCTGTGAGTGTTTCAGACCCAGCCAGTCAGCCAGGGCTCTGAGCTCCTGAGATCTTGGGGAACCGTCCTTCTGTGGACTAGTCTTAGCTTGGCCATGTCTGTGGACATGAATCACTTGGCTTCTGAAAATGGTCCTTATGTCGTCCTCCTTCCTACTCCTCCCACAAGAACTACTTTTACGTCCCCCCCTGCTTGCTGTTCTAAATATTTAATGCCAATGAAAGAGGTCTTCTAAGTAGGACTCAGTCTTTTCCTGCAGTGCTGTCTCAAATCTATGCCAAACACCTGAGACAAGAGATCAGAGGAAACGAGGTCTTACATTCAAAAATACTGGTTAGATGTAAAGCCCTCTGATGCGGCAGCACAATTAGGGGCCTTTCAAGTTGTTTCCTTAAAGCAGACATTGCCTACGCAAGTTAAGTCAGGTCATAGATCTAATTTCTTTGCTATCCTTCTCAAATATCCAAACCTTGCATAGCACAGGCTGTGTATTCATAATAGTCATTGCCTCGTGTATTTTTTAAGTCTTAATGCTGCTGGAACCCTTGATTTCCTTTGGGATAAAATAAAGCATCTCTGTCTATCTATCTACAGTACTGTATCTATGTATCTTTTCAATGCATATCATAGATACGATAGATAGACGTAAATGTCTAGGTAATGGACAAATGGGTTACACTTTATTTGAAGGTACCGTCATAAGACTAACATGACGCTGTCATTAACTATGGCATGACGTTGTCATGAATCTGTCATAAACTTTATACACCTGTCATGACTTCTGTCATTAAGTGTTACCCAGTATTTGTCATGGTTAGGGTTAGGGTATGTCAGAAGTCATGACAGGTTTATAAGTCAAGTCAAGTCAAGTCACTTTTATTTATATAGCACATTTCATACAACATAGTTGATCCAAAGTGCTTTTAAAATAATAATAATAATAATAATAATAATAATAATAAACAATAAACAAATAATAATAATAATAATAATAATAATAATAATAATAATAATAATATGCAAATGACCAAATAAAACAAACAAACAATAATAATAACAAAAATAAAAGAGGAAAGGGGTTTAGGGAGAATTAAAGGCTAGGGAAAAAGATGTGTTTTTAACTTAGACTTAAAAAGATCAATGGTATGAATGGACCTAATGTGGGAGGGGAGACTATTCCAGAGCTGGGGAGCAGAAACAGAGAAGGCTCTGTCACCTCTGGTTCTAAGGTGAGAGGAGGGAACAGAAAGAAGAAGTTTAGAGGAAGATCTGAGGGGCCTAGAAGTACAGTAAGGACTAAGTAAATTGCAGATGTAATCAGGTGCTAATTGATGTAAGGCTTTAAAAACATAAAGTAACAATTTAAACTCAATTCTATATTTCACTGGCAACCAGTGCAGTTCACAGAGCACAGGAGTGATGTGATCGCGCTTCTTAGTTCCAGTAAGCAATCTAGCAGCAGCATTTTGAACCATTTGTAATCTAGCAATAGAAGAGTTGGGAAGGCCAAAATAAAGTGCATTACAATAGTCTAATCTTGAAGTGATGAATGAATGAATTAGAGTTTCCATGTCTTTAGCAGAGAGGAAAGATTTTAACTTTGCAATGGTTCTCAATTGGAAAAAACTGGCCTTCACCACACTGCTTATTTGATTACTGAATGTGAGTGAAGAATCCAGGTAGACTCCAAGGTTTTTTACTACACTACTGAAATTTGAAGATAAGGGACCAAGAGCATTACTCAGGTCCCAAATATGATCACTTCAGTTTTCTTTTCATTAAGTTGTAAGAAATTCATGGCCATCCAACATTTGATATCATTAAGACAGTTAAACAGGTTTACCAAAGAGCCAGAGTCACCAGGAGTGACTGGAAGGTAAAACTGTGTATCATCTGCATAGCAATGGTACTGAACACTGTATTTTTCAAAAATTGATCCAAGTGGGAGCATATACAGTGAAAATAAAAGAGGGCCTAAAATGGACCCTTGGGGGACACCACACTTGATTGGAGCAGAGGAAGAGGAATAATTATCCAACCTGACTGAAAAGGTTCTATTGCTCAAATAAGACTTAAACCATTGCAGAACTGTGCCCTGTAGACCAACTTCAGCCTCCAGTCTTTTTACAAGAATGGAATGGTCTATTGTGTCAAATGCAGCACTAAGGTCGAGGAGAACTAGGAGGGCACAGGAACCAGAATCAACAGAGAGAAGGATGTCATTGTGGACTTTGATCAGGGCAGATTCAGTGCTGTGTAAAGATCTAAACCCAGATTGGAATTTATCAAAAATGCTAAACTTGTTTAAATATGGAGATACTTGGGAGAGGACTACTTTTTCCAGGATCTTAGACATAAAAGGTAATTTGGAAATAGGCCTATAATTCTTAAGATCACTGGCGTCAAGATTAGGCTTTTTAAGTAGTGGTTGCACTACCGCCTGCTTAAAACTAGATGGAACCTCTCCATATGTTAAGGAGTTATTAATTATAGCCAGTGCAATAGGACATATGGCTGTAAAGACTTCCTTAAAAAGGCGAGAGGGTAAGACATCTAAGTGGCAAGTACTAGGTTTTAAATGAGACACCACCTCAGAAAGCTGGAAGGGAGACACAAGTTGGAAGTGTTTGAGAGAGCTGAGTGATAAAATAGGAACAGATGGGTCATTATCTGAGGGTGGAATAAGGGATTTGATATTGTCGATCTTATCAATAAAGAATCTGAGAAACTTTTCACAGATCTCAGTGGAAGGGGCAACAGTGGAAGTGGCAGCAGGAGGATTTAAAATTGAGTTAATAGAGCTAAACAAGATTCTAGGTCTATGAGAATTACTATTAATTAAGTCTGCATAATACTCAGCCTTAGCCGTCTTAACAGCTCTTTGGTACATTTTAAGAGAATCTCTATAAATGTCATAGGACACCTGTAATTTATCTTTTCTCCATTTACGTTCAGCTCTCCTACAGAGTTGTCTGTGGGAGCGAGTGGAGTCATTCAACCAGGGGGTAGAATTAGACTTAGACTTAGAATGTTTTAGTTTTAATGGAGCCACACTATCAAGGGTGTTGGAACAAGAGGAGTTAAAGAGAGTGACTAGATGTTCAGTGTCAGTAAGGGTGGAAAGTGCAACTGAGATACTAGAAGAGTGGCTGAGCATAAAAGTGTCAGAGAAAAGAGAGGCAGTTGATGAATTAATAGATCGGGCATAAGAGTAAGTCTTCGAGGATGGGGGCGGGGACGGGGCACAAAACAAAGGTGATTCAAACAAAATCATAAAATGGTCAGACACACCAATATCAACAATATCAACATTGCTAACTGAGAAACCAGATGACAGCACAAGGTCTAATGTATGGCCCTTAACATGAGTCGGAGCCATAATAGATTGTGTGAGATTAAAAGAGTCCACTAGGCATAGAAACTCTTGTACCAAATGCTTAGAAGGGCAACATATATGCACATTGAAATCTCCTATAATTAGCAGCCTATCAGAGCGAGAAGACATCAGAGTTAACAGTTCTGAAAATTCTGAGATGAAATCAGAATTCCACTTAGGGGGCCTGTACACTAATGCACAGAGGACAGGAGAAATGACATTTAGCTTAAAAAGCTGAACCTCAAAAGAGGTATAACTATCAGTTGGCATCAACTTGCATTTAAAACTATTTTTGAACACAGTAGCAAGACCCCCTCCACGACCTGAAACTCTTGGAGAATTTAAGAAATTGCAGTAAGGAGGACAGAGTTCACCAAGAGCAGT
>JAODXP020000026.1:998253-1275431 GCA_027497455.2 Sardinella longiceps
TTATAAAGTTTATGACAGATTCTCGACAACGTCATGTCATAGTTAATGACATTGTCATGTAAGTCTTATAACGGTACCTTCAAATAAAGTGTTAGGCTACCGAAAAATGTCTACAGTAGATAATGGAAAAATTGGCAGCATATTGGCTATCAGTTGGCTATCAGTTGACAACAACACTAAATATCAGTAGGTCCATGTCAATCCATATAAATTGATCTCATGGGTTGACGTTGGTCACTGATAAAATTTTATACTACCTAGACCGAATAACAAACTAATTACTAATGCTGCCTGAATGGGGCATAATGAAATGACAATGAAAGGAAGTTGCCTTTTGCCTAACTGCAGCACTTGGTGAGCTTGAAAACCAGGGCTAGGACTGGACTGGATTGACTGGACTGGATTGACTGGATTTCTCCTTTAACATTCTTTGTGAATATGGACCTTGAGCTCCAAGTTTCAACCTACATTCAAGTACTCTCATTAGGTACAAAAATTATGAAAATCTGGTCAGAAATTATGTTAGCCCATTAACAATGTAAGAACTACAAAAAATAAATCAGGGCAGATTGGGGCTTTTAATTTGACATAGAATCTGACATATATATTTCTACAGGCAAAGTTTTCCCTTGCGTGCCTATTTTCCAACAGATTTATTTATGGATCTGACCCCTGTTGCTGTTGTGTCATTTTCCTATGAGTATCAATGTGTCTATGTGACTTTTAGACAGTACAAAATAATGTCTTAATAGCTGCATGAAATTTTATGATCAAGTCAGTATGGCCAAGGAGGCAATTGCCTCAACTCTCGAGCCCAGAAAAATCAGGACCCAATGAGAAACAAGCAGGCTGAAGGAGGCGAGCTTACAATGACTCTGTCCAGCTCTGTCCCATAACATTGATAGAAGTTTGATAGCATTTGATAGACATTTAGACCTTCCGCCTCAGAATTCACGCCAATGCTAGCTTTGCCAGACAACAGTTCATTTCTGAGCGTGGTCGCGCAAGCCAGGCTAGTGTCTTACAGAATGTCATCATGGTTTGTGTGTGGGGAAACATGGAGATGTCTGTATTGTGTGCAGTTAGGCAGCCTGTGTTGTATGCTGGAGAGTAGAGAGGTCCTCGTGGAGCGGAGAGGAGAGGAGAGGAGAGGAGAGGAGAGCGAAGAGAAGATGAGAGGAAAGAAGAGAGGGGGGCTTTCAGCAGAAAGAGCAGCTTCCCATTGCCAGCAGCCCCATTCAAATGATCTGATCTGCCTATCACACACCCCTTTCATCTCAACACTTAGTCTGTTTCCACGGAGATTGGCTTCATTTGGTTCCACGCTCTCTCTCTCTCTCTCTCTCTCTCTCTCTCTCTCTCTCTCTCTCTCTCTTTTCACTCCATGTTTATCCTCTTCTCCAGATTGTTTCTTCTCCTTACTATTATTACCATGAAGAATCTGTCATTATTACAGCATCATCTAAACATTAGAAGAGAAATATCTCTCCCACTACAGATCACTCCATCACTCTTTTTCATCACTGTGTCACCAAATTACCCTTAATGAGTTAAAAGAGTAAAGAGTTTACTTGCAATTCAGTATTTAGCTCCCCAAAGCATCTTAAGTATCCCAGCTTTGTATTTACACATGTAATGTTATCTCATTTTTGAGATGTTCTATTATGCTTGATTACTCTGTAAGAAGAAACATGCATATTATCCTGGTTACTGACGGTTGTTAGCACAGACTCTGGATATGGGAGATGTATTGCTGGTTAGCACCAAAGATAACTTAGCATAGACATCTATCTATCTATCTATCTATCTATCTATCTATCTATCTATCTGACAGACAGACAGACAAACAGAAGGAGTGCGCTTTAGTTTCGTACAAGGGTCTGGGATTGCATCCATTGACGAACTATTGCAAACTGGAAGTGTGAACTAACGTTACCCATATGAAAAAGATTTGCTTTTTAGCTCAGTATGGAATTGCTTGATGCCAATGGCCTGAATGCCAGACAGAGTCGTGGAGGGAGATGATCATCGAACAGAAGTACGCTGGAAGACAAAGACAGACTAGGGGACAGTGGTGCTGTGACTCCCAACCTGAGCGAATCTGAGTGTCTCTATGCAGTAGAGTCCAGTCTAGAAACAGCAAAGACACTGCAGGACCCTCAAGCTCCTAGGCAAAGGTATGGTGAAGAACCCAAGCTCAGAGTATGATTGACTACCCACAGGGACGAGAAGAGAATTTGTATTTATATTTACTTTTAAGGCTTGCAGCCAGGTCTCAGCTTATTTCTCTGTTGTGCAGTATCAGAATGGAAAGCTTTGGCTTCTTTGAGTGCATTGCATCCTGTGCAGAGTGATAGTGGAAATGGAAAGGTTGTGGACCCTTTTTCACTCTCACATTTGCACGAATAAGAGAGGTCCCCATTGCCAAGTCCCAGTTATGGAGATGTATGCAGCCTAGGGAAGAGGAGCATCACATTCATTTGAATGTGGAGACAAGAAAGGATAAAGGCATCTGTCCTTGCCCCAAGACTCACAAGGGGACGGCAGCGGATAAGAGTCCTCCCTCTAACCTTGGATGACTGAGCTCAAGAGAGTGTGTGTGTGTGTGTGTGTGTGTGTGTGTGTGTGTGTGTGTGTGTGTGTGTGTGTGTGTGTGTGTGTGTGTGTGTGTGTGTGTGTGTGTGTGTGTGTCAGAGTGAGTGTGTGTGTGCCCTTGCATTACATGTGTTATTCTTTGCTTGGCATCCCACCACCTCACCAAGGTCATTGAGAACAGACTCTGCAGATTCCTGGACAGCTTGTCAGAGCTTGTGCTCAACTCTCTGAAGTGACTAATTTCTCAATTGTCAATCAAAACTCTCTCTCTCTCTCTCTCTCTCTCTCTCTCTCTCTCTCTCTCTCTCTCTCTCTCTCTCTCTCTCTCTACACACACACACACACACACACACACACACACACACACACACACACACACACACTGGAGTTACATGTGTTGGATAAGAACATTATATTGCTGTGCCAGTTGAGTGTCAGTTTGTACTGTATGAGTGACAAATGAATTTTTGGACAAAAGCTCTGACTTTTACCCTTCCAGCCTAAGCCCTTCATGCAGCTTTTATTAGAGTGTGTAAGGAGGAAGAGGATGAGAGAAGGAGGAGGTGAGAGTACTGTAGGTACCATCCATCTCACCTAGACACTTAAATAGCCTGTGTGTGATGTGGTCTAAGGCTGAATCCCATTTCTTCCCTTGCCCCTTTCCCCTAAATGGGTTGCAGCCTATAAGAGGTATACTGTAAATATGTGTGTAGTGTGGTCTATACAGTCCTTTCAGTTTCCTCCCCTCCACCCGTCACTGCCCAGCCCTCTCAGCCTGACCCCCCACAGAGAGGATTAGAGCTCCTCTCCAGGCCTACAGATACTGCTGTCTGATAGCCCTGCCTGCCTGCCTGCCTGCCTGCCTGCCTGCCTGTCTGACCGCTGCCAAACCACATGGAAGATTGTGATTACAGAGCACAGACTCAGACTGCTCTCTCTCTCTCTCTCTCTCTCTCTCTCTCTCACACACACACACACACACACACGCACACACATACATTGATAGCATCCGTTACAAATACATTTTGAAAATGAACTTTCCACTAGATCAACATAGAAGCAAGGTTGTTCATTGCTTTAAGTCCTCAATGGCAACCTCTGCTTCCGTGTCTACAGAACAAGAAGCAGGTGTATTTAATACAAATGCAAAAATAGTGCAATGTTTCCATACAATGTTCTTGTACTTTGTAGGCATGACAACAAATCTCAGAATCTTTTTTTTTTTCTCTGTTCTTCCTCAGATAACTAAGGGAAGGATGCCGATTCTTTGCAGCACAATAGAGCTGGTAAATGTGGTTAAGTAAACAATACATGGAAATGAGAAGTCATCATTATTCTAGCCACACATACATGAGCAAGGTCATTTAAAGACAACTTTAAAGCACAAGTAAAAAACACTGTTACCTGGTTTATCACGCTTTTATTGTTTCACTTTGTGCAATAAATTGTCTTAATTTGCATCTTCGAACCTCACCAAGAGGGGGATATGATGCTTTCAAGGTGGTGGGGTTAGAAGTCATCGTTATTCAGTGTAACCACTCACACAGATTAACAAGGTCCTCTAAAGGCTACCTCTATCTTAAAGGACAAGTGAAAAAGCCATGCTGCCATCGCACTGCTTTGCATTGAATGTGTATTATTCTTTAATTGGCATACTGCACTGCATATTATCTGTGATATTCATTGCATGGCAGATGAGTTGCAATAATTTGTCGACTTGCTCTCCACAGTCTGCTCATGGGTATTTATTTATTAACCCCACAAACAGACTTTGGCAGTGGTGTGTGTCTGAATGAATTCATATCTCAAATCAAATCTGTCAACATATTCTAAAAGACCCCCTTTCCCTCTTTTGCCCTGAGTCCGTTCTGTCTGTACCCACACTGGCAGTGGTGGAGCTCTGGCAGATGAAGTGGAGCAATATGGGTGTGCGGGCAGCTGCTCTCTGTGGAGTGATGCTGCCTCTTAATTGCCATCTCCTGCAGAAACAGAGGAGAGAGAGAGAGAGCCAAAGCCTTGGGTGCAACCCTGCAACCTCTCCCCCATCCCCATGATGGGCCTCTCACCTGTGTCCTAGAGCTCTCGTGTGTGTGTGTGTGTGTGTGTGTGTGTGTGTGTGTGTGTGTGAGTGAGAGAGAGAGAGAGAGAGAGAGAGAGAGAGAGAGAGAGAGAGAGAGAGAGAGAGTGGGCTACCTCCCAGATATCAGTAGCCAACAGATTTCAATTAGAAGAATATTATCTTTTCTACCCTCTTCCTTGTGCAAAGTGTAGGTTGCAAAACACATCTGCCACAATTATTGACATCCCTCATTGTAAAACTCCTCTTTATCATTAATACAAAAGTGAGAGAACACAAGAAATTTATTTGAATCAATCCAGATTATCAATTTATTTTTCATCCCATCTAACCATAAAATATCATTCTAAGTCTGAGTCCCACCATTTAGTATGATCAGGCTTTTAGCCTGTTTTTTTCCTGGTATCCATTTTGAATAGATCTAAGTAGGGGGTGACTTTTTTAGCACGGCCTTCAACAGTGGTCTTTAGTAAATTTTTAGCCTCTATTAGCATACCCTAAAGCTATGTGTGGTGTCAAGATAAGCATGGCAAGTTATTGTTTTAACATGCACCATTTGTAATAACAATTCCCTATCTTCTCTGACACGTGAGCCATCAGCACTGTAGCCCCCATGGGAAGAATAGACAGTTTTCCAGTTGCTCACTGGAAGGGCAGAAATACCATTTTTCTCCACTTGTTACCAGTCAGTTACCACTTAACACTTTATTTTGGAAGATCTACCCAGCTAATTTTGTTTATTAAATGGTTCAGACATCATTGGCGATACTGATTGGATTGGAAATTGGTTGTTGAGGGCAACATGAAGAACACTGAAAATTTGACAAAACATGGGTACCTTTCGAAGGCAGAATTTGATGCATTTATTTAATTTGGATATGCCTTGATGCCTTTCTGTCATTAAACGTTACCTTAAGGCATCATTGTATTATTACCGTTTCAGAGACAGCCTTTGTTTGGAAGGCAGGCTACCCTCAATTGTGTGTTTTCAGTCTTCAGAGCCGGTGTATCATAGAAAGACTGGATTGTTTTAGAGTGGCCCAAGAGAATAAGGAGTGATGGAGTAATGAGGAATTTATGATCTTTATACTAAAAACATGTAATATCGCTGAATGCAAAAAGTCAACCCAGTGTTTACAGTTGATTATCATTCGAAAATAATTAAAATGATATTCTGAGACTTAACTAAGTGTGGACAAAAAACAGACCAGAAGTGAATTGGTTTTGATGTGCAAATTTTGCTCACAGGCAGAATTTCACAGAAAACAACAAAGTAATGCAGAAGTTTACAGAAATTCCATCTGCATCTGTCTCTCTCTCTCTCTCTCTTTCTCTCTTTCTCTCTCTCTCTCTCTCATAGCAGCATGTGTATTATTAAAACTCCCTTTGAATGATTTCCCGTCTGAATGTGGGCAGAGAATGTGCCTTTGTTTCTCCAAATGTAATATGTTCACAGCTGAATGCCGCTCACCCAATTATTCTTTGATTGGCTTATTTCCCAACATTAGTATGAATCAAAGACCAAGACAGACGTCCATGTCTAGTGCCACATACCACTGAAGAGCACAGCTGAGCTCTCAAGTCTGCCTGTGTATCTCCCAAAGGCAGGCTGTTGTATAGGAGAGATGGACATGAATAAGACTCTGCAAAGTGGGATTTCTCCTGCATTATCTCCTTAGTTGCAGCACATGGATCAGTGGTGGCGTGTAGGAGATATAGGAGCTCTTTACGTACACTGTAGAAGCTGTCTGTGCCCCCCCCCCCCCCATTTGTTGGAGTCCTAGGGGATCTTTAATGTGATTGCAGAGCGGACAAAGGGCCTTCATAAAACAGCCCAAAGAGTTTTACAAGGGCCATGGCTAGATCTGCAATCCTCTTTATGGCCAATTTCTGGAGCTCATTTTGCAATGTCTTTTATTACTTCTTTTTTATCCAAGCAGTAACCTCAATCCAAATATAACAAAGCAATTGATCTCAAAAACAAGCCAACTTGTCGCATTGAAATAGTCATGGACAAGGACAAAGTGAATGGCTGATAGCTTCTGGTCATCAATTAACAACAAAACTTCAAAATAGCTGTTGATGCAACACTGTTGCGTCACCCCCAATGACGACAGTTTCCATGTGGATAGTTGCTCTGCATTGAGTGAGACACATCATATCCGTACCAACTATTGACATCTGCCAGGGTGCACCTTATTTTTTATACGTTTAATTTTTATATAAGTTTAAGTGTAATAATCCATGTTTCTGATTTAAAACTACTGCAGTACTGCCTTTGTGTGTGTGTGTGTGTGTGTGTGTGTCTGTCTGTCTGTCTGTCTGTGTGTGTGTGTGTGTGTGTGTGTGTGTGTATGTGTGTGTGCGCGCGCACACACGCATGGGTGTGTGTATGTGTGTGTGCGTGCGTGTGTGTTGGTCAGTGCTGTCTGGCAAACTGGACACCCCTGCTGTGATAAAGGCTTCTTCTATTTTGAGATGTAATAATCTGCTCTCCCCTCTTGCACAGGTGTGCCTTCATTGATTGACTCTTAGTCTCAGTGCTCATGGGAGCTTTACAAATTTAAAAAAGAAATTAAAAATCAGTTTGACTTTGTTTTTCATTCACCAACCAGCTCAAAATTAGCATACTGTTACGGCCACAAGGGAGATACTGTATTTTCAGCTAATATTGTGTAGGTTGGAGAGAAGATGGATGGTGAGATATATGAGATGCTACATGTTGCTATTTTCTGTGGTAGAATAGAAGGCCTGCATCTTGGAATCTTGAGAATGGGCATCTCAAAGAGGTCTAATCTCTACAAATATTCTAGAAAGGTGGAATGTATAATGCAAGGCTTTATAAATAGGCTCATAAATGTGCTCATAAATGACTCTGCCATGATCACTAAGTTGGCTATTTGTCTTTTGTCCATGTATGAGTGTGTGTGTGTGTGTGTGTGTGTGTGTGTGTGTGTGTGTGTGTGTGTGTGTGTTGGGCATATGTGGAAATGCACTTAACTTATTTACCTTGCCATGTCCGTAGATCATTGTGAGTGAGGGTTACATGTGGTTCACAGGGTCTAAAGCCATCCAACCCTCTCCTCTCTCTCCATCTCCAACATAACATGACTCAGCAAGTTTAGCAATGGAGGTGTTTGGGTGATGCTTTTTATGCAACACCACTTAGAACTTCCTAAAAAAAAATGTTAATTCATGTCAATAATTTAACCTAAAAAACCCTAAATTACAAGTATAGTGAAATGGGGACTTTTAGGAAATTTTACATTTACATTAACATATTTGGGTGAAAATTTGTGATTGCCTTAGATCCCCTTTATATTCTGAACCATTTTTATGTGTTTTGTTTAGAGAGGAAGTCTGAAATTATTCAGATGTTCTAATTCCTCTATAGAAGGTGAGAAAAAAGTTCAATGAGAAATTCTTTTACTGAGAACTGCAACAGTTACAACTGTGCTGTTGATGTCCTCCAGGCCAAAGAAGACAGTATGCCTATGCAAAATACAAATGATTGGAATAGCATCTTGGTGTAGTGATTTGAGCTCATCTGAGAGGGCATTGAGAGTTTGGGTGGATGAAAGTGAGCAGGAGCAGACTAGTTTCACAAACTGTCTGTCTGTCTGTCTGTCTCAGTTACATTTTATGGTATTGATTAAACACAAGCCAAACAAAAAGCCAAGGGTTAATGTCATTAGATGAGGGGTAATGCAATTAGTTAATGTCACAATAAATGTGTCCATCTGTTGAAAGACATCAGTGTTTTTTTGTTGTTGTTGTTGTTGTTGTAAATGTCCTGTAGCTGAAACAGGCCTCCCAGATGCAAAGCTGAAAGATGATCAAACTGATGGATAGATAATCTACTGGTTCAATTCTAAATAAATTAATTGCTAAATATTCATTCATTTCAGCACTGAATTTAACCTGTGAGCCGTGCTCACACAGCCCTGGAGATATCTTTGATATAAAATCCTGACCGTTGATATAGATTCATTTTGCTGGTGGACTGTAAAACAGTGTGCCCAATATCAGGCAGCTTTGTGGATGGTTGGATGCCAGTGATATTGTCCATGAGGACGGAGCCATTACTCCCATGGAAGCACTCCACAGGCCAGCCATGTCTCTGATGGGCATGGAAGTGGCCTCCCACTACTAATCTCCATTAGGGCTTGTGTGGCAGCGGCTGATGTATTGATAGGTGTACATACATGCAGCCACATGGATCATGTCAGTCAATCATCCCCCTCCCTCCCCTCCCATCCTCTCCTCTTTCTCCACAGAGAACTGATGGAAACAGATGGATGAAAGTAAATATGTTTCCATCAAACGGACTTTCTATTCTGCTTACTCTATTCTCTGTGGACACTAATTCAACTTACGTTTGTTGATCGTTTCGGCTTTAAAAGGTATCCCTGAAAAGATTCTTTTTAAAAAGAATTAGAATTGATTTTAGGTAAACTGGCCGATACATCTATTCTTTCCCATTTTTAAATGTATATTTATGGATTTTTAACTGTTGCCCAAGCATTGTGGAATGTAGGCCTAACAAATGAATGGTTACTAGCCCCCCACTCTTCCATAAACGCTCCCACTGACTCTTTGCCAGTGAAAGATGGCGGCTCCATGGGACTGTGTTTAGACCTGCATCCCCACCGCTCTGCTATCTTGAGTGCTGTGACTCACATTCACCTGCGCCCTCCAACACTGCAAACCCTGATTGCTAGATGCAGCAGCACCCATAGGCCAGCACTTAATCATGTAATCAGTCACACAGTGGGCTAGAATGGCATTTCCAATCAGTTAACCCTTTCACTCTGGGGGGTGGATCGGTAATCTGGCAGTTTCCCTTTGAGAAAGAGATATGGGAGATGCTAGGTGTTTTATTCTTTGAGTTCAAACAAGCAGTAAGTCTACGAGGGAAAAGCAGCAGGCCAACTAGAATGGCATGTCCGTCATAACGAATTGGTATTCATTTATTTATTATATTTATTTATTCATTTATTTATAAGATAAGATCAGATAAGATGAGCCTTTATTGTCTCTATATAGATAGATTTGTCTTGAGCATGAGAGATATATACATAACACATTAACACAGACAACATGTAAACATACAGTACATCAAGACTAATACACCTCCAATGAAACTAGATCAGAATAAATATCCCTACACTCACCCATAAATAAACAATAAACTAGAAAATAAATATCCCCCCACCAACCCCCCCCCCACACACACACACACACACACACACACACCCCTACTGCACCTTTAGAAATAGCTATGGGATTGGGAAAAGAAATTGGAATGGATTGGTTTGGTGATGTTCTTGACCATGTCCACTTAACCCAAATGGTTGAGATTGGCTTCTGCATGCCATCCGCATCAGTGGG
This sequence comes from Sardinella longiceps, assembly GCA_027497455.2. NCBI lineage: Eukaryota > Metazoa > Chordata > Actinopteri > Clupeiformes > Clupeidae > Sardinella > Sardinella longiceps. The sequence continues at coordinate 1,008,317 of JAODXP020000026.1, forward strand.
ATTGATTCTAGGATTGATCCAAAAATAGCTATTACTGAGGTTAGAAATGAGACATTTCACTTGTGTTGCATCCATTCATTCTGACAGATATTATTCATCTTAATGTTAATATTTTTACTTAGATGTACTGTTATGGGAAGGGTCCCATTACCTTTTGACATTGTGTCTAGTCAGACCACATAAAACACAGAGCTCTAATCATTTAAATGGCAGTGAATATGTCCAGGGTGACCTTTAATCTGTGACAAAAAGATGAATTTTTTATTCCTCTGCATCCATTCATTTCTTTTCGCTCCTCTCTGGGTTGGTCAGGAGTGAGTTTCTCTCGTCAGACACAGGAGCCTGAGGTGATTCACTGAGGAGTCAATAGAGGTTGTTTTGCCTGGGCTAGAAGGTGACTGCACTGAGATCAGAAACACATTCATTCTGTCTCTTAATGATGGGTCTGTGGGAGGCTAGTTAACACAGGGTGAGGGGAGGGGTGCGCCGAGAGAGAGAGAGAGAGAGAGAGAGAGAGAGAGAGAGAGAAAAGCAAAAGAAGGAGGCCAGGGAAAGGCCAGAGCAATAGAATGAGTGTGCGCAGCAGCACTGTAAAAGACAGCGCTTACAAAAGCACTTACATCACTGCTAGGACAAAAGCAAAATCTGGCTCAAACTACCTCTAATGAGGGACAGACAGGCAGGCAGACAACCTTGAGGCAGTGCCCGCCCTTGTTGTCACTAAATGCCCTCATTCTTTACAACACAGCCAAAAGTCTGTACTGTTTTCAGTTGAATGTGCTCTCATTGTCAGAAGGACCATAATATCTCCCCATGAATATCTAAGTGCCAGTGGTGCTTGTTTGAGTGCAGAGCATGGAGAGCACGTTTCAAACACACTCGGTCCTAATCCACTTTGGGCTGACCTCATCTCACCATGGAAATCTGTTGTTTACCTCCGAGAGGACAGGTCATCTAAACCACTTGTCCAAACTAGCCCAAAATGATTCATCAATTCTTAACCCTTTCTATTATAAATCCAGCCATGGGGATCTTTAAAATGATCAGATGGGGACTAAATCATGCAAGGTAATCAATGTGTGATAGTTCAGTCACTTTTGTAGTAATAATACCACAGATGTGTGTTTTCTTGCCTTGTGTGTCATGTACTTGGGCCACATATGAAACAACTGACAAGCTGCTCTGACAAAAGGGGGTGGGATTAACTGATTCTCTCCAGCAGCATCCCTAGAGGCAGAGCACGCGTGCACAGCTGCCAGGTGTCCCTGCTGCCAGCGTCACAACCTGCAACCCGTGTTAAAGCAAGAGACTCACACCCCGCATGACTCGTGCGTCTCCAGGATCTAACTTACCGGCTCTCGTTTTTTACATGAACTTCAAATTGCGTTTATAGATTTACTTGTTTTATCAAATTTTCCAACAGATGTCACTCAGGAACTTCAAACAATAGGGCTTTAGATTGAATTGCATTGGAATTCTCCTGGAAGTGTAGCCTCTCTTTCTGTAGAAAAGGGCCAGTATAAAGGTTTGGATATTGCCCACTGAATTGGTACAGGCCTATTACATTTTATGGGAGTCCAGGCTCTCATTGGGGTAATGCTCAGCTCATTGTCAACTCATGGCACAGTAGGGAGAGCACGAGCAGGCATGACTTCAAGCGTCAATCATGTTATTTTCTGTGAGTGATGAAATCTGCAAGTACCCTGACTGTAATGCAATGGCTAGATGAAATAAACACCTCATTTGAATATGGACTCTGGTGCATGAGGAGAGGAGACCCCTTAGTTGCATGCAGGTCTACAGCACCCCCCAGTGGAGATAAGGGGATGTACTTTGGTCTCCTTTGGGAGAAGGCCCATGTCACCTGTAGCTTAAAAATAACTGGGCCTACTTGTCTAATTTAGATAAATCATCCAGCCTCTGACTCAAAGCCCTACATGCACACAACCACATACTCCAAAACTACAGAGAGACTTGTGTAGGCATATTTCAAGTTGGTTTAGTAACTTTTATTCTTTATGGGGATGCAAGTGTCATCATTGCCGACTCAGAGCCTAGACACCGAATGGAATGATTTAATCACGATGTTTAATCACGATGCCACGATGTCTGAGGATGAGCTCCTTGTAAATATTCCATTCTTTCGGAAAAAACTCTCCCTCACAATGGCATTTTTAGCATACATCGGAACGTGGGCCTTGTTCATGTCTCCTACAAACAAATGGAAATACACATCTACTGTTAAATGTTCATTCTAGTTTGCTAAGACACAGATTATTATCTTGATCAAATAGGCTCTGAGTTAGGGAACCATCAGATAGGGTCTTTCTAGGCCCAAAACTAAAATCTAAGCCTGGCATTCAAACCTAGCCTATGGTCTCTCATTCGTCTAAAATTGTCTGAAAGGGTAAACCACTTAAATTCTAAGCCCTAGTCGTAAAATACAACATTGACACGGTTCTGATTCTCTGTGTTGTAGCCTTAGCCTATAGTTCATCTGACGACTGAGGGCCAATTGAACACAAGAAGTCTAGTAGGCTACCTTTGTAACGGGCAGAGCCATATTGACCATGATAATACTGTGAGGCTTTAAAGGAATATTCCACCTTTAAACAAAATTTGGTATTTCACCCTCTTAGCTAAAGTTACACATGTGGATAAAATCATTTTGCATGCATGCAATGCATTTGTTTTCTCTGTCTGGCAACCCCAATTTTAGCTTTATTTTAGCTGTAGCTTAGCATAGGCGCTGGAATGTACAGTAGCCAGATAGCAACTCTATGGCAACTTTAGTTTCCAGTGCCTATGCTAAGCTAAAGGTAAAATTGGGGTTGCCGGACTAGGAAACTACATCCACTGAGACCAAAAAATGCTTTTACCCACATATGTAACTCCAGGTAAGAGGGTAGGCCTAAATAACCAATCTTCATAAAGAGAGATGGAATATTCCTTTAAGACATTTTTTCCCCAACAAAACTCCTACAGGCTAATGGAGCAAATACTCACCAAGGCCCCATCCATACTGCCAATTGCTAGTAATTGGGTAATTATATTTGTCTTCAGGATTCTTCTTTTTCCTTAGTAGAAGATATCTGTACCGACCAGTCTCTTCTTTGGAGAACCCCTGATATAATTCAGTCCTGGTCTCACTCGAAACAGGTCTCATGATATTTATATCTGAGCATGGCTCAAGTTGTTTTGGTTTGATCACCTTGACCTCTGTCGATTCATTTAGTACAGACTTTTCACCCGAAATTTCAGTAACTTTGGGCAGTTTCACTTTTCGTTCTCTAGGTGGTGGTTTGGGGTGTTTCACCCAGTTCTGACGAAACCAGTTAAGTCTAAGCAGATTCTCTTTTAAAATGGCTTCTTTCCAAAAATCTTGCTTTTGCGAGTCCATTTGGCCTATTAATGAATCAGCTGTCAGAAGGAGAAATCATAGACTGGCTTAGCCAGTGGGCTAATTAGGCTGCGTCGTAGGCTATGATTTTCATTATCTGAGGTGCACACGAATGGATCTACGTCAGTTGATTGTTACCTCACAAGAGCATAATGATCAGGAAGATGCTTCTCTGAAACTGCGCATTGGACGCGCCCAGGACGCGCCATCGGCTGTGGGTAGAGAGGGCTGAAGCCGATATGAAAGATTTAGGATATGTAAAGTAGTCTACTCTAGCGCTCTGGAATAGCCTAGTTGCTTGTAGGCTACTATAGTGCCACCGTTTTTCCAGACCAAGACGGCGATTTATGCCAATTGTCCAGATTTTTTCAAACAACATTGCTCACTGTCACTGCCTGCCTCTGCTTTCAGAGTGCAATAGTGAACACCACCGTTTTGCATTTGTTCTATGCTTAATATTGATTACCAAAATAGCTTGTTGGCAGGAATAAAATTTGTTCCGTGCTCCTGTAGTTTGCTATAGGCTATTCGAAAAGATTTTGAGCATAGGCCTATACAGTTTAAACAGTCGATAAAGTGCAATGCAGTTATTGGTGCAGTGAGGGTTGTAGGTGCCCTGGCTTTCTCACCTTCACGCTCAAATAGGCCATTTTCCTTCTCCGAGTCTTACAAGCATTGGCATAAGATAAAGTTGTTGGTTCACCCAACCGACTTTCTTGTAGGTTTGTTCTAATAGTCCACCACAATGGCAGAATGAACTGGACTCAGTTCTTCACAAAGCAGAAACATGTATTTCAGAAAGTGAATGCACATACAGTAATTGATTACAACTGAATCATTACAGGCAAACCCGCACAAGTTACTTTTTGGACACAATTTGATCTATGAGGCTTAACACAGCAACTGTAATTGTCCAGTGAGGGAGTCGCACCCCCCAGCCTATTAGTGCCCTTCCATTGCAGCGTGCAGCCAAAACATAAAAATTCATTTTTTTCCAATTCCATGGGGATCTGTGGTTGAACTGCCAGCACTTTCATCAGCTGAGTTCAGTTTATCTCCCAGATTACTTAATGCACATGTGGGTAAGTGGCATCCAGTTCCAATGAAAATGATGGTACTCCTAGGTGGTTCAGCTTTTTCACTGTAGAGAGAGGAAGGGGGGAAAAAAGAAAAACATAAGTATCTTCCCATCAAACCAATAAACAATAAGTAGGCTAGTAGGCTAATGCTTGTAATTCAATAAAAGTAGACCTACTTTGCAATCACCTGAAGAGGTCTGTTTATGAAAAAGAATATTCTAATTAGCCTATTATTTTATGCATAGCATACAAATGTATTCAGACATAGTATGAGAAAGAATATATTACTTGTTTAAATGAAAATAGTTTAAATAGAAAAATATTACTACTACTACTACTACTAATAATAATAATAATAATAATAATAATAATAATAATAATCCCCCACTCATATTTTACTTTAGGCCTACCTGGTAACTACTGACAATCCTTGTATCTTCCCAAAACAAATAAACAAGGAGCAGTAATGCTAAACTTGTTGTGACAGAATAAAAGCACTTACAGCATAGTGTCATTAAAAGTCCAATCAGATCTGTTTAAAATAAATAAATACTGTAAATAAATAACTGCTTAGCCCTATTCACACAGGAAAAGGATTGTATTACATAGTTGGACTGAAAATCAACATCTGACACTATTATTTTTTACAAATAGTGCTATAGGAATATAATAATATTAATATTGTATAAATCAAATAAATAAACCTTCCTTGTATACTTGAATCTTAGCAGTAAAGCACTTACAGCACAGTGGTGTCATTAAGAGTTCTGTCAGATCTGTTAAAAAAAAGGAGTAATCACTGTTCTTGTCTAAGCACTATTCACACATGAAAAAGACTGTATTACATGGTTGGTATGAAAATCTATACAATAATAATAATAACAACTAGAAAAGCGCTCAGAGAGCGCAGACCTCCACCAAGGCAGTGTGGTTGCAGATGGTGTTAAACGATCACCGATTACCACCAAAATGGAGTCAGTTCTTACTTGTCCCAATACACACGTTGTCCAAAAATTTAATCAAAATCCATGCAGTACTTTTTGAGTTATGTTGTACACAGACAGACAGACAGACAGACACACACACACACGCCGACGAAAACATAACCTCCTTGGTGAAGGTAATAATAATAATAATAATAATAATAATAATAATAATAATGCAAATCACTTACAGCACAGTGGTGTCATTAAGAGTTCTGTCAGATCTGATAAAAAAGAGTAATTACTTTTTGTTTCTAAGCATTCACACATGAAAGAGATTGTTTTACATGGTTTGAGTAAAATCTCTATATAATCATAATAATAATCATAATAATCACTTACAGCACAATGGTGTCATTAAGAGTTCTGTCAGATCTGATAAAAAAAAACAGTAATTACTTTTCGTCTCTAAGCATTCACACATGAAAGAATAAAATCTATATCGTCGAGTTTATTTAAAATGGAGCTGTAGAAATACAGAGATCAGGAAGAAGAAAAAGAAGAATTTTGATTCTACAGATTTAACATTCCACGTACATTGTTGAGTTGGTTCCATTCGTTCTTAAATCATTTTGGGATTCGTCCTCATTTCTACAAAAGGAAAGAAAATGTGAAGGTTCTATTAGGCTAGAAAACTTTGAAGAACCATTAAATGATGATAAAACCTCAGGTGGGGAACATCCAGCTCGCCAAAGCCTTTAATCTTGCCCATGGAGAGGGCCTAAATGAATGAATGTTCTTCTGAGATGATGTTATGATGTTATTATGAGATTGGCAATGCAGATTGTAGTATGGAAGTAGAAGTATTTAAACATTACACATTAAAGTTACATTTTGTCACATTAAAGTTTGACCCTTGATGTCAGAAAGGTTCCCCACCCTTGTCTTAACAGAATAGCAGATGCAGTCTTACCTCAGGTCACTGGTTGTACTGTTGAAGCTGATGGGGAATCCAAACACACAGCTGAGAAGCAAGGCACTGAGGGACCAGGCTGGATTCATGGTGCTACAAACTCTACTCTCAAGAGATCTGTGGACTACAAACGTTTTTGTTTTATATCGGTTTCTGACAACCTGACAAATTGGCGTGTTTGTCTTTGGTTAACTGAAGGACATGTCAAATGACAGCATCAAGGACACAGGAGGTAAATGAGGCCTCCTGTCTGTGTTGAAAAAATATTTGGACTTGGCAGGCCATGGACTTGTTCTTCCTCAGAGCATGGGAACCGACTAGAATCATTTAGGTAATTATGTCACTTGTTGTGCCATTAGCTTGAGCACTGTCCTTGGCTTTCTCTGTCAAATGGTGGAGATATTTATCTCAGCTTGAGTAAAGCTGTATGACATCTTTGCTGTCATCCATTACGAGAGCATCCCATTACAACTTTTAGTGTGTTTCTCATAGAAAATCAAGAATAGAAGTGGCTTTGAATTACACTGAAGTGCAGCAATTTTGTTCATTTATTTTCATTAGGTTCATGTTTTCACCTATGACATGTAATTGTTTAAAACACACACATGCAAACATACTTCCTTTTGCTGAAATTTGTCAAACTGTATTTTCCCTTGAAGAGAATACTATTGGTAACATCTCAAATCTTTCTCGAGACATGAGCTATAGGGAGTGCAGCCGGCCAAGCTTAGAGGTGATAAATGTGTGTCAAGGACACGGTGGCTTCATTAACACCTACACTCTACATTCTGTAGTGTGGCCTTAAACAATTTGTCCGTTAACACAGAGATGTCAGAATTCCCAATGACATAAATAGTACTGTACATCCACATACAATAATGCTACACCAGAAGTGACAGTTATCATTTTAATGAACTCTTCATTTTCATATATTTCACAATACATTTCATCATATCTAACATTAACATACACCAGTGGATCATCTTACTGTGCACATATAATAACAATAATGAAAAAAAAAAAAAATCAAGTTAACAATTCAAAAAGTTAATGAAACAGAAACAATAAGCTGTAAGATTTTAAAATTTAAGTCTAATGGTGCTCACAGGACACTGGGAAGTTTGTGTTGTTTACAGTATATCACTCTTGACTGGTCAAGTGTCAAAACATCGGAAACTCTCCACTTCCCCTTATCCTGTGAACAAACTGGAATATTAGATGATGCATCACTCAGTCTCCAGTCATCAGACATGTCAGCCGCACTAACTTGACTGATGAATAATCCAACCATGCAGTTATGGAGGCCATGAGTGAGTGGAAAAGCAACATGGTACAAATAGTAGCATCAATGGACCCTGGACTGAAATCTGAAGGTTCTTTTTGTTTTGACATAAACATTTAGAATATATTAACAAGAAGATGCATAGACAACATATGGGTTCACATGAATCAACTCAATTCACGCATCATAAATTACATTCTCTGCACACACAAAACAACCCTAATGACAGACACTACAAATAAAGAGGGTTCACTATGCAACAATGTGACCTACAGCATTCTGAAGATGACCAAACACAAAGCTGATTACCATTTTAAACAGTAGGCTACAGCAAATGACATGCACTAAAGTAAACATAGTCCCGCCTTCCAGTCAGATCATTGTATGGGGAAATATTACAATTAAACTTCCAATAAACTTAACCTTTTTATTAAGTACACAGGGCAGAGAACGAAAAAGAAAAGACAGAATGAAACACAGTAAAAACTGTGATGCACTCCATTACAGCAACCACATAGATTTAGCTCTCTCCTTTCTTCCTTTGCCCTTGCCAAACCTCAATTCCTCCAAGGAGGCAGTTCATGTTTATCGGAAGTCCTCAGCAGAGAACATTCCCTTGGCTCTGCGCAGGATAGAATCTTTAGAAGCATCGTAAGGATGCTCTTTAGAAGGGATCTCCAAAACAGCTGGGATGGACTGCATGTGGGCATCAATGGCGTGACGAATCATCTCCGCAACAAACTGATTGATGAGGATGATTCCAATGTCATTTCGAGCTAGGAAACTCCTGTTGGGAAGATGCATAACGTTAAGAGGGACATCAAAACCAAGCACGCGCACACAAACGTGTAGCCGATTGCTAGATTGCACATAGGCCTAATTGTCGATACAACTACATATCACAATTTCTAACATAAGATAGCCTAGTTATGCAGTAGCCCAGTAACCCTTCAGTTAAGTTAACATTAGCTAACGTTAGCTAGCATGGGCTATCCAAATAAATAAAGGCATCACGAGCATCAGTAAAGCAATACAATAACGTTAGCAATGGAAAGCAAAAGTACAATTATGTGATGATCTCTGTATATAATCCCAGAGATAATGTCATACTTCACATCAAATTCAAAACCCTTACTTGAATGTCTCCTCTATCTCTGTGATACTTGTGTCCTTCTCGACAACCAAAAAATTAGGCTTTCGGTTTTTGTTAAGTTCACCAATGCCACCAAGTAGGAACCCAGTGCAGGTATCTTCGTCGCCAATTACAGCGATTAATTTCCCTCGACCAGCCATTGTTCAACGAATAAACTAGGTTGATGTGATATTTGGATATTTTCTAAAGCTCTTCTGGATGAATCATGTGTTCTATCAGCTGACCGGTAGTGACGTAGTTATATAATGTGATGTGACATCATTAAAGCGCGACTCATGTCACGTGAATGACAACAGGAAGCTGAAGAAAACACCAAAATGGTAAGAAACCTTTGCTGAACGCTTCATTATTTCGTTTTATTACAACTTTTCTAGCTCTAGCTAGAGCTAGCAAATATTTATGTAGTTGCCGTGTGATGTGCAAGCCGTTGGTTTATAAGGAGTGCATGAACGCTTTTCCATAAAAGAAACGTTAACTTGATGATGGCTGCTTGTTATTCTGTCTGTTGTCAACTCGTCTTCCTCTCACTTTTTTGTTAGACAACTGCTTTGACACAAGGTCTTGAGAGAATACCCGATCAAATTGGATATCTTGTCATCAGCGAGGATGGAGTATTAGCTGTAAGTACTTAAGGACACTGTAAACGCGCGCTAGAGTGTTATCAGGTGAGCTGAAGCTTTTGTCGTAAAACCCACGGAATGAATTCATCGTTTTCTGCCACTGCAGTCCTCAGGAGAACTCGAGAACGATGAACACACCGCAGGGGTCATAATGCAGATGGTACGAACTGCCTGTCGTATTCGACTCCACGGAACACCGGAGCCTCCATTTAAACGCATGTCAGGTGAGGTGAATGGGTAACGTTGCCAAAAACGTATGTGGAAATATGCAGTTGTACGTATTTCTACCACAAATCATACATTACCTGGCATGAGGTGGGCTTGATATGATGGACAACCAGGGAAGGCATTTTGGATGTGTTTACTTCAAACTGAATTAACACCAGTTATTGAACTGCAGTTAAAAGAATTGTTTATGCTGCAAGATAACTTTTCCCTTCCAAACAGATTTGATACAACTTTAGTGCAAGATTTTGACTTGCATTTCCCCACTGATTACAGTCTTGTACTGTTAATATGTAGCCCATACTGTTACAAAGTTAAATGAGGTTAAATGAGTTTCATTGTCAGCCTGAAAGATTTGAAATATCATGGGTCGATGGGTTGAAAGACTGAAAATAATGAGACCATTTCAGATCATTTGATAACAACTTACGTCCTCCTCTCATTCCACAGTGATGTTCGAAGACTATGTGTATGCAGTAACAGTCTCTGGTCAGAAAGTGTTTGTGGTGAAACGACAGAACAACCAAAGAGAACCTGTGACTGTCTAGAGTGCTGTTGCAACATCAGCCTCCCTGTGGACTGCAGCGGTATGGCCACCCATGACCCAGGCCAACGTGGTGGAATGTGACTTGAGTGTTTGTCTTGTTTTGGAATGCTGATGAACACCGTCCTGATGAGATCCGCTCTACTCTCCTCACTGCTTGGATTGAAGTTGTACGGCATTCTTTAATCACAAATTGGGTATTCTCTCATCATGTGCATCATGTCTTTTGAATACAATGACCATGTTGGCTTGTGCGCAGTTTTTTTTCCCCCCCAGATAGGTTGGTTCTAGTCAAGTGAAAGGAAGCACTGTTGAGTGTTGTACAAACAATGTCTGGGCTTTCTTTAACTTGCATATTTATACATGCAACTACAGTATAAGTACGTATTTAAGTCATTCACAAGGCCATTGCATTAACCAGAATTTTACAAATGACAAACGTGTGTATGTTATAATGACTGCTGTAAAATAGATTCATGTGGTGACAGTGTAGTAATCTATCTAAACTTTCATTGCATATGACTAACAAATATAAAAATAAAGTATTTTGAGAAGTTTTAAATCCATGGTTAAGTTTCAGTTTTTCTGAAACCTTTTCTGAATTGTAACATTTGCCATTCATTTGAGGTTTTTTTATTTATTTATTTTTATCTTTGATGCAAAACTTTGTTTCGGCATAACATTTTCATTTACTTGATTTATTAAGACTTTACATATATCATATAAACTGGATAAGCACTGTATGTGAGTGTGTACATTTTTACAGAGATCTTACACATGGATGACAATATTACAAAGCTGAAGTTATGCTGCACAATAGCTGTAAAGTTGTAGGCTGTTAACTTACAGCAGATCTCAAAGTGAACAAACATAGGGATGTCATCAGGTCCATGAGATGGTGCTTAGGGGTAGATTCAGTCCATCTTATATGTTCTGGGTTGACCCATCACTGTGCAGGCCATGATGCCCTGAGCCCCAGCAGGATGGACACATCGGAGGGGGTCAGCCGATAAACCCCCATTTCATTAAGGGCAGACTCAGGACTGGGCTGCTGAGCGTCTGGGGCTACTAGTATTTCCTCTTCGGCCTCTCTCAGAAGGTCCCGCAGCAGCAGGGCAGGCCCCATATTCAGAGTTAGGATAATGCAGGCCTCCTTCACACTGCCACAGAAAGAGACAGTCTTTACACCCTCACAATGGCAACCCCTGAACCCCACCACCTACAGTACACATTAACTATATCCAGATCTTAGTTTACATTTAACAAGTGTCAAAATCAATTACAATATATTCACTTTGGGCAAAAGAGTCTTGAGCTATAAATATTAATATTAAAAGACTCAGTTTTCAGTTGACTTAATATTTAATGAGATGAAAAGATTTTAAAGGGTGCTTGAATTAAATGGATACAGTATCTTGGATTACTGTAAATTCCTTACTTGATACAACTTGCAAAGTTGTACCTAAGGCTAGTTTACTTCTATCACCTTCACTCTGCTACAGTACCATACTCACTGTTTGAAGAAGTTCTCTGGTCTCTTGCAATAGTGTCCAAATAGGGGGAAGAGGTTCCTGGTCATGTCAAACTGCAGCTGTGCAGCACCCCCCTCGTTGAAATGGTTGTACAATATGAGCTGTGTGGGTGAAATGGAGAGATTTTAAAGAAGTGATTCTCTTACACTAATCAGAGAACTCTTCTGACTGCTGGACAAAACTTAATTGACTTTGAAAGGGTCTTCCTGATGTCAAGTCATTCTGTACAATAGCGACTGTTAACCATTAATGACTAGGTGCTTTCTCAATATTGCAATGGAAGTTCACTGAAAGTGAATGCAGAGACTACTGTCTAAATACATTTGAATAACAGCTTCGTTCATCATTATAAACAACAATGACAAAAATAACAAGAAAAGCACTCAGAAAGCACAGACCTCTACCAAGGCAATGTGGTCACAGATACTATAAATTCTAACTGGTCGAGATCACCTACAGTATCACCGCCAAAATTTAATCAGTATTACTTCTTTTCTTTTTATGACAAGATGTGGGACATGGTATTTTCCACTGCTAAATATTAGAAAACAATGCAATGGGGTAAACCCACTTAATTCAATACAATTGTATTTTATACAGTGCCATATAGAAAAGGATCGTCAGACCATCACACCATCAATACTATAGTTAGTTTTGCCACCTTGTGGGACCAGTACTCACATCTTGGTAGAGAAAGAGATCCAGCCTTTCAGCCAGGCCCTGCCAGAACATCTGGAACAGAGGCAGACTCAGGAGCTGCTGAAGCTGCAGCAGGTGGTCCCGCAAGCAAAGCATCATGGGACATGCAGAGCTGGACAGAGACATGGTGGCCTGGTCACACTGGGAGGGCAAGGACAGCCACCTGCAATACACAAATGAGCCACATGGGACTTCAGACTCAGTATGGTAGGTTGTACATTCCAACTCCAGAAAATAAAAAGTATTTAGAGTGTCTAGAATCTTAGGTCAACAGTGTTGGTGAAGAAAACCAGTGATTTCCAGTTCACCTGTCTCGGATGTATGTCTGGGTCTTCTCCCTCACATCCCTCATTACGGCATCCAGCAGACGACCCATCATGTCCCCACGGAGACGCTCCAGCAAGCCCAGCAGCTCCTCAAACAGAGAGCCCTCCAGAGAAGCCAGACGGCCCGTCTCAGTGGCACCCAGGGGCCCCAGCACCTCATCATCACCAAGAGCCACCGCAGCCTGCTGCAGCTGCAGGAAGAACTGAGACAGAAGACAGGAATCACATAACTACTCGACCACACACACACACACACACACACACACACACACACACACACACACACTCTCTCTCTCTCTCTTTCTCTCTCTCTTGGACAGCACTGACTTTATTTTTTTCCTTTTATTTGAATCCACTGTTATCACTGCTATCTCTTGTACTGTTGTACATAGCTTTTAAGGATTGTCAATGCTGTGTGTTCTCTCTGTGTCTATCTATCTATCCATCCATCCATCCATCTATCTATCCATGTTACTAACTTACCACATTGTCACCCCATTCACTTAAGACTGCAGAGATATAGTTGGCAGCATTGAGGATGGCACAGTAGCGTGGAGCCAGTGGATTCCGAGATTCTTCCTTCATGACTTGTGTGAGCCGGATGCGGAAGTCATCCACCAGCTCCCTCTGCAGGGCCAGGAAGCTGAGCTGGGCCCGCGGGGACGGGAGCGAGCGGTAGCGGTCTAATGGGAAACAAGAAGCGTTTTTAGGTACTGTAGGTGCTGAACTGACACTCATTAGCTCTTCACATCAAAACACTCATTCTGTCTTAATCTCTTAAACACTGTAGAACTTGGCAGAATTTGATTTACAGTTTAGAACGGTATGAATAGGCATATGCACAAGTACACCTCAATAGACTGCATATATTATCAAAGTGACTGTTTAGCCAATGCACCTGTAATGACCAACAGGAGCGTCATAAAGGTCTCAGCACAATCTGGAGCTTTGAGCTCATCCATGTCTGTGATGTCTCTGTACTGGGAACTCCAGGCTCCTTCTGCAGAGAGCATGGCGTCCACTTTCTCCAGGGCCACTGCAATGAAGGAGGAACCACGCTTATGGAAGCAGTCACCAGCAAAAACAAATAGGAACAACTGAAGTAGCACTGGGCAAAATGGCAAGAAATTTGTTCTCAATATACTATCCTGTACTGACCATTATTTTTCTCAGGAATAGGGATTTGAAGATCAAAATCAAAATCACATTTTGATAGGACAGGGCAGACTCACACAACAAGACTGATAGTTTACTTTTCAGGGATCTAATGGAAGAGTTGACAGAAGAGACAAGAAAAGCACTCAGAGAGCACAGATCTCCACCAAACCTACATGGTCAGTGGCACAAGCAAAAATTGCAGATGGTGTTTCAAATCACCATGAGCAGACAGAAGGACAAACAAAGCAATGGAGGCAAAAACATAACCTCCTTGGCAGAGGTAATAAATAATAATAACAATTAATCACCATGTGCATGATCATTGTTGATTAACAGTTATGAATCACATCACTTTTTGTTTAATTGCCCAGCCCTAAACTAGAGCTGCCTGATCTTACTTTTTCTCTCCACGCTGAGCCACTTCTGAAAGACGGCTTCCTCCAGCAGGATGTGCAGGGCACCAGGCAGGGCAGTGGGGTAAGCATGTGTGGTGCGCAGCTCCTTCTCAAACTGAAGCACCTCGTCCACCAGGTGGCAGAAGAGAGCGTCATCGTACAGTAACCTTGATGCGTCTGAGGCCAGCTTCTCCTGAGCCAGAGAGAGAAGGCCCCGGCACAATTCCACCTAAAGCACACAATAAATTCCACACTTGTAATTAGTTATAAAAAAGGCTAGATTCAAAATGGTTTGACCAATAATGTGTAATACTATGTGTAGTACTATGTGTAGCTATTAAACTAACAATAGTTTTATTTCTGCCAAGATTGAACTTGCATTAACTACAAGTAAAATGTGCAACATACAGTAGGCTACTGTGCTACTGCCATGTAATTACCGATGTTGCCAATCAAATACCTTAGCACTGATGCTGGCTTGAGAATGATCCAGATCAGGAGCACTGCTGTTGGCTCGGGAGTGATCCAGAATAGGCTGGATCTTTTCTTCCATGAAGTTAGAGTTGTTCCCCATCCACATGAGAACCTGGGTTAGATACCACTCTGGCTGCACAGAGAAAATTAAAAGTTGAGTGAGGAAGACATAGTGGAGAGAACCATTAAAACATAATCTTCAAAACGTACTTAATGACATGTCATGTTCCTGGAGCTCTGACCTTGTTTAAGGAGTTGGTTTGCCTATTCCCAGTGAAGTGGTACCTGAAGCGCTTGCTGAGGGGAAGCAGCATGATCTTGATGGGCAGTGAGAGGGGCACAGACTGAGGGAGGCCCAAGCGAGAGGCTGGCTCTTTCTCTGATATTAGGTCATCACTGGGAATCAAGTCAAGGAGAATAACTACTGTAGATGCAACTATCAAATTCCCAGAGTGCCGTACAGTGCAGTAGTTTCTAAAGGCACGTGAGGCAAGATTTTCAAGGTAATGTACTAGCTTCATGGTCACTGTGATGGGTAAACAAAGGCTCTCTTTGCTGCCTCTACCATCTTACATTTCTTGCCGAAAAATCATGCTTGTAACATAGTTCTTCTAAAATGATCAATGATCATTGGTGTATCTTTGGCAAATCCACATGTATTGATCAGAAAGGATATAAATTGTGTGTGAAAGTTGGAGTGGTGACTATTCTGCAGTTAATAAAATCAATTGACTTGCATAGTGTAGGCCTACCAATAAGAAAATGAAGTTACATTCACTGTGTATGTTAACTTACAGAGATTACTCTAGAGCAATTCACAGACCATGTAATTTGTATCATACATTATGTTACTCTAAAATGGCTGTATTGCCTACTTGAGTGATTCAGTAATACATAAATTAATGAGCCAACTGAGCTACTTGAAGAGTTTACTACCAATCCAGGTGCTATTGTGGTTTTCAATTCTGCTAGACAATCTTTCACAGTAATGTTACATGGGGTGAGAGGCATGAAAGGATACGAGGTTTGCAGGGCCAGGAGCTGAGAGACCAGGAGCTCTAGCTGACTATTGAGCTCTTGAGCGTTCGCAGGTGGGGATAGGGAGGGAGTTGGGGGCGAGATGAAAGGCCAGTGCAGTTGGGTGAGAACCTCTTCCAAGTCCCTAAGGAGAGAGAGAGGAATGGTTGACAACACGAAATGGACCCATTGTTTATGCTTTCTTTAGACTCAAACAGTTTAGATGTAAATAGGCCTACCCGGCCAATCTGTCTTTCAGAATCTTGTGCCAAAAACGTAGTGTTTCCCTCAGAAAAGCCTGCAGATTGCTGCAGCCGGACTCCTGCAGGCTCATGTCCAAGTTGGCCATAGTGCCGATCGCGCTCACAGCCTCCCATGTGCTATTGGTCATTAAACACTGCTGAATGCTGTCACTGTGAAAGCATGGACAAAAAGACAAAATAATTCATGTAACTACCTCAGTCTAATGCCAGTGTCAATAGACAAAACCACTTTCTTTGACTGACCTGAGTTCTTCAATGCGCGCTAAGCACTGTAAATACTTCAGGTGTTTTTCTATGGTGTCCAGTTGGCCAAGTGTTTGTCCAAGGCTGTCTGCCCAACTCTGTGCACCCTGGAGATGTTGTTGTAGTGTGTTTGAAAGTACCCTCTCTCTCTGAAGCAGACTTTCCAGGTCCGACTGCGATTTCTCTGCCGTTTCGAGGGCTGCAGACACGCGCAACGGCACCGAGCTCGACGCTGTCATCACCTGTCATGTAGAATGTACAAGACACGCGTTAATGTTAGCCTAAATGCATCGTCATGTAACTTTAATGTTGCGCATAGCCTACTAACGTTATGTTGGATAGTCTTAAATTGATACACTGATGTATTGATTCATACGATTATGACAAAACCTCCTTATTTAGAAGCCTACAGCTGTAACATGGTCGGAAGTTATTCATACCTGTTCCTCAAGAGCCTTGTTTTCAGCCTTCAGCCTTTCAAGCATACCACCAACTTTGCTTAATGCCTTCAGATCGGTACCGATTTCTTTTTCAACAAACTCCATTACATAGTCTGTAGCTTCTTCGTCATTTGAACCCGATTCAGAACTATTTTCGGACACTGTGAGACTGTTCATCTCTGTATCTAAGCAAATTTCTCGCTCCGCCATGGGCGCAGCCATGTTTTCACCGTTCTTATTCCACGTCAACAGTACACGTGGACCTCTAGTGGTTATTACTGAAATTGCAACAATAGCTTAATATGAGGTCAGCCTGTAGTTTCTCGAGTCAAGTAGTAGCCTACACCTCCCTGGGGGATTCCTTAAGAAGCAGTTGACTCCATGTAGGATAACCCATAATAACCTCTACTATTTGGAAAATAGCAACAAAATTACTCCGAATGGCTTTGCACAAATGAGGGCAGAGTTCATACATACTGTAGGCCTACTGTAGCCTGTGCATGCATATGTAGTCACAACACATTGGCTATTCTCATTCAAAGTCAGATTATTGTTTTATTCCTTGTCCAATTTTGATTAGGCATCCCTGCCTCTCACCCACATCCTCTCTCTCTCTCTCTCTCTCTCTCTCTCTCTCTCTCTCTCTCTCTCTCTCTCTCTCTCTCTCTGTGTCTGTGTGCATGCCTGCGTGTGACGTTTTACCAGCTTGTTTAGTTAGGCTATACATAGAAGGCTTGGGGACAGAGAACATTTATAGGAAAAGAGTTTGTTTTGGATTGCATAGAGGACATGAGTTGAGGAGGATGTTTGGCTTTCATTGTGGCTGCCAAAGAAAACCTGTTTTCATGAAGCAGCTGTGTGGACAGACAGCCACCAGTTCACAAACACTTGGGCTCCTTGTTGCCAGATGCAGTATAAGCCTGCGTGCCAGTAAAGTAGGTAGCCTAGCTACCTCTGAGCCCTTATTAAGAAACCGGACTGGTCTGCCGACACTGAAGCACTTTAGAAGACAGGGCAGAGCAGACTCTATGTATTTCAATGTCTGCAGCAAACTCCTGCTGATGTACCAGTCTGTCATGGCCAGTGTCCCGCTGTGGTATGTTGGGGAGGGAACACCAAGAAGAGAGATTCTGGGGGACTGGATAGGCTGGCCAGGAAAGCTGGCAGTGGTGGGCATGGAGCTGCTGGAGTCACCAGTTGCATAGGAGGACTCTGAGCAAGTTCTCTTTATCATGGACAATGACTGGCATCCAATGCACAGCACACCTCAGCACTAGGCTACTTTTCCGGTCTTGTAAAACAGAGGCTGTGCAGTTCCTTTGTAACTGTAGGGTCATAAAAGCCACTCGGAGAGGGAGGCGTGTTTTTCACTTTAGTGCCTGTGTAGTTTTGTTCGGCACACTGCTCTTTTCAACAGGCCATTAGGCCTATTAACTTATCTAAACTATCTTTGTATCGGCTTTTGTAAATATTGTGAATCCTGTAATTGATAGTCTCTTGCAATATATCTTTACACCCACCTGCATTTTTTTCCACTCTACCTGCATAACAAGTTACAACTTACATTACAACGTTATTGTAATGGAACAACATTAGTACTAATGTATGTATGCATGTGTCATTTTTCATAGGCCTATGTGTCTAGGTGTAACCTAACCTCATAACTCAACGTCCTTGACATGGCAGGCACCAGGTGCTAATTTGTCTTCAGGGAGGTACGGTTTGGCCTACTGACAAAACCTGTGGTGTTCAATGTAGTTATGATGATTATTTCAATAATTAACAGCTTTTAGCTCACGACAGTTAGTTGAAGACTTAGAGGATGAATGAATGAGAGGAAAGCTGTGTGTGTGTGTGTGTGTGTGTGTGTGTGTGTGTGTGTGTGTGTGTGTGTGTGTGTGTGTGTGTGTGTGTGTGTGTCCACATCCGTGTTGTGGCTTACTACTACAAGGATATCGGACCCTATCCTGGACTTTAACATTATGTCTGGCTGACAACCAGAGCTTTAGACAAGCACCTATGACTTTATAATGTTGTGTGACAGTATTTGACAGTACAGGTACATTATACTGTATGCTATGGCTACAATGATGCTTAGCCAAAACCATGAGCAAATGATCTATCCCTGATCTATCCCTTATGGTCACTATTGAATACTTGTTCTGCATGACCTCATGCGCCCATGAGACTCAGATCTGCCCAATACAAGGTTTCTTCCCGAATACAAGGGAGTGTTATTTGCTGGGGTGCTCCTAACACTGTCTGTGGATTGATTCACTTGGTTAATCTCCAAATAGGCTACTGACAGCCTGTTATCATCACCAGTCTTAGCAAGGTGTTTTGTGCATTGTGTAGGTCTTAACAGTCAAGATGTCTTAACTATTGCTTTTGTTCTCAACAATGTCCATCTGACAATAATGCAGCAGTTGTATGAAAATGCCTTAAAAACAGCAAAACAATTAAACATATTTTTAAATAGGCCCAGAAGTAACCAAAGTTTGAAAGGAAACATGTCACAATATCATGCAAACATCTCTGAAATTCACCATGAACGAAGCATGAATGTCACCATATCTAGCAGCCCAGGAGGAATATTTAGCTGGTTTAATATGCTTTGCAGGAGGGCGTAAGCCCATGTACAGATCCTGATTTCTGCATACACATACATGTGTATATGTCATCTATAACTTTTCACTCACTATGATAGTCGAGTGATTTTTACTCTTTTGCTATCCTGACGCCAAGATTCTGCTGGTGGTTGGTTGTTTCTAAGTGTTTTAACTCAGCCATGATGGGATAAGTTTTTCCAAGACAGATGTTGATGTGTGATACAAAAAGTTGAGTCCAAAGTTTGGCTTCTCTGCTGTTTACAATTATCAATTAGCCATAGAGCGGAGGAGGAGGAGGAGAGGAGGAAGGGGGGTGTCCTTGCGTGCGGGGGCTGTGCTGGGGGCTGGCTGGATAAGGCAGGAATGTCTCCGTGGTGCATGTGCATGCTTGGCCCGCCCAGAGCAGAGCAGCTTGTTTTCCTCCAGAGTGGGCAATGCTGCTGCAGGTGCACTGTCCAGCTGCTGCTCTCTCTCTCTCTCTCTCTCTCTCTCTCTCTCTCTCTCTCTCTCTCTCTCTCTCTCTCTCTTCTCTGCCATGCGTGCCAGCAGCATGAATCATTTTCCTCTTCCAGGGCTGCACAATCAAAGCATATGGAGGACATAAAAAAGAGAGAGAGAGGGGGGGGGGGTGTTATCTGGAGCCTTACTACCATTGCTCTGCTAAAGTGCATTAACAGGGACCTGGGGAAAGAAGGGAGAGTGAAATAAATATCTAGAAGAGATTGTGGAATTAGGTGTCAATTTAGAAAGCATTATAATGCATTTAATTTCCTTTCGCTATGCTTTTCTCTTGCTGTTTGGTTTCTTCCTCTCTTGCTAAACGACAGCCATTCAACAAAGCCTTTATGTAGTCTATAGAGCAGCTAAACTGACATAGTGCAGGACAAAGATGTACAGACAAACTACCTCTCACAGACTTTAGCTTATGTAGGTTATATTCTACCTTTGCTAGAGAGAGATTTGTTAGTGCTCATTTTCTGTCTCCTGAAGACACAGGAGTCAGTCTATTCCTAAGCTGAACCTGGAGAAGTACTTATTCTGCAAGTTGTCTTTTATGAGGACAGTGTGATGTAGAGCTGTTTGACTGGCATAATTATGACCATCCATAAAAATCCAAATGACAATACGCGTGTGTTTTTCACATCACCATAACTGTGCTTTGGCCAGATGAGGTTTCTGTAGCTTATAGACTTTCCCAGGTGTGCAAACATTACTTCATACACTAAAGTAATTACAAAGCAATTAAACAGGCAAGCTCTGATTTTGAAAGGAAACTGAAATATTTTGCTGCTTTACGTTTAGATCTTGTACGTGACATACAGTAGATTTCACAGTGGGCACAGTTCAGAGATAAAGCAAAAACCTTCTTGCCAATTTAACATCATTTCCAAACTCAACAAATTGAGGGGTCACCTTAACGTTCTTATATGCACCCAAGCTCAATTTGCATGAGATTTACTTTGTTTATTGAGTGACTTTGCACTTCTAAAATAATGAGAAAGAAAACTCTCCACAAGTATGTAGCCTACTGTTCTCTCAGCCTTATCCTAACACCTCTACAAACTGCTTCAGTCACCACACCACACCCCAACCCACCCCTTTCCATTGCAAATCATTCTCATTATCAGTGGGAAGTGAAGCCTTGTAGTGTTAAGCTGTTCCACACGGGAGGATGTGACAAACACTGAACATTCTCCAAAGAGAATGATGAAGCTGATGAGACTGTTCCTTGCTCCAAACTAGACTGGATTAAATAATATAGCCTATCTAAAAACTGGGGGTGATGTCATGCAGATGAATGTGTTCTGTATTGAAAATCCATCACCCCGGTGAAAAAGAAACTGTAGGAAATATGTTTTCACTTATGGAGCTTGACGGTTTAGCAGAGCGGGGAATAGGAGAGGAGAGAGGAGTGAATAGTTGGCAGCTAGGGAGCCGGAGCGTGTGGCAGAGAGATTCAAGAGAAGGAGAGGAGAGGGAATGGTTTTGGAGAGAGGCCAGCCATTGTTTTAACCCTTTCCAAGCCCAAGTTTTTTTTTTTTTTTTAGATTTGGGTAAAATGAAAATGGGAGCTCCGGTGTGCATATTACTTTGTTTTCTACAGTGATACTTTCTTTTGATATTGCACCCAACGTAATCTGGATGTGCGTGAGGACTAAAGAAATTTACTAAAATGAAATGAGCCATTTTCTTTACACAAAAGTTCAGCATTTTGAAAGCGAATGATTTTATGCCTCTGATGAATCAAACACATTTCTTTCTGTTGTGTTCAGATGGCACAATGCCATTGGTCTTGTCTAGCAACATGAATCCCATCCATCAAGTGTCCAAAGAGTAGGAAAAGCAGGAAGAACACTCTTGTTTTGCTTGAAATCTGGAGAGGCTTAGTGGACCCTTAAAGCTAATGAAGGAAGCCAAGAACAATAGCTTTACAAACTCAAAGGGCCCCTGGCTTTGAAACAAGCTTAAGTTTTTTTTTACACTTAAGGCCTTGTTTTCTGATCGTTCAAAATTCTGACGAATACTTCTGTTCCAAGATTTTTTTGTTTTTGCAGTAGCAGCTACAAAATAGATGCATAAAAAGGCTTTGCCCTCAATCCTCTCGGTCCACGGAACCCTTTATGCTGATCTAAGACCAGTGGATGGTCCACAAATGCACTCTTTTGTGGTTGACGTTGTTTAGTGGCTGTATGCAATGTGCGAATATTGTATTATTTTACATCACCTACTGAAGTGACCTATAGGGAAAGGTCAGGTCAAATAAGAGCAGTACAGTATCAGTGCATCAGTGCACTCAATGGCAATTCACTGTCCAATGGCCATCCTAGTTTGGCAGGTCTGACTCACATGTGCTTAGGATCAAGGGTGAGGTTAGCGGTTGGATGAGGGCAAAGCGTGATAGAGATGATGACCATCATGATATTATGATGTAAAAAAGCAGTTATTCTCCTGGTATGTTGCAGGAATGTTGCCCCCATTGATAACAACATCATTCAGTTAAAGCTGCTAAAATCATTCTTATTTTAGAAAGAACAGAAGTATTACAACCTACCCAGTCATCAGACTTGATCCAAAAGAGCACCTTTCTGCTGAGTATTTAAAGAGAGGTATGAGCAACACCAAGCACCAGCCCTTTTGCAAAGTGTAAGGTGATGAAAGCTGATTGAAGACAAAGAATTGATCTTCATGGATTAATGGATAGATTATAATAATTTTTGTTTAGGTCATGATTCATACCTCTCTTATTCAACTGCTGATCTTGCACACAGTGTATTTGCCTATATAAGACACCAGGTAGGAGCATCCTGTTGTAGAAAGGTGTGTGTACTGGTGTCTGTAATGATTCATTTTCACCTGAAATAGGTGTGTGTGTGTTTTCTTTTTTGGACAGGATACAGTAGGCCTACTTACACGTACATACTGTATACACACACACACACACACACACACACACACACACACACACACACACACACACACACACACACACAAGCCCCAGTTACTCCACCCAATCACAGCCCCAAACAGACAGGTGGTAAGTCATGTCAGCCACCCGGGGGTGCTGTTGCTATGCCAATGTTACAAAGAAGTTGAACGCACCATTCCCTGCATGGTGTGATACAAAACTATTCTGAAGCTCTAGGGGTATCCAGATTTGAGGTTGTTAGGGTGTCTCACATACCCGACATTTTTTACCAGATAATTGTCGCAAGACAAAAATAAACCTAAGTTTATAAACCTTACAACTGGGCAATGGGCAACAGCCATGGAAATGCATAAACTCATTGATAAACCCAGGCATCCTAAAACTAAAGTTGACAGAAAGAAGAATGGATTAATATCTTCCCAGCGTTGTGTAGATCTGATTCACAGGTATCAGGAGCCCTGGCTTGAAGTCACTCCGACAAAGGAGGGTCAACATGAGATTGATCTGATGGGTTGATTTACCTGCCCATAGAAGTTCTGACATGTTGAGGATGTTTTCAATAATGACACAACATATTCAATTCAATTCAACACAATACAATTACCTCACAGTGCTTTTGACTGTAGGTAGCACCACCCCTCGTACTCTCAAGAGAAATGCATTTTTTGCTCTTAGCTACTACAGCACATTGGGTTTCAGTCATCCAGGTGAAATACATTCAAATCAAATTTACTGATCAATTAATACAGAAAACCAAACAAATCAAAGAGGGCTACACTACTCTGTACCTTAACTGCATGTGATGTTGATGATATCTTGAAAAGCCACCATATACACTATTTTAAGGGGTTTAAGATTCTTTGTAAGATTAAGATTTTGCACACTCTTTGCTCCAGGGTTGAGTGTGCAGGGAATGTTTCAGAGACTGTGTTGTGCAGGCAGTGGTGTGTGCAGGGCCAAGTGTGTTCCTGCAGTGCTTAGAGTCAGGGAAGCCTGGGCTGATCTACTGCTGCTGCAGCGACTGCTGCTGTTGGGAAGGGAGGTGTCCTCTGGGGCGTGGAGTGTTTTACACACTGTGACTCACACATGCATTTGTGTGTGTGTGTGTGTGTGTGTGTGTGTGTGTGTGTGTGTGTGTGTGTGTGTGTGTGTGTGTGTGTGTGTGTGTGTGTGTTCGAGCGAGGGCCAGTGAGGCTGTTTGTGTGTGTAAGTGAGTGAGTGAGTGAATGACAGTCAGAGCTGTGAGGGGGAGTGTCTGTGAGAATCGTAAGCAGCAGCCAATCTGGTTGTACTGATTGTCTGCCAAATGCAAACCCCTGTGGCCTTAAAGACTGCTGTCAAAATACAGTTTTGTTTTCAAGCTTACTTCCATTTTTTTTTCTGATTTTCAATATTGTGCCTCTGAGGAATTAGGGTATTTACAAGTCCCTCTCTAAAGTGCTCTAGTGCTGCCTGTGTGTGTACAGTATTGCCACTTTGAACACTCTCATCCCCACTGCCTTCATGTGTGTGGAGATGGATGTGTGAGGGTCATTGCCAAGCCCACTGTGTCCCAGCGCTGAGCCAGAGAGCCATGGAGACGCCAGGCAGGTGACCCCAAGTTCAGTGTGCTGGTGCCACAACCAGTCTAGCTAACCTGAAAAACATCCCTATTAACACATAATATCAGAGGGTTTTCAGCATACATCTGGGATTTGCTTTCACAGTTCAAAGTGCTTCTGTGCATTATATCAGTATATGAAGTGTGTTGTTTAATGAAATGGAAATATCTACTCCAGGTGTATAAGGGTCTATTAAAATATTTTTCAAGATTGATTAAAATCTGTATGCTTCAGTAACATAGGGAAAGCGTCTTTTTTGTGTGTAGCTACTAGTCTGTGGAATAGATTGCCAAGTAATATTAAGACAATAAGAAATCTAGAGAGTTTTGAATGTGCAGTAAGAAAATGGCTTAGGGATACATCAGATTAGGTTTTTAGGACCTGCTATTGTCAGTATTTGCCTGCTTTTTATATTTATGGTTATTTATTTATGTATTTATTCTTTGAATGGGGGGGATAATGTCACAACACCATTCTTGTCTGTATCTATTGTCATCCATCTCTCTTGCTCTTTTGTGGGACCACAATGGAAATAAGCCCATGGGCTTTCTTGTGTAATCCTGACTGTCTTGTTAAAAGGGATGGTGCGGTATATTATCTGTATCATGTTCTTTTGTTTTTTAAATCTGAGTTGGTCAAATAAATCAAATCAAATCCATTTATATTACATGCTTTTGCGCATTATACATTTATACATTGAAAGTGATTATTTAGTATAACTTCATGGCAAATTCAAAGTCATAGTGATATGCTGTTCCCTTTCCCTTCAGCCACGCCCTGTAATTATTGAGTTGTTCATAGAAAGCCTCTCAGTCTGCTTAATACTAATTGTGTCTGGGTTTTCAATTGAATTCTCTCCGCTGGACTGAGTCTCTTTAGAAACATGTGACTGAGGGCATACAGGCTCCCATGATTCTCCCACAGATCTTCAACACACACACACACACACACACACACACACACACACACACACACACACACACACACACACACACACACACACACGAACACACACACACACTGCGTGTAGTAATCTCTGAAAGAGTGTGGGAACCACTCCTCTTAGGGTGTGACATTTACACTAATGAGTGCAGATAATGCACGGAGTTACTACTGTGTCTCCTCTTCTCTCTTCTCTCGGCTAAAGGGAAAGCAAAGTCAGAAGCTTCAAGAAGTGCCAAAACAAGCACTAAGTCAATCAAACACAGTGCTGCTGAAACTGAAGCCCTTGTGCAGGGGAAACAGCCTATGCTACAGTACATGTGTAAGTGCTACTCTGGAACAGACCAGTAGTTTAGGAAGGGAAATGTTTACATTTGACAGTAATTACTTAACTATGCGTTAAGGTATTCTTGAGGATGAAAATACGGTATATATAGTAAGAACAACATGTGAAATAGTTGTAATCAAAGGCCTTTAGGTCCTTGACTTTAAAATAAACTACTTCCTGGGGTTAATGTGCTGGAAAGAAATCTGAGGGTCTTGGCATTCATTTTCTATTAACGTTACATAGAACATTGCACTTCTGTGATGCAGTAGGCACAAGTCACCACCAATATACTACCAGGAATGTTTCTTAGTCGACTGAATTATACTTTTGGGGGGCAGCCATGGTCTACTGTTTAGCGCCTAGACTTGTGACTGAGCGAAGCCTGTCCGTTTCGATCCCCAGTCTGGTGGGGGAGGTGGCTGCACACATCTGTCCCATGTCCACATCCTCCAGGGCCCTTGTGCCTTTGCAACACACCTAACCTCTCTCTGCTGCTTGGCCCATCTGCAGCGGGGCTGCCCACTGCTCCATGTTAGTGTGGCCCCTAACTGTGTGCTCTGTGTGTGTGTCTGTCACTAACTCATAAATGAGAGACATGCAGAGGCTGACAGGATCAAGACAGTAAACTCATACTCATACTATACTGTATCTCACCACCACCAACTAGCTGAATCTGCTGTAAAATCAGAGACTTTTTGAATAGAAGGAGACTAACAGATCCTCCATAGAACTGGATGTTACTTCATAAAGCAAAGCTGGAGTTGTGAAGGGGAAGTCCTGCCATGCAGCGGAAGTACAGTAGCCAGTTGCATTGTTGGGTACGGCATGGTTGAGCCTATTGTATGCTTCCTCCATAATCATGGTTATAACCTTGCTGGCAGTGCTGGTACAGGTATACTGGTCAAATAAATTCATATTTAAAATAACATTTTTGGCCTAATTTTAGTGACCTATCACAATGTATTCTTTAACATATAACCCACCTATCTGGAATTATGGGCCCCATTGATTTGAATATACCGTAGGCCTGAGATACCTGAGCTACCTGGAACATTCAGTTCAATGCTATCATATTTGTACAGCCCCAGTTCCAATCCAGTTGTCTCACAGACAGCGCCCTACAGACAGTAGGAGCACCCAAGAGCATCAGGGGCACCACACCTGAGGCCATACACACATTCAGACATATGGACAACCCTGTGATGTACTTGCATGGGCAATAGATTCAGGTGTAAATAATAAGAAGGTGAGTAGCAGGCAGGCAGGCAGGCGGGCAGGTGGGCGGTGCTGGGGTTTCCTGAGTGCTTGTTGTTGTTGTTTGGGGAAGTGCGGTGGCTCTGTGCTGTGCAGTGTTGTGACCTACATAGGCGGCGGCAGTCTGAGCTGAGAGTGCAGCGCTGCAGCTGAGTGTGCAGGTGCAGGAAGCCAAGGGGCTCCGCTGGGCTTGTGGGCTTGTTCCACGCCTACTCACCGACTCAAACACACATGCTCAACCCCTCTCTCTCTCTCACTCTCTTTCTCTCCCTCCCCCTTCTCTCTCTCTCTGTGCTTTTACTGTGTGGGTGGAAAGGGTTAAATCTGCTGTCTGATTGAAGTGTTTTGGCTGGGCAAGGACACTCTGTTACTCTTATTTTTTTTTTCTCTCTCTCTCTCTCTCTCCCTCACTCTCTCTCTATCTCTCCCTCTCATTGTATGCCTGGACACGGGTTTCAAATTTTTACCACTCGATGACGTTAGCCCTGAAAATGGCAATTTTCTGCCATTTAGGGCATATCAAGTGAAGACACAATGCACACTTTTCAGAAGTTTCACTCATGAGATTACTGAACTCCCCAAACGCATAAATAAGTCTAAAGCTTTCATAAGAGAAAATAGAATATTGCTGAATGTGAAACTGGTTTACAGACGTCCAGTCCTGGGGGGAAAATGAGATACAGCAGGGGAGAATTTAATAAACTTACTGTTTGAATTGAGGCTTCACTGACAAATATTGTCTTTGGATGCTTGCCAGACCTTTTTCCCCCCTTGGCTCATGAGTCCATGCCAAATGCAAGCTCTTCCTGGCCTTGAGTAATCTCAAGTGGCCTCTGTTGTTTTGGAGAGCGGTGCAGAAACAAAAGCGTCGTGGTATCCTGCAAAGGTAGAAGAAAACGTCAGAATGAGCATAAACTTGTAGCAGGCAAACAGAGAGAAAGATTAGATTTACATAATTGCATCTGCACTGCTACATGGGCTACAATGGAGAAGTCAGGAGAAGTCGCTCATGCATATCCCATGAATTGTTTATTTAGAAATGTACATAAATTTACATTTTGTAATGTTGGCTAAGAAGGTGGTGGTACCAGTTTAGTTTTCTGGATTTTATTCTTTTTTTAACAGAAAACAACAGATTTGTTGGGTGCACTCTGAACTGTGTGCTTTCATTTTTTTTGTCTGAATGCATGAAAGCTCACTCAAATGGAAATAAATAACTAAACTACTGGGTCAAATTGTTAAACTTTTTATGCCTCTATCGATTTGAGTAGGAATGTGCCTGAATTTGAATGTATGGTGACTCACTTGTGTGTGTGTGTGTGTGTGAGTGAGTGTGTGTGTGTGAGTGAGTTTGTGTCTCTGTGCTGTACAGTATGTGTGTGTGTGTGTATTTTACAATCATGTGTGTGTGTTTTTCTGTGCCCCAGCAGGATCCATGGGGCCTGCTGAGTGGTGTGTGGTGAGTAACTCTATCGTGTCGCCCGAGGGTGCTGTAATCTTCCCATGCTCTCAGTCACACAGCCATGCTCTCATGTGGAGATGCGTGGAGCTCAGTTATTTCAGGCCCTTATTTTCCCTCCAGTCCCCAGCACTGCACCCTGCATCATCATCAGCCTATGCTGCATACTACAGCTCACACTTGTGCAGGAGCACACTAGTGTTTGCTCAGCTGCTGCCAGTGCTGGTGTGTGTGTGTGTGTGTGTGTGTGTGTGTGCCGTGTGCTGGCTGGGCTCGGGCTGCACGGCCAGCGGAAGGTTTCCATGTGGGTCAGGAGGTCAGCTGTGGAGAGCTGGAATGAGATGGTGGCACCGACGGACTGGCGCTGATGTGCAGTGGCTGCTCTCTCTGGCTGTGTGTGTGGTCAGGAAGAGCGGAGCGGAGCAGCACCGCCGGACTCTCCACGGTCTCCTCCAACCTGCACTTTAGCTCAGGACAGTTCTGTAAGCAGGCCAGGGTTTCACTCAGCCTCAGACGGCCAGGAGACCAGCTTTACACTATCTTCTAAAGTTCAACATGGAAAAACAGACGTAGATGAATGATTTGTCTGTGTAGAAAATACTGATTAGTTCAGGTTGTCAGTATTTGCATTTGTTTGTAGTTTTATTATTCATTTATTTATTTTCATTATTATATAGTTGCAATACCTATAGTCCAAATCAAACCTAGTCTGGTAACTCCAGTACAAACCACACCTAATGAGCAGTAAAGTCATTATAGCACCCAATGGTGTGATTTCCAGAGTAGACCCAGAGGTCTGTGATGGGCAGGGTTTATTCCACTGTCCTTTCCACTGTGGTAGCTTATGTGGTAGCTGTCCAATCACTTCAAACCAGAGCTGAGTGCCCTCCCCCCGCCCTATAATCGCGTCAGGTTAAAGAACCTCCAGACCATGAATACGGATGGACAGTAGTATTATGGGCGGGCTATGTCAGGCTAATGTAGTGCCACAGTTCTAAGTGAAGAACTTGTATGGAGCTACAGCAGAGTTAGTTTTACTAATGTGCCCAATTCCAGATCAGGTTGCTGATGGCAGACTTTTCCATTCCATAACTCATGTGTCCTATTAAGACTTGGGCATATGAAAATTACAGGGCTGGACCATCAATTCCCTTAATTATCCCATTGAGCGAAGCCCTTTGATACGTGACTTCCTCCCAGACAACAAACCTATCATCCAATCCTGGGGAAGCCAAGGTCAGCATTGAGAGAGCTAAATAGGAAATTAACCCGCCTCATTACGGAGCACTTGAGTGTCTGCCCTTCATCTCCCTAGTCCAGGCCCAGACCCAAAGGTCTTCCTGTGGCTGTCCAGGCAGCGCACAACTCACTCAGCTGTGAAAACAGACCTGAGAGCAGCAGGTTCCACTGGCCAGTGGCTCCAGTCTAGCAGCTCACAGCATGTCTGTCACAGAGTCACTGTAGGCGTGGGGATTACTCACTGACATTAGGGGAGAGTTAAAAGCAATGCACATGAATAGACAAATAGTACACTCTGTATCACATTAAACAAACACTTGAATTGCAGTTTTGCATTGCAGTGTTCATACACATACCAAAAATACTTCAAGCACTAAAGAGAGGTTTGGAGATGTGAATTTGCTTTTACAAAGAATACAATTTTATTCTTTTTTATTGATTTCTCTGTGCTCATTCTGTACAAACAGTAGCCATCCTGTAATTCTGCCAGTATGATCAACAAAGATATCTTTCTGCAATGGAACATTTTGTAATCAAAAATAAACATGCAGAAATACATCAAATAAAGGCACATTCCCCTCCACGGTTATTTTCAGTGTCCCACATTCATAAATAAAATTCTAAAACAAAAATGTTGTGCAGAAAGGCATGAATGTTTATTCACTGCTGGACCAAAAAAACTGATGTCTAAATCTGGCATGTTTACAACAATTTTTCTCATTCTTTCCCATAAATCAAACATTTCACCATCTCAGCATGGTTGCCTTCTGGACACACACACACACACACACACACACACACACACACACACACACACACACACACACTCATTCATATGTGCATTTCCAGTGCTATGTATGATTGCATGTATGCACTGTATGAATGGGTATGCTAAAATGACTAGGTACTCTTTCAATTGGAGAATGTTGGGGAGCATTGCTCCATGGCTAAGCAGAAGGTGGCAGTATAACCCCTGCCCTGCCCGTGAGGTTGTGTGGAGGCTAGAGTTTACAAATGAAGCAGCGTGACTGTAAGCCTGTAAAGAGTTGTGCCAAGCAAGCACACATACAAGCAAGCACACATGAGGACTCTTGGCTGACTGCAGCCCTTTTCCCATTTCATTGAAATATCATAAACACCATCTTGGACATTTAATGAAATAAAAGTGCATAATGTCTTGAACACTCCCATACAATCTAATTAGTCTTTAGATGCACAGCCATTAGTCAGCTATCATAACATCTTCTGATTTCTTTTTAACCAGGCTTCTATAGTCCTAGACTACAGTCACATAGAATATTCTGTGCCTGTGGTGGATGAGCCATGGATCACCTGTGAAGAGTCATATCTTTCATGAGCTCCATTAGAGCTAATTACAGAGATGTGTGTCTCTCTCTCTCCCCTCCCTGGCTGTTGGAGTGGAGCGTGTCGTGTGGGCTGGGCTCTAGATGAGTGCATTAGGAGAGCCGGGCTGCTTAGCTCCAGTCCTCCACTCCCTCTATAAAGCTGTCAGGCCACGGAAGTCCAGCAGCCACGGCAGCTCCACTGCCAACCTCACCAGTACACGCCAGAGGAAAGAATCTCATTCAGCACAGCCCTCCATCCCCGGCTCATGTTGTCAGTCTACTAGTGCCATCATTCTTCACATAGCTTGCTCCGCACTGGGCCCCTGCATGTGCCTCTGCCCTGCACTCATCCTCTTATTTATGTGCATGTTGTCTTAGCGCAGGTTCTAAATCACACTTGTTTATGGGCATGTTGTCTTAGCGCAAGTTTTAAATCACACTAGTTTTGCAAAGAGGGCTTCTATCAAGGCCTTTCTGATGGCAATGACTTCATCAAGCAATACATTTTCTATAAAGCGAAAGAGAAGTTTGTTTTAAAACAGTAAAATGTCTGACACAGAAACGAAAGCAAAAACACTAACCGTGTGGAAAGTGTGTAAATTGAGTAATGAGAATGTCATACTGATTGTGAATTTACTTAAGAGAGGAGAAAGTGCACCAATGACTCTAATTGTACTGTGAGTTTATTTTACATGTGAAACTGTGGAGGACTTCCATGTTTTCAATTAACTCTTCCTTGGAATTCCCAACACCGCTTATAGAAACATTTAGTGTAGTGCAATCTCCTCACTGGCTCTCATTTTACTGTAAGACATCAAGCACAACACATGATAAGCTGGGTCTTATCACCAACTACATGATAAGCCACACTGTAAAACATCCTAGGTCATCAATTCAAGAGGGGATCTTCGAGTGACATCATGGCCTGCTCTCTGTTTATGGTTAGTGTTGTTGTTGAACTCGCTCAGTGTCAAAGACCTGTTAGGTTGAACTCGCTTGACGTATTGGGTTACTGAGATCTGGAGATCAACCACTGTCTGGCTCAGGGTCCTCTGCACCTATGCATTTGTCTGTTTGAAAAAGGCCAGCAATATCTTTCCTTTCCTTTGTATGGTAAAAATGTCAAATATTTGTGATTTTTCTCTTAACAGACACTCATCCACACAGCCACACAATACTCCTCCTTAAACTGCATTTCAGAGAATGTGGTTTGAAGTGAGGCAGTCTAGATGTCTGCCCTCTCCCTTTTCTGCTCTCTCTGACACTCTGTCTCGCTCTAACACTTGGTCTAACTCTTGTGCGCAAGACTGTCTTGGAGTGAAATGTTTGGCAGTCTCTCAACCTCCTCGTCTTGCCACAACTTGCCAACTTGAGTTTAGGGAAACCCAACTACCCTCTTGGTGATCATGAGTTTGAGTATTCATGTGCCGATGTTTCTAACAGTCTTTGAAGGCTGCTTTTGACCACAAGTAGCACATTATTTTCCCTGCTCCATTTATTGGGGCTTTCCAACAGGGGGACTGGTGAGTGAGCAGACGGACAAATCCTCTAAAATCCTGACTATGGCTTGAGAGCACAGACAAACTTGTGATCACCAGCAGGGAAGCTGGCTTTTAATCTGATACCTGAGGTGAATTGTGGCATGAGGTTTTGAGGTTTGGCACAACCAAATATGGTGTGAGGCAAGATATGAGCAGATGGCAAGAATTTTCTTACTGAATGAAATTATTATGTTACATGACAGTGCTCAATCTGTGTCTGTCTCAATCTGTGTCATGAACAGAACATCAAATTAAAGTCAACTTGTTTACGGAGTCTTGTTGATGGTTATTCTGCATGTCCATTGCACTTGGTCTTTGACCTTCTTCAGAGACAGGACAATATGACAAGCATGTCTTCAGCACACAGAGACAGCATATTCATTCCTTTATAGTCAGCTTAGGCAGCAAGGTTAAAAACTGAACAACATTGGCGTCACTAACATTTGTAATTTGAAGAAATTGTTTCTCCATGGCTTCACTGCAAGGATCACCTAAATGAGTCAGGTGGCAGGCAGGCCGTATTCATTTGGTAGAGTATCTGTTGTCCAGACTGTTGCTTTCAGATACATCCAGGGCAGACAGCATTTTCAGACTGTGAAACCAGTGGATTAATGTCGATAAACAGTATAAACACACAGTTTACTTTCATTTAAAAATGCATCAGTGAAGATGGTGCTTCAGATTTACAAAAAAAAAAAAACTTTACGGAAGAGTTTTCTGTCCCAGCAAACGTTGTAAATCAGAGGTTTGTGTGCCGGTCGGCTGCCTAATCTTCATCCACAGGACTAAATCCCATTAGGCTGAGAGTTGGGCTGCTGACTCAGCAAGGCAGCTCTCTAGTTGCACTGCAGCGCTGGAGAAACTCAATCTCCCACACTGGCCACAGCAGCCACATGCCCAGGCCACCAGTCTCTGACTCATTCGCTCTCAGGGACACCACCGCTGATCTGGGGTCAGTGCAGACTATACGAATGTGCATGAGGGTTGGAAAAATGTGTACTAACATATATTCAACATCATTGTCTCTAATGTGTGTGTGTGTGTGTGTGTGTGTGTGTGTGTGTGTGTGTGTGTGTGTGTGCGTGTACATGTGGATGTTCTGTCAAGTCTTCTTGTTGGTTGTTGTGACATGCGAGATGCAAATGAGTACCAGATGTTCTCAGTCTCTCTAAGCTTCTCCTCTCTCTAAGATGGGCACTCCTGAAAAAGGACATACTTCCCATCTCTGTTAGCCATTACTGGGCCTCTTTGATGTGTTTCCTGTGCTAGTTAACCTGAGAGCAGCGCTCACTCTCTCTCTCTCTCTCTCTCTCTCTCTCTCTCCAGCATGTGGGGCTGCAGCAGGATGGATTAAGTCAGCTGTCCATGGTGTGAGACACGAGAGTGAATGTTTGAGACACTCATGAACACAGATGCCCCCAA
Source organism: Sardinella longiceps (assembly GCA_027497455.2). Classification (NCBI taxonomy): domain Eukaryota; kingdom Metazoa; phylum Chordata; class Actinopteri; order Clupeiformes; family Clupeidae; genus Sardinella; species Sardinella longiceps. The sequence continues at coordinate 1,042,231 of JAODXP020000026.1, forward strand.
AGGACCGGAGCAGGCGGCCAAACAAGTGCAGTGAACTTCAGGAAGTTTCCACTTTCCATACAGCACATATGACTGGAACACATCCACATCCTATTTGGACTCCACTCACAGTCTTTAGAAATCCGCTCCAGCCTCAGATGACATCTGATGAGTTCCTTACTCGTTTCTTGGCGCATCTCAGTCACATTGAGTGGCATTTCATTAAGCTGGATTTGATTACCTGCTCGAAATTCTTTTGGAGCAACGTGGCCAAGACCTCTGATTGCATTAGCTATAAAGATAACTTATTGCCTTATGATTGCATTAGTCATAAAGATAACATACTGACCGGAGAATGTATTAGTTATAAAGATATGCTAGATATAAAGACATAGAGATAAATGCTAGATATAAAGACAGAGAGATAAAGTTATGCTACTAAGGATATGCAGATAAGGATATACTAGATACACAGTAAAGATCATGTTATATCTCATCTCTGTTACATCTCAGTCATGTAGCATCATTACACCTTACTAGAAGTAACCCGTAGATTGATTGTTATTTTAATGTTCAGAGGAAAAAAACAGGAACAGAGTTTCATGCAAAACCAGACTAATGCACTTTATCTGTGTAAATATTGTCACAAGATTTATCCAAGAAAGGTACAAGAACTGAATGAAATAAACATGTTGAAGGGCAGCATAACTCATATTGAAACAGAAGGGCACATAGCAAAAAACGAAAGTGAGATACATAAGGACATAAAGTATGACTATAAAACAATCTTCTCTGTAGAAGATAACTATATAACAATTAAGATACATTCTGTTCAGTATTCCAAGGAACAGTACCTGAATGTGCACTTTTGGAGTTATTGCATGACGTGGCTGAGACACAGAATCTGGCTATCCAGACTAGCAGATCTAAGCAGTCCAGTGAAGTGTTTGGTGGTGTGTGGAATAGCCCAGGGAGATGCTTGAGGCACTGGTGTCCTCACCATTAGGACTACTACAGTACCTCTGCAGTGCTGAGCTCCCTCTGACGTCACGGCTGTGCTCCTGGAGTAAGTCAGGCTCCAGTATGAGGGGAATGTGAGATGAAGGACTCCTGGGGCTGAGCAGGAAGGCCCGTCAGATTGGCCACTAGGCTGCCTCTGTGCCAGGGAGGACAAAAATAGAGCAGAGACTCACGGCAAAGAAAAGCAGGATGCGCAGCAGGTCACTAAAGTGACTATTGACTCATCTGTAAAAAGAGAGATTTCAGATTCCTCACTACCCTGTCTGCCAAATGCAGTCAGGTAGAATATACAACACAAACTAAACATTCCAAAAGTAACCGCATGAGTACAATACTTAATGTTCACACACATCCAGGCTACATAGGTTGGGCGCAGTGTTAAGAGATATACATGACAGAATAAACTTGAGAGAGAGACACAGTGGACACATCTGTTGTATAACGTTTTAGACATTTGGAAATGGGAATGTCTGAAACGTCACACAACAAATAAAACTGTAAAAGGGAGCGTCAGTGTGCATATCTCCTAAGTTTATTCTGTCAAAGGTAACAGTAAAGAAATCATTGTTCTCTCATGAATGCTGGAATGGTGCAGTGTTCACAGATCAGTTTATTCAATGAATGACAACTAGCTGTAAAGAGGACACCATGATCACAAGTGGAATGGCCTTCATCCAAGACTGAATTAACACTGTTTGAATTGGACTAAACTGTTGTATAATTTAGATTCTATGAATTATATAGAGCAACACTTTGATTGTGATTGGCTGAATCGTGTTTGATGCCATTAAAAAATCTCATAACCTAAAATCTCTGACTGCATTCGATTTTATACAAATAATATTACTGCACACAACAAAAGTTATGGTGGCTGTTTTGTACCTCACTTTGGCAAGCATTGAAAGGCATTCTGCATTCTGCTTCACATCATGCCTAACATCATTAACAACATTGTTAAATCCTCATACCGCAAGTGTCTTGTTGTTTACTTGATTTAAAGAGGCTTCTTTATCAACTATTACATAGAGGAACACTCAGTGGCATACATAAGCCTTAGTTTCTAATCTATTTGCAATCACTCTGCTTCTTTGACCAGGCCTTTTTGATCTATATAATCCTCAAGCAAGCAGTTGTGGTTATGTGTCAAACCTCAACAAAAGTCAAAGATATCAGTTATATCATCTGTCGGTCATGCTCTTCTGCCCCTGTTTTCTTTGAGGGTGTAAGGTTTATATTTAGTCCTCTTTGAACCTTCACTGACATCATGTCTGAAATCTGTCTGGTATTTTGGGAATGCTTAGCGCTCTCTCTTGAAGAAGTCCCCAAGAATGCATGATTGAATGTTCAATTGAATACTGAAGAACCCAGTGATGTTACCGTACAATAGTGTGATGACTTCAAAGACAGTTCAAACAGGACAGAACATCAATTTAAAAAAATAAAAAGAAATATTATTCTGAGAATATTACTCCATATGGTGTTATTAGTTGAATGAATAATAGATTAAGGCTCATCCATAGTATCCTATGAGGAAAAACCTGACAAGTTGGACACTGATGGATATTTAACACCAATGCTACAGTACCTGCATTTCCTTGATGCTGATTGACTAAGATAACTTCTCTGCTTACAACGTAGCAAACTCGAATTCGCACAGAATTTTCAGTCTCAGTCAACAGGAAGCTAAGACGGGGTAGGGCAGAAAACACCCTTCAAGCAGCTCCAAAAGCAAAACAATTCAATAAATCCTGTAACTTCAATGTCTTAACATGACAGTATGATCCATGATCACATCCTTCCTCCCTCAGCTGCTAGACTATCATTGGATGCCACTGGAACGGGACATGGTCACCTGTCTGGCCAGGAGCAAAACAAGAAAGAGAAACGGTGCCCTCTGGAATACCCAGAGAACAGAAAGGATAGAATAGCATCTCTCTACTGGGCATGACCTTGTGGAGGCCTTGTTTGTGCAACAAAACTAATTAGACCAACATTTCCTTAAAAAACAAAAAAACAACAACAAAAAAACAGTATGAATGTATAATATGTGCAATGTGCATTTATAACAGCCGCTTTTTGAAAAGGAAAAAAAAAGTAATTCATTGCCTACACTAGAACAAGAGTAAGTTAACCTTAACGCAAAGTGTGAGTTTGTCCATTGCTCAGTTACTGTGAAGAGCAGAAGCAGAGAAATATTCCTTGTGCTGTCTTATTGTTTTCACTGCACACGTAGCCTACTGGAAAACCACAGATGGAGGAAGTGGGTCTCTAGAGCTCGTGGGCTCAAGATGTCGTGTTCTCTCCTGTGTCTCCCCCCTCCCCCTGCCTCCCCCTCACTACTGCTGTGCGAGACAGCAAACCCTCTCTGTGGGTCAGGGATGTGCCTGAGGGGCTGGGGTCTGGGCGCGTGCAGACAGACATCGGGCCGCTCACGTGGGGCCTGTTTATTTGGGAAGAGCACATGTCTGCTAAATGAAGTCAGGTGAAACTGCTAGGAGGAGGCACGCCAGTCACCGGAGCAGGGCGGGGACGACGTGTTCCAGCCACTGCAGCTGCATCCACACATATCACCACTCAAACCCCTTTTTTACTACCTCACACTGGGGATTGAATCAAGCAATTATCCCATCCCACTGTACAGACTCACACTTTAGCCTTTGGCTGCTCTATATAATGTGTTAATTGAATTGGAGTGAATTTCCCCACAGTAAATAGAAGCTCTGAGAAGACTTAACGAGCCAAAATTACGACGACATTTGAGATAAACAACTTATCCCATGCTAACTGTATTTGTATGTGCTTATGTCTGTATTGATGTGAGTGGACATGTGTGAATGCTTATGTTTGAAGTCTGCATCAATCCCTTTCCCCAGGCCCCGTACACCCAGAGGGGAAAAAACAGCAAGAGAATGAATGGGTGAAGTCTAACGAGATTAGAGAATAGTGCCATGAGATGCTGTCTTTGATTAGAAGCCAGAGGTTGCATCTCTGTTGTGCTCTGGGAAGTCCAGTAGTACATTAGACAGACAGGGCATCTCTGTGGAGATCACATCTACATCCAAAAGCTGCTGATTCACTGGTTCCTTCTATGCTAAATCCTGTGGGATCTCCTCTCCTCTGCAATCTCTAAAATGCTTCATGAGAAAGTGGCACTTTGGCCAATACTTGTAAATTTAAAGAGATTTCTTACTGGGTGAAAAAAAAACCTTAGTGATCTCAAATAGGGATAAAATTTACAATATATTTCTTTGCTCTACATATTACTGTGTATCATACCGAGTGGACAAACTACTACACTACACGAGATAGACTGAATAGTGTTGAAGGTGCTATGGTGAAAGACGTGGTGGAATGTGGCTTGTCATGGAGTACAGTATGTTTGTCTGTGGTTTCTGGTGGCTATAGCAGCAGACACTGAACACTTAATCATCTTCTTGTCACAAGGTAAAAAAAAAAGTCAAAAAATGTCTTGGAAGATTTATATGTTACAGTTGTTACAATGATATGGCTACTTAGTCATTTCCACAATGGCAAAGGTTTCATCCCTTAATCGGTGCTGCTCAGACTGAAGTTGAAAGCAGCAACAATATATAAAACAGTTGCTTAAAGTTTGCAGAACTGCTATTAAGAATTCCTCCTCCTATGTTTTTGTTGCCGTAGAGTCAGAGGCAACGTTGAGGAGCTATAGGAAAAGTTTTGGAAATGGAATCATATTAACCACCTGTTACTAATCCGGGGACATTAATGGAGGAGTGGAAGTGGCGTGTGCCGCCTGCGGTTCAGACATTCCCGTGCTGCGTGCGGACACCCTCTCCCCAGGCACTAAAAGCGAGACGGCCCACTGCGAGAGAGGCATGCTTGGACTCGTAGCGCCTCAGGCATCAAAACTCCCTACAGACGAGAGGAGAGGGAAAAAAAAAAAACAACCCAGAGCACCTTATGTGTCTCTCTTCCCTCATCATGTATCAGGGCATGCCCATTAGAGCAGCCCAATGTCAAATGGCTAGGATGGTGTAAGCCTTGTTTCTACTTTTGAAACCTGAACACAGAACTCCATTGCAGGTAAAAACTGATTTAAAACTCTTGCCCACTGCGCAGTGCTCCCTCGTTTGTGGTTTAGTTGCCCTCTCCCCCTCTACCATTGTGAAGGTAATTCATTTTCCAAAGCCTGCAGGGATTGCAAGGGTTTTGTGTGTGGCGCTCAACTGCCTTCAAAGACCGACAGAGATGATCAGCCATTAAGCAGTGCTCATCAAGCCATTTCCTGCACCTCCCTACTCTATATGTGAATTACATTACGTGACATTATTGCAGATGGGGAATCAGAGAAACATGAAGATGAAGTATTGGAAAAAATGAGAGAAGAAAAGAATTAGGTGTGGCTAAAACGTCTGTGAATGTTTTTTATGGCAAACCTTTAAGTATAACTTGAAAGTTAAAAAACACCTTTCATTAATGTGTAGTGAAATATGGTAGAATTAATTTTTCAAATCCATTTTCAATTACAGTCTTTGAATTACTGTAAAGACTGTATAAGGGCAATTCCACGAAAAAGTAAACCTCACCTTAAAACTTTAAGTCTCACCTACATGGACATACAAATTCTTTCAGAAAACTTCCAATACAAAAAAGTATTGTCTTGATGTAAATATTCAACTGAGCAAGTTTCGAAAGGATATCTGTTTGTTAAAATTTTTACCCTATTCAGCTATAATGTAAGTCTATGGAGGGGCTTATAATGGGCATAAGTGGGTGATAACACACACAAAGCTGCAATACTATCAGTTATTTTTCATTGTTATATTACTATTTATCTTGTTACAGGTTAAAATCCACCGTTCACAATTGTTTTGTATCGTTTTGGAGGGTTTTTCCAGTCGTCACGTCCATAACGTCACATCCATAACGCCATGTCTCCCAATGAAAACCAACTTTTTTTACATTTACATTTGAAATTAAGTCTTTCTCTGTCTTTACTGAGGTGTCCTGTTTGGTATGAATGTAGTAATATTTACATTTCTCTAGAAATTTCACACACTTCACAGCAAAAACTACGCTCTCTCAAAAGTTTGTCCGTTTTTCGTCACGTCCATAACGCAAATTGAAAGGCTCATATTCTTATGATGCAAATCATGATATTATTTTTTTCTGTTTGCCTGTATTCAGCCATGGAGTTTGCAGAAGAATATGAAAAAAAATTGTGAAATACTGCTAGGTTTGCAGAGGTTATCTGGCCTTTTGTTCATCAATAATGCACGAAAATGTCACATCCATAACGCTGGAATTGCCCATAAGTATTTCCACTTGTCTTTTTAAACTGCTTTTCTGAATGTTCTAAAAAAATCGGCTTATTTTGAAAGCAAAGTTTTGCATTTTGTCCTCCGGTGTATATCAGTGATATCTAGTGCTGTCAAACTATTAAAAAATAATCTGATTACTCATAAAATTTTGCCATGATTAATGATCGCCTTCAACCGCAACTCATTTCCACCAATAAGAATTTGACAACAAGATCCACAGTAGGCTAATCCAAGTCAATATGAAAAAGGTCTGGGGAGAGAGATGTGGCCAGGACTTGGAAAGAGTTTTGGACAATGCTAGTCTACTTTGAGAAATGTTTACTTCACTATCCATTGTTATTGGACATAGAGGAGTGAGTCCATTGTATTTGTCTGGTTTGACTTGATAGCCTTGCATTGTTCTCGCTGAAATTGAGCATAACGCACGTCCGCAAAGTGGAAGCATATCAACCAGGATTAATCTGAGGTTTTTTTCCCATTTGTTTGGATTAATCACTTGAGCTAAAGCGTTAATTTCAGCAGCACTAATCTAAACTTTCGACAACACATACTGTTAAAGCCATTCAAAGGAAATTCCAGCCCACAGTAGTCAGTAGCTGCCTCCTAAATCTTATGAGCCGAAGTTCCTCTTGTGTTGTCAAACCGCTGGGCCTAACTACCGCTGGAAGAGTCAGTCAGTGTCTTATATTCCAGCAACAATAGCTCCTGTGCCAGTCTAAAAAGAGCACATTTCCCCTATTTTGTTGATTTTTTAGATCAAATAACAAAACAAGCAGACGGCTTTTGGCACCGTCCTTCCACGCTCCACCCTTGAGATTATATGCTCACGGAGCCAGAGTGCGCTAGAATAACAAATCTTCACAGTATGGCTGGAGCCTGTGGAGCAGTGAGGATCCTGGGGACAGACCCATGACAGGGTGCGGTTGGGTGTTTACCACTTTCGCTCTGATATGGAAGGCGTTAGTCACGGACCACTGGAATTGTGTCTATGTTACACGACATCTCTGTTTGCTCCTCGTGTTTTGGTTGGTTGGGCTGGGCAGCGATGACATCATGCACCAAAACAGGGACCTTTACGTTGTAACACCCAGCACCTCAAAGGATCTGTGTTTGCTATAGCCATGTGTTCCCTGGGCAATGACTTCATCCTTAACTTCATTAAGTCAAAGTCCATTCGCTTATTGTTTATTAACGTTGGGATGGCGTGACAATCTGCCCTACTAATGGCATCTTGTTTGTATGTGCGTGTGTGACAGCGAACCTTTTCCAATGAGGCACTGCAGTTGCCATTGGTAAACAGAATGTATGTATGTATGTGTGTGTGTGTGTGTGTGTGTGTGTGTGTGTGTGTGTGTGAGTAAGGGGAGGGGGTGGAGCAGACTGAGGCCTGGAATGTGGCCCGTGTGTGAGTGTATATATCTGCATGTGTGTGTGTGTGTGGGGGGGTGAGCATGTTTGTGGACATACTGAACGTGCAAGTGTGAAGCCTGTCATCGGTGCTGAAGAATGATTGAGTTCACCATTGCTCTCTCGCATGCCATCCTAGTGCTACTAAGGCCATTTACAGAGAGTGAGTCACCCGTAGGATAAACCCCTCCAAGCCCAACTGCTCACGCCCTGTCCAAATGTACTGTAATGGCACTCGCTCCCTGAATGTGACACGCCATTAATGGCTATCACCTTGGCCATTACCCACTTTAACCACTCCTTCCTCTTTATAACTCCGTGGCACATTCTCAGAGTCTGACATCTGCACTATCGGTCATCTACAACCTTACCCCTTTTATGGCTTAACTAGCTCCAAGATGACGGCTGTTTGTTTGCATTTTTCCTCCCTAGCACTGGGCGCTGAGGACTTATATGCCTTTATTATGGTTTGGAGGACAAAGAGTATAGCTCTCGTGCCACCGAATCATTTAGAGGTCAGTAAGAACAAGGGAGCGTCAGGTTGTAATCATGTGTGCCCTGGGGCAATGATGCAGAGCCGACGGCACTCGGAGTAGACAGACGTGACAAACACTGTAGGTGCAGTGTTCAAAACAACAGCGCATATCTCCATACAAAGCACCTGACATCCTGTGAGAACTGGATGAAAGCAGCATGACAAATACATATTTCAAGGACAATTACAACATCTGGCCTGACAGGAATTTCCTGTAAGGTGTGTGATTCAATTAAGTAGTTCAAAACAAAAAAAGTCTGTGTCAGATTTGGTGAATACAGGAGACTGGAATATCAAACAGAATGTATTTGTGTCTCACCTGAGTACACAAAGGTCACTGGGTTTGTTTGCTTTCAGTTGTTCCACTGCATGGGATTCCACTCATGGCTGAGCCTTGCTCAAAAACAAAACCATTCATTTGCTTTTACAAGTGTGTGACCACAGATGTCATTGCCAATGAAGAGATTCCATGCAGCCGTCATGCTCATTAGTAATTGGCTCCTGGTTTCACATCAACAAGTATAATAGAAGCCAACACAACTCATTAACTATCAATTGTCTCTCTCCCTTATGGCACTAAGAAGTACATTTTGTTTTTCTGTGTTGCTTGTCAGCAGACTTTTTTTGATGATGCTGAAGGAATGCAAGAAAATGAGTCACTCTGTCAATGCAACTATGTTCCACAGACCCCAATTCTAAGCCCCTCCACGAGTGCACACTAGCAGCCTACAGTACAGCCTTGCTGTCGGCATCTCTGTGAGCTGCTAAGCTCATTTCAGCTAAGTGAAGATGACATCCTCTTGATCTCATCATTGCTCCCAACACCAGGGCAAGAATAAGTGCTCCCTTGTACTTAGGGAAACGTGATATTTTAGGAATGATGACGTTGTCTCACGTTGTGGTTCGAAGGGCCTCTCTTGAATTCTTCGCTTTAGCAATATGAGGTGGAAAAAAAACACAAGAATGCCTTGGTGCTAAAAATGTCTCCCCCGTAATAACCAGATGGTCTGAAAATAGACCAAGAAGGGTATCATTATTAAAAATAAGGCCAAAATGCACTGTGATTTAGAAAGGTTGTTCATGCAACGCCTGCAATTTCCTTTTTCAATTTCTTTCCAGCAAGTGATTGTTTATAGTAATTGTTATACAGCAAGTAATACTATGTAATGGTCTTTCAAGACATCAAAGGGTAGGCTGCCCACACCACACACACTGTTTCTTTTTTCTCTTTCTCTCTCGTTCTCTCTCTCTTTCTCTCTCTCTCGCTCACACACACATACACACACACACACACACATTCTCCCATCAGCAGAGTTAATCTCCCTTTGTGTCAACTGGATGAGTGTGTGATCTCTTTTGTGGTCCAGGACTGAACTGGTTGCCATGACTCCTTGACCGCCAAGGCAACAAACATGAAGTAGCCCATGAAACCTTTCCACATTTCCTCCCTTTCTCTTCTCTTTGCTCTGGAAGTTTCCAACCACTCTCTCTCCCCACCCTCGGCTGCAGGGCCACCCTTCTGTGGAAAGACACCCAATGGCAAGTCTTCCATCACATAAATTAATCCAAACTTGGCCAGTGACGGCAATTATCATTGAAATGTAGATGCAACAAATTGCAATGGCCTGTGAAATTGGACACATGCTTCCAGTGTGAGAATTGTATCTCTGAACCGTACATCACACTGCTCTCAGCCCTTCCAATGGCAATCTCTATTCTGTCTTAAAAGATTAAGCTTCTTCTATTAAGCACCCATCTAACTCAGAACACAGCAATGTCACCACATAGTCACAGTGACTTCACAACAATGTTGCTGAGTGGATGTTGTCATAAGGTAAACAGACAGCAAGATGCCGTTACGTTACAACATGGTCACTTGGTAATGTTGCCATGGCGTTGTGTTTTAGGCATCTAACAACAGGAATGTAACGATACACCGCCAACCAGCAAAATTTTGATACAACTGTGAGGTTTTATATTGGATGAGATGAAAAATGAGTTATTGGCCCACTAAGAGAGAGATAGGAAGAGTCATAGCGCAGCAAACCTCGGCTAAATCAACTCCTGTCCAATTTATGCGAACCAAAAGAACGTGCAAATAGTAAGTGACATAAGTGATTAGATAAGTGATTTCCGTTAGCTTAGCATTGCGCAACATACTCATAGCTCATCTTAAGTGGACTATGGCAGAGAGGCCGAAAGCGCAAGCAATTTGCGAAGCACACAGAGGTATCCTGCAAGTGTCAAAAGCACTGAAAGCCCAAAAAAGCATATCAGATAACTCTTCTGAAAGCCAGTCAAAACCGACTGCCACAGGCTGAAGTCAAGATACAGAGAACCTGCAGAAATGATTTGTCAGATGACTAGAAAAAAATATTTTCAAAAGTGTTCTTAATGGGCTGGTTGCACCTCTTCTTGTTTGGTGAAAAGTAAATTTGCTGCTGTTGCTGTTTTATCCTCAATAAATGTTTTGTCTTTGTTGTGGGAAAAATACTAAACTTTTTGTCCTTAAAGAAATGGTCACAGGCATCTTTGTGGAAGCGATAGGCATCAATAGGCTAGAAGTCTCTTTGTCTTTCAAAACAACATGTTAAGCTTAGCTCGTACATAATGTAAAGTATGTTGTCTAGTATTTAGCAGACGCCTTTGTGAAAGACTCAGTTTTCACTGAGGAAATAACTTGTAGGTGGGTATCTGGCTGCACAGTCAATCTATAGGGGCTCAACTATGTGAGGCGGCTCAACTATGTGTTCCTGTTGGAGGTCAGAGCGGATACATGACGGTCCTCATGTGAACCACAGGCAGAGGCAGGACACCGGAGCAGCAGCTCCCTGTGATGTGATGTGGTGTGGTGTGGTGTGGTGTGGTGTGTGTGCGTGTGGACTACATGGTGTGAGAGATAACATGGAGCATGATGCATAGTTCACCTCAGAGGACTTGGACAGCAGTCCAGAGCTCCACTACCCCCACCCATGTGTCTGGGCCCTCAGCTCACATTGATGAGAGCAGCAATCTTATCAAGGTTCACGTCCCTGTGCTGGGTTTGCACGCAGAGTGCTTAGAAGGGGCCAAATAGCCATTGAAACCAAGGGTGCCAAAATCCTCTATGGTTCTCGGGAAACCCTATACAGAATTTGGAAGCACACCAGGTTTCACAACTTTATGTCAACCCTTATTTTATAGTTTCCTTCAGGGCATATTTTTTCCCTGCACCATCAGACACAAATAAAAACCATGCCAAAAACCTTGCTTCAACATATGGAGAGTTTTAAACTATTACGTTATGGCACTACAACCTTTAATCAAACCCATGCAATGAGGCAACAGGTGGGGATGTTTTCAGTTGGCAAACATTAATGGCATTAACGTAAACCTACACATCCCCTAAGACATCCACACATATTAAATATTATTAGTTACATCTGCAGTTTTGCCATTGTAGGATATACTGTATGTGTGGAACCTACATAGTTTGTTGCAGTGAAGTTTGGACACCACATGAACTATTTTGGTCATCATCACAAACAGACCCCATATCAGACAGCAAATAGGCCGGAGGCCATTGTATCACACAGCTATATGACATTAAAGTGATATGGGAGAGATATGCACTTTATTGCTCTACTTATTCCAAGATACAGTATGTACCCGGCCTGCTGCGGAAAACGCTCTGGTCCCTCGCCCAATTTCCACTGATATCACCACACGTCAGAGTACTTTAAACATTCAAACACTTCCCAGTTGGAGCTGAAACGCCTCATAGCCTGACCTTACCGTACATATCACGTGGACATCTTTTAATGTCCAGGCTTTGGCCTGTACAGTACCTCTCTGCCATGTGTAACTAATCTCTCCTAAGTGTACCACACATAACTTTGTATGACTAGTTCCATTCTGTATTCCTCAAAGCAGTTTGTTATATATTTCTATGCTATAATATGCTATATAATTTATGTTATAATATGTTATAATATTTAACTCTACTTTCTCTATTGTATTTCTATTCCTCAACTGTGATTGTAATAGCGTCTAAGGTGAAAACCCTTAACATTTTTTTTTTTTCCCAAGTGCAAAGACTAGAGCTTGATTCTGCTGTTCCAATCAGGTTTCAGTTCATTTAGTTTTGGTGTTTACCATGATATGCCTGTCGTTCTGTTGAGTTTTCGCTAATTTGGAACTGGATCTTTTCTATTCAGCTTTTATATCCATGTCTTGATCACACAGAACAATACCAATAAAAAGCAGATTTCAGTGTTTATATCACTAATATTCAATGTGACCGTGCAATTTTGTTCACTGTTATTTTTTAATTATAACAAGTTTAATGCCTTTATTTAAAAAAACATCTTTGTGCTCATTACTGATGGATATCCATCTTTGTTTTAGGTTTTTTTTTCTGATGGCAACTGAAAGGGTTAAGCTGAACAAACAATTACTGTGCATTGCATCCACTCTTCACTTTCTCTAATCAGATGAGACCATGGTGCTGTGTCGGCTCTTAAAGACCTACAGTATATCCAGAGTCCCCAGCCACGTGTGTGTGTGTGTGTGTGTGTGTGTGTGTGTGTGTGTGTGTGTGTGTGTGTGTGTGTGCTCTTCATGCATGAGTATGGACTGATCCAAGCCTGCTCCTCTCCCCTGTCCCCACAGGGGGCTCCAGGTGGCCTGCTTGGCTAATCCCACAGGAGGCCTTTATGAGCTGGGCTGGATGGCCCACTGAAAGGAAGCCTGATTAAACAGGGATGCAGCTCTTTCATCTGACTCTCCTGTGGAATATTCTAGTCTCCCCACCTTGCCCCGGGCGTCACTGTAACCCTCAGCACGCAAACGGCTCTGTCTTTCATTTCTCTGTGTGTTTGAGAACAAGAGACGGGGAGAGGTCAACCATAGAGTTCAAGCAAAGACTGCAAAAAAGCTTCCGTTCCTTCCAGACTTGCTACTCTAAAGCCATGATGTGATGCTGGCTTTTCTTCACTGAACCATGGCAGGATGCATATTCGGTTATGAGATACAGTACGTCAAAATACTGAGAGGAAGCATAATTTCTTTTCCTTTTTAGAATTATTTTTCTTTTCTATCTTTTTCTTTCATCTAATCTTTTTAGGTTATGAAGGATATCTCATTTTAGTGGTATGTCCTGGTGCTTTATCTGTGTACACAAATATACAGTACCAATAAATACAGCCCACAATAAGCATGATAGGCAGGCTGATCAAACACAGAAAACTACACCAAATGCTTTATGGGGAAGACTGAGGCTTAGACCGGTATTTTCCCAGGTGCTTCAGTCCTAAAAAAGTGCTTAACTCCATTCATATCTGCCTGCACTAAGCAATTTTGTTGGACTTACGCACCTACTGCATTTGAATGGTCTCATAGGGTCAAATCTAAGTGTGTAGCTTAAAGACTAAATGCATTCCCTTACCACACATGCAACAGGGATGCAGTGTCAGATAGGCTATAAAACCTTCAGAGGTCCTCTGTGGACTACCTATCAAAAGACAAGCAAATAACCTCAATTACTGTACCTACCTAATCTAATCTAACATATCAATAGCGACAGAAAAAGTAAATTTGCAAACCCTCCTCCTCCCACTATCAAGTGTATATTTAATTAGTGTTCATACCAGTACATGCTCAGGCCATATTGTAGACCAGTAGGCCTATTCTCTCCGTAAATGTGAAGCCATGGGCAGTGTGTAGTGTACACGTCATTAACCCTTTCTATTATTCATCTTGCTGTACTACAAAGTCAAGTCATACACTACTTCTTTATTCTTTGTCATTTATTTCAAACAGTCCTTCCAAAAGGGGGCAATGTTGTTAGGAAGTATGTGCTTAACTGTGGGGGAACAGCATAACAAGGTATTTACATTGATCAATTCAGATTCAATTCAAACCCCAATTAAAAACCTAATTACAGACCCTTATCTAACCTTCCCTTTGCATCTTTACACAACTTTAACAACTGTAATATTCTAATGTGTAACCTTGTCATGGAGAAGATATATACTGGAAAGAAAACAGCCTTATAGATTCTCTGGATGGACTGTTTACACCTTTTCTCCCTAAGGTAAAGATTTTTCATTTCCCCTTTAGTTTTAAACTAGCTGCATGTTCATTTTTCATGCATGAACAGTCAATAGTGACAAATCAGCTGTAATGTCAGACCTGCCATAACTGTGGTTCTCTACATAAACACTGATATCCACATCAGACTGCAAATCTTTTAGTCCAAAGAATAGGCAGAGCTGACATGAAAAGAGTTTACTTGTGTGCAATAGATTTGAACATTTGTGCTGCGTGGTCATGATACTACCTCAATTTTAATCGCTATATTTAATTGTGATTTTTTGTGTATGTGCAGAACTGTCTATGATATTGATGAGGTAAGTAGGATCCGCTGCGTGAGAGAGGGAGAGAATTTGGCTTGGCTCTCAAATCAAACTAGACACTCACCCCTGTCCAACAACAGTGAAGAGTGAAGTAAACATGTATCAAAGTGGACTATGTTTGCAAAAACTCTCCTTCCGAGTCTTGGCTGCATTTGACTCTTCTGACCTTTTTCATTTTGACATGGTATAGCCTACTGTGGAGGCTACATGATGTGATGGGAATGAGTGGATGTAAGAGATAGGTGTACTGTAAATTGCCCCCTTTGAGAATAACAAATTGGCAACTAACATGAATTAATGGGGCAGAGGGAAATTAAGCGGAGTGTTTTTTTTATGTGTTCCTTATGTTCCCCAAAATTAGTCCACATTCACACTTTGGGTTGTTAATCCATTGTTAATATGATGGGCGTGTCAAAGTAAGACTTAACAAACATGGTGAAATCCCAGCAACTGTTGAGGGGTGACTGTTTAAGTTATGATCAAAATTTAGATGTTTTAGATTATTTGAACTTGTGTTCAGACTTGAGGAAGGACTTAGATTTTGATATCCAAAATATAAATATATATAGATATATAGATATATATAAAATTTAGCTTAAAGGAATATTCTACCTTTTATGAAAATTAGTTATTCACCCTCTTACCTAGAATTACAAAAGTAGGCAAAAGCATTTCTGTCTCAGTGCATGTATTTTCTTACTCTGGCAAGTCAGAAGGCATGAAGGTGCAGTGATTTAATTATAAAATGACAACATTCCAAAAAGAATTTGTATGATTTGTATCCTACATCTTGACTTAATCTGTAATTAATGTTTTTTTTTTTTTTAAAAGATATAATGATGTATGTGTTTAGGACTCGACTTTAATTTTTTTGGAATGACTTGGAATCAACTTGGACTCTAATACTGGGGCCTCACACTGGGCTTGGACTCTTTTAGTTAGATTTAGTGACTTGACTGGTGCCTTGCATGGCAGCCTCTGCCACTAGTGTGTGAAAGGGTTAATGTGACACATACATTGTATAGCATTTTGAGTGGGAATAGAAAAGTGCTACATGTATCCGTCTGCATCCATTTACCATTTAAAAGAACAATATGATGGATAATTAGACAATGTGTTTCCTACACTGGATAAGATATATGGGATAGCTTCCAGTCTTGCAGCCAGGTAAATACTAAATGTGTTCTCTGAGGTCAATAACTGCAGAGAACATGTCCATTTGATCTCTGCAAGCCTTCTAACCTTTGACATTTCCTCTCCAGAGAAATTTGTCAGTTAACACTAGACTAAGAAGAGAAATGGTGACAGTGAGAACACAAACTGACACTGACAGATTAGTTAGGATGGGAAAAGAACTGTGAAACAAACGCATCATGCACTAAAGCTTTGCAAGGTCTGTGTATTGATGTTTGCATAGAGTGACTGGTTAACATTTGAAGCAAGTATAAAGTGAAACATTTCCAGCAAGTGTAAACTAAGCTGCTAGTGCTATGACTACTGAGGAGATCTGATGTGTTTAAGATTAGCAGGGGTCATGGGTCACTTCAGGAGATAATTGCTAGCATCATTTCAACTATGAACCACCCTCCCACCCACAACACAAACACTCTCTTTCTCACTCTCTCGGTCTCTCTCTCTCTCTCTCTCTCTCTCTCTCTCTCTCACACACACACACACACACACACGCACGCACGCACGCACGCACACAAACACGCACACACACACTCCTTCATAAACCCTCAGGGCTTGATGACAGAAATTAATAACATATGATAAGGGATTGGAGGTAGTTTGCAGCCTACACATCTAAACCCAAAAACACATATGCATGCACACACACACACACACACGCACACACACAAAGGCAGAATACGCTTGTGATAATAGTGGTAGAACGAGGAGCCAAAAGTGTGCAAAAGATCCATTGGGCTGTACAATGGAGTTGTTTACATCCTCTTAAAACACTTCCAAAGCCAAGCAGAGATAACTAAGCCAGAGACTCACACTCTCACTGATGCAGGTTCATAAACACTTCAGTCCAAACCCATGATTAGGCAAAGAGAGGTGGAAAATAAAAGCTTTACTCACACTCATAAAACATCCAAATTAATACAAATACAAAGCAGATGGGAAGTTGCACTTCCAAAAACAAAATCTCCCAGCAATGGAAACGCCAAATATGAAGTCATCTTGGCTAAATGTCTATTAATAGTTCCAGCTGTAAACTGATCTGATTTTACCACCCTTCCCCTCTTGGTATCTGCCATGTTATAAATTGTCTTTTGTGTTTACCTCAGTATAGGATTGTTGCCATTATTGTACTTACATGTCTCCTTGAGTGTCTTCAATCTTGTTATCTCAGGACACACGTGAGGAGTTGTGGGTAATGATTTACTCCCATCCATTCACTTAGTCTAGTTAGTCAGAGGAGGACAAGCCCCTCTCCCATTCAATGAGCTCATACCTGGCAAGACAAACATGCTTCTTTTGAGTGATGATGTCATGTATGGTGCTGAACTCTACATAATGGTCTACTGATGAGGTTAAAAGTTGAAGGCTTGACCACTGCCAATTTTGTGCATTAGCCTACTATAGGCCTACAGTACATGCTATAGGCAAGAATGCCAAAAAACTTAGCTTAACTTAAGGCGTATGTTCACCTCTAAAGCATGGTACTCATTCTACTTTTTTTTTTATTTCTTATGGTGGGATTTCCAAAGTACTGATGCTAATATAAATCCACAATCTCTTAAATGTGTTCCTCAAAATCCATTCATTCAGATGGAAGAGGTGCAAGCCAGGTGCTCCTTGAGATGTGGAATCATAGGGTGGAATGTGTGAAGGCAAACAACCTCAAAACCATTTGACATTATACAGTAATTTAAGAAGCAATGTTAATGTTACCTACAAAAATTTGTTTTATAAGTATTAAAAGATAGACCGTAGACTGTTCATCTGTCAGTCATTCACAACATGCCATATTTCAAAGGTATATAGCCCACTAGGCATAGGCTACATGAAACTTCTACAGGTGGCCATTGTGCTTAGGGGGTTGTTTGCAGTTACACAACTGCTATGTTTATGAGGGATGTAGCCTAAGAAAGAAATTCACTGAACCCTTACACATCTGAACTCTTACATTTGCCTGGATAAACTCCATATGAACGTCTGTGTCAGTGCTGCGCCTCAAGTCTTCCACACAGCGCCCTCCAGCACGGATGAAAAAAAAAAAAAAAAACCTTTGCCTGACCAATGGACGTAGCCTACTTTAGGGTTGAGCTAAACGAAAGAACACCCTGTACCGAAAAAAAAACTGACTCAGCGCACTTTTAAAGCGAGTGCGATCTTAGTGGCTACAATGAGTGGTGTGCTTTTCTTAATCATATCCTGATTGGACAACGAGACGTCAATATCTGAGAAAAGTTTTCAGCCTCCCTTTTTTTTTGTAAAGACCGCGTCCTTGTACTCTGTTAGAGAAATGTATTTGCCAATTGATAGCTCGAGCGTCAGTAAGAACGCCCTACTTCTGACTGCGCGCGAGAGAGAGAGAGAGAGAAAAAAAGATTAGCTTTTTAAGATGTGAAAGCAGCACTTCAGTAAAACAGATTTAATTATATGTACAGCGCCAAATTACAATACAATTATCTAGCGGCGCTTGCACAGTACAAACAACACAAGGGGTCAAGGATGCATTCAGTACGCACAAGTAAACTTTCAGGACAATAAATTATAAGGCTAAATTATGGATACAGACGATGCGACAATCTTAATAAAAATGTAGTCTAATTGCCACTGAGGTGTTAGTGGTCACTGTAGCTGTGCATTGCTGAGCCAGGGCAGCAGTTTGTGTAACACGGGATATTTTCCTCACGGACCACTCCAGCAATTTTATTGCATTTTATTATAGGTCGCACCTAGTCGAATTTTTTGTCATTCACACATGCTTGGTACCTTAAGGGTAGCCTACTCTTATTCATTACTTTAAGAATGTAGGCCTACAGACAATGTACTGCCAACAGTGTACTGATAGTAGCCTAGATAAGGTAGGCCTATTAGTACATGTAATAATGTAATAAAATCAAATAATCAGGTTGATATTATTTTAATAGTTTTCAAACATGCAATACAACATCCACATTTTAAAAGTAGGCTCAGTTTGCAAATTTGCACAATTTATTTCTTTTTATATCTGAGAATTATGAACGTACAAAAAATGCACAAATGCCACTTTGGATAGTCATAAACAACATAAGCCTAATATAAATAAGTTAGTATAATTTCCTCAGTGTTTCCTTACATAGTAATATATACAAATAAACTTCAAAGTTGTACACAAATAAAAGCAGTGTAACGTCTTCACTCCCTATATTCTTGTGGAATCCTAATACCATGACATCATCAACACAAATACCCATGAATGTGATAACAATGACATCTTTGCATTATTGTGGTTTGAAGATGCACAGCCCAGTGTTCAAAGCCAATATCATTCTACTATGATGACTGCATGAAATGAAAAGGAGCTATCTTTGTTTTGAATGTAAGCCTACATATAGGCCTGCTATGTGGGAAGTGCTCAGTAGAATTTAGTGAAGGACTTTGACTAGAAAATAAAAATATATATAACTGGCACAAAAAAATAGTGGGATATCCCAGTGATTTAACGCTATTATATTCTATCAGAGACATATAACCTTACATACCCCTGGCCCTTAATACTCAGGCTACCCCTACACTACCTTCCAATGTGTTGTAGCTTTGGCAGAACGTCATTCGCTCCAAGTCATATTTAACCAAAAAATAAAACCAAAAATACCAAAAATAAAACCGTAATTTCTATGTAAACTATTTCTTCTCTGAGCTAGGCAATGTAACTAGTTGGCCCCTCAAGTCCAATTTTATGACCTACTTAAAAAAAAAAAAAAAAATGATCCTCTCATTTTTTCAATCACTGCGCTTAACTCATGAAATAGGCACTTTTTGTTTTAGAATACGTTAACCCTGATGTCAATATGCATCTAACTAATAATTACCTGAACAGGAGAACCCTCCATTGGAAGGACCAACAGCAATTTGGGGAGACATTTTAAAACTGCACTGCAATTTTTTTCAAGTCACACACACCATAATAAAAATTTATAATATTACAATTATACAATATTACTTTGTATGTGCTACATATAAAACAAATATTTATACATAGGTAGTAAAAAAACTGAGCAAAAAAGGACAAAATCCAATTGCACACTGCTACATTGTTTGCTTTTGAGGCAAATGTATTCCTTTGAGTGCTAAAACTTTAGTGTAAAAAATCAGTGCTTATACAAGCCCTCCCATAATC
This sequence comes from Sardinella longiceps, assembly GCA_027497455.2. Classification (NCBI taxonomy): domain Eukaryota; kingdom Metazoa; phylum Chordata; class Actinopteri; order Clupeiformes; family Clupeidae; genus Sardinella; species Sardinella longiceps. The sequence goes on from JAODXP020000026.1 coordinate 1,062,208, forward strand.
ATGGAGAGTTGTGTCTTTTCCCACTGCAGTTCCTTGTTGATTCCTGATGCACCAAAAGTGTGTCATGAAAAAGGTAGGAATTGTTAGTTCTATGGAGAGAAAACAAAAACACAACATTGTTACTCAAATTTTCACATTTTTCACATCTGTCACGCAAATAAAGATAGGGACATGATGCAATATTTTGTCACTGTTTGTGGTATCCTTTTAATTTGTATTGGTACCATCTCCACAATCATTTGACTTTTGAATTTAGTCATATGAAGGGTGGATAAATTTTTATTATTTGTTATTCCCACCAGCTATCCAGGATATACACTATGTGGTTCTGGATGAAAACCTAGTTGCAGCATGGCATTACTATTTTTTTTTTTACTATTAGACTTCAATAGCATGTTCTAGTAGTACTACAAAGACTCTGTAGTACCAGAAAGACAACTGAAAAATGTTTGTATGCCTTTTATATAGCTGGCTCACTAGTTTTAGTTTTATAGCAAAAACTGCACTGCGTCCCATTAAGGTCACTGTATACTGTAGATTTCCAATAAACCATCACCAACATCAATGAAGGGTCATACAGTGTTGTTGGAGTTGGCAAATTATGATTCTAATTCAGTTATATAGAACCATATGATACTTTCAGTGACAATTCTTGAGCACAGAGATTACACTGGACTGTAGTTCCAGATGTAGACTTAATACACAGATTTCAGGTTATTATAAAGTTGTTACAGAGTCGACCCTAGGCCTACACATGATGCCTGCACAGAAAGGCACGTATTTTTTAGTCTTTGTTAAAAATAGTCTGTTGCTGCAACTGGGAGAAGCATGTAGTATTCTGCACCAGTGATGCTAGAGGGGGGGCGTTAAGAAGACTGAGGAGAGGTACTTACCTTTGAAAGCTAACATTCGTGGTTAGGTTCTGGACTAGATTTGTTAGGCGTCTGTTCAACAAGATCTGTCGTGTCCCGACCACGGTCGACTTCTCTGGAACTTGTATTGGCTCTTTTACTTCGACACGCAGAATCTGTCCGTGAAAGACAAAAATGTCACTTGCGCGTAATTTAAACTCTCTGCATGGGCATACGCCTAAATAGCGGTTCCTGTGGCACCAATTTTAACGAGAGTACATTAAATGAGTAAAACTTATTTCAATTGCCTGACACTAAATCATGGATATTCTGGCTTGTTACATTTGGCCATTGTGGCTGGTTGTTACAGTAACGATCGCCAAAGTTTTCTTCAAGGAAAGGGGGGAAGAAAAAAAAAAAAAAAACATGTTGAGAATTTGATCTCCGTCACACATATAGCCTAGTAGGTTAGTGAAAGCACTGACAGCTTTTAACATAAAGATACATTTAATGAAGCAACACCCACCTTGGCTTGCGTGTCGTTTCCTTGGTGGGTTACAAGTGTTCGAAAACCCTTGTTGACTCCGGTCAGCGTCGGTGTCCTCGGAGCGCCCCCGTCCACTCGCGCACGGAGAAGGAAATATAGTAGGCCTATTTAAGTCCTGATTCCCGTTATGATCCACGTTGTCTGGGGAATCTGCACGAATACGCGGAGGTCTGGTGTAAAATTCGGGAAGAGTGCTGCCATCCACTTCACTCCACTCAAATCTCCCACCAGGCAGCGGTTCGTTGTTTGCGAAATCAAAACTCCATGTCTCAGTAGATGCTCTAGACATCTCTTGCATCTGCTCTCTACAATCCCTCTTAAACTCCTCACGATCAACATTTCCGAAAAGATTTCTGCAGACGGTAGCCTTGTTGTGATCAGTCGCCCTAGAATCCACCCTCTCCAGCGTTGGACTGCCATTAGAAAGACGAACATTTGACATTTTCCACATATGAAAATATCCGTGCGTCAATTTATATAAGCTCCACAGTCCGAGATTATCAGCAAGAATTGCAACAATTACTGTTTAAACCCCACATTAAGGCCAATGCGTGCATTGCCAGATCATAGAACTACCTCCAGTGTAGCAATGCTTGCAGTAGCCTAGTAATCGCTGAGCTTGAAAACAAAGTGCATCTGAACAGGGCCGTCCTGTCAGTTTAGTCTCGTAGTAAGAGAAGAAAAACAGGCAAGTCATCTGAGTGGCCAATATGGCGATGGAAAAGGAAGCCGACTCCGACTGAGAAAAATAGACTGACAGCAAAAGCTATTTAAACAGAGAACGATATTCATTGGATAAGAATACAGGCACCGCCCATTTTAAGGCGAGCATACTTGCATCCACTAAACTTCGGTGACTTCGTTGTTTTGATGGGTCTTGGGTATTTTTTGCCTTCAACGGTGCCTTCCAGGCAGCGCTGCCTTTAAGGCACTACGCCCCTAAGTTTAGGAGTAGGATGAGGGTTGAGGGGGTTAGGAATAGGGTTAAGGTAGTGCCTTTTAGGCTGGGATGTCTGGAAGGTGCCGTTGGGGGCTAAAAGCACCATTGAGCGTTTTGATGTGGCTGGACTCCTCGATTCGGCTATGGATTAGTCACTTTTTATGTAGCAGATAGTCAATAATATCCTGCTCTGACAGGAGCCAAAAATATGCATTTTTGTAGCTTGTTGTAGGTGGCAGTTTGTAAGTTCCTGCATCTTATTGGTTGCCTTTGTCATCAAAGTGTCAAAGCTATTCACTTTTTCAAACAGCTGCTTGAGTTGACTGAGGAGTAGCTGTTAGTTATAACCTGGGGAAATATTCAAGATATATGATTGAGCACAGTATGTGATGGATCTCCTCTTAAAGAGGGTTCTGTATTTGAGATGACACAATTAGAGATAAAAGTTTGTATCAAAATGCCAATGTATTTACAGAGGCAGACAAACAGTATCTTTGATATGAATAGACTACCGGTACCTCTCGGGATGTCAAAGGGCATAATGACATCACCTGGTTCACCTTCGTTTGTGCTGCACAGTCTTTAGGCTATGTCATAGTTGGCAACAATCTTATCTCTGACAGACTTTGGCACTATGTACCGTACAAGCTGTGATAATGGCTTTTATGCTGCAAACATCCACACATTTAGTCTCACATTTCCTCAAATTTGACCACTTCAATTGTGTTGTAAAGCTGTAATTCAGGAGTTATTACATGGTCTAAGATAGACCTGATATTTTTATCACTGTGCGGCAATCCCATTCTAAATCATTAACAAAATAAGATATGTTGCCAAAATATTCTCCAACAAGAAACTTCTGTCTGTTTTTCTTTCACAATACTTGACCATCTCTCACTACCTGTTAATCTTCACACAAGTAACTATGAATATCTTGACTACATCCAGTGCCTTCAGATCAGCAATCGCACCTCTGCTGCCACCCAGTGGAAAAATGAGTCACCATAAGTCAAAAGACTTAGGAAAAAAGAACCAATGACGGTTAAATTACAAAATGACAATATTTAGTCTTTCATAATCTCCATGGTTGGTCATTAGTATTGTGTCTCTTGATATCTACATGTCAAAAAACATATTGTGTCTTTGTTAATGGTAGACAAACGTGTTTTTCCACTACATATTTTTCAAGGATTCAAGGAAAGGGGCTAACTCAAATCCAAGGGGTTGTGGTGAGGGAGTGGGGGTGACAGAGGAGATGGGATAGTGTGCTGTTCTATGTGGGGAGAGGGCGTAGGGTGGTGGGGTGGGTTGGGGGTTGGATGGCAGTGTGCTGAATATATGTTATAAGGCCAATTACACCATTTTCTGCCATGCACAGCGGTAGCAAGCAACACAGCCCTCAAGTCAGACCTCCATACAATAACACCAAGGAGTCGCAGCTAGGGGTTGCAAAACTTTGCTTGTAATATTACTTTTATTCATTAAAGGGCCATTGACATAGCTATTCTGACATGACAAAAATTCTCTGGACTAGCTGTCAATCCTCTGGAAGATGCAAGGCCTCACGTTGTACAGAACAGATATCTTTAAAATCAGTGTTGAAAAAAAGCATTAATACACAAAAAGAGGCAACAGAGACAACCCCACCACCACAGTTGTCAGAGGCGAAGGAAAAACTTGAAAAAGTTGAAACGAAACAAAAAAAGAAAAGTTGAACCCGGAACAAAACCAAAATAAATATCCAGCTCGTGGCAGCAAAGAATTTTTTTTGATGGTGAACTTGCAATATTTAATTTCAACTGTACAGCAAACTACTGCTTATATGTTTGGAAAAGTGTAAACTAATTAATATTTGTAAACTTGATGACCTTTAACTACTGTATATCAGCTTACCCAATGTTTCACATTCCTGATCTGTCAGATAGCAACAAATTAATCGAAGACCGTACAATCATGTTAGCGTCCTATGGTTAGCTCTACCAATGTGCCAAGCTGATGCTAAAATTGCTTCTGTTGTAATGAAACAAATTTCTGGCGTTACACCTAGTCAAAAGCAACCTATAATGCAAGCAACTTCACTGGACTGGATACCATGATCAGCTTTCTTCCCTTCCAGAGGCCCCATGATGGACCCTCCCTTGATGGCCTCCCTGATGAAGCTTAGCTACATATTACTCTACTATTGACTCCATCCCCTTACTCTTCCATTTAATTGACAGCTCTACAAACTATGCTTTCATTACCATCCAGTACTGTCAGACAATGCCACTATGCTATTAAGTCAAAACCATGGACAATTTGTGATCCATCACTAGACCACTGACTACACTTCACTGGGCCCCGGACAGTTGGGTTGAGCCCATGAGGCGTGGATCTGCCCATGGTTTCTTCCTAAAAAGAATTACTACAGAGATGGCTTATAAGCTCTCTACATGGGATGCGGCTCTGACGCTGGATCTGCTGATAATACCCCCCCCCCTCTCAGTTTGGAGTTATAGCATCTATTACACATGGCCCCTTTAATACATCTATTTTAGCCTCTTTGTGATTCAATGTAGCCAACAGTAGCTAATTGATGAAAGTATTTCAATACAGCTACATATCAACACAACCGGTTTTATGATACTGAAAACTTTGACTATCCATAGTCAGTATCAGAATGTCTCTTTGCGAATGACTCCTTTGAAACGCACCTGAGTTTTTGAATCAGGTGAGTCTGATAAGTCAGAGATTTGCAGAGCAGATGCCTGTATCAGAGCTGGAGCTAGGTCTTTCAGGAGACATCTGATGCCATTCTGAGACTTGTCCAGGGTGGGAGAGAACGATGCTGAATGGACATCATCTAAGGTATAAAAAATAAAGGGAAAAATCAAATCCATTCTTAAGGTTCATTTTTGTCAACATAGTAAGTGTAGTAGTAGATTTATGCTTATTAGTCGCATAAAATTCTTGCGGAAATTATTATTTTAACAAGGTGACAATAGTCACGGAGGTCTAGTCTTGCCAGAACAAGTGACTGCAACATTGTTTTTGTGTGAGTTTGTTCAGGAAACAGGACAAGTGGGTGCATAAGTGGAGGCTACTGCACTTAAAATTGTAACTTAATAATAGGCTATCTAGGCTTTGATGTTTTCACTAACCTGCATCTCCATTTCTCCTTCTGAGGAAACACACTTTGCTGCAATCTTCTAAGATGGTCTAAGATGCTTTCTTCTTCGCCAGTTCAGCCTGAATCTGTTGTGGGAACTGGTCCAGATTTTCCCTCACACATGACAGACAAAATCGTTTGGTGTAGAATAGACTACAATCCTGAAAGCACAAAGATAAACAACTCAGATGCTATTTACATGACCACAACAAAATTAGCATACTAACGTTAGTAACGTTATATTAAAATCAAAATCCCGAATGAGTCAAAGGAACATCACAGCCTACCGTCCCGACGCAAACCACTTTTCTGCACAAGGTACAACACGAGCCCAAAACGATGAACTTGTCTTTGTCAGGACTGAATGGGTCCTTCAAAACATATGATTCTTCCAAAAGCCTAAATAGAAGATATGGGAAATGACAAATTACTCATTAATTACTCACTTATTAACATTTAAAGATCTACACTGGCAGAAAATATGTAATTGTTTCACCTACACTATGGCTCTTGTGTTAGGAGGTTTCTGGCCGAAGAATGTGAACGGAGTTGACATGCCACATATTTCACACATAAACATCCCACGAACAGATCCGTCAGCAGTTGTCTCCATTTTACGATTTAAATTCAAGAAAATGTACAGCTTTCAAGGCAATTACAGAATGATAAAATTACCCTTTTTTATCCACAGTTTACTATCGGGGAAAGTAAGTAGGCTAAATAACTGGCAGACCATCATGCGCGCGCGTAAATTCGTGCACGTTCAGGTTGTGAACCGGATGAAGGTACAGCACAGCAAAAGGGACAATCTACATTTTGCGTTTTTAATACAGCGTGCATAAACTCGTTGAATGTAGTGATTTTAGCAGTCGAATCCCATGCAAAACGTATTACTTTCAAAACATAAATTTGATATCATTGATGCGTATCTTATCGACTGTTAAAGTTGGGCAAAAACATTGTTGTTGTTGTTATTATTAGGCTACTAATTATGATTATATTGGGGGGGGGGGTTGTATAAAAGTTGGGGCTGGGCGAACAAAACAGGCTAGCCTAGTGTAAAGGTTGAGCAATGCTTATCACTATTTGAGTATGACCCAAGTTTAACAGTCTTGCGTGTCAGCCTGACCCCAGGACATGGAAAACTGCCTTGCATATCCCAGGCTACAGATGAGACAGAGCATCCTACTTGTTTTAGTGGTCAGTTCCTCTTGAGTATAGGCCTATAGGCTACAGTCATTGGTCAGTTCAAAAGGCTGCATCTATGATGGTTGGGGTGCAGTAGCCTGCCCTAGTATCCCACCTTGGTAGATCTGTTTCCTCATCAGGAAAGATCAAAGATGAGAGGAAGAGATGACTGTCATCCAGACATTATATTTTGAGGGAAGATGTTATACCAGATTATCTCCATACAAGTTGTAACAGTTAAGCTCCATCATAAGGGGAACGTGGAATTTACAGTCCATATCTGTCACATTTCACGCATAGCGAAAAGGCAAAGATGAAGAAGACCTACCAGTTGGGCTGCTGAAATCAAATCTAGGGCAAAATCATTTTTTTTAATACAAAATCACCATGGCAGTTAAAAAGATGCCCCATCTTTTTTGAGACATGTTGCAAGTACTGTATCAACTTAGCCTGGCGAATGCCAAACTAAAATCACATGAAATAAGCCTTCAAAGGAGCATGGGAATTCCCAGGCTAGAATCAACTTTCATTTCCCCTGAAACAATAATGTTCCCCAGTTTCAACAGTTGAACTTGACAGTTCAATCTTTGCACTATTCTCGTATCAAATGAATGGCTTGCATGCTTTGCAAATAATAGAATTCTGTTTTTATTGAAATTTTACCAAGTATCACAACTTTTGTGTAGCCTATTGGGTTGTAGCTATTCTAATTTCTAAAAAAAATCAATTAACACAAGACTAAACAACAAACATGTTTTTAATGATCACAGCACCAGTACATCAACCGTCTCTGGTATTACAGTATGATGTTCAGTTTACACAGTGACTCATCCATTATGGAACACAAGGCCACTGATGCAGGGCCCAACCTGAGCTTCTATGCACTGATCCCTGATGAAGGTATTCAAATTATCATGAAAATGCAACATTGTTAGAGCTTTCTATATACAATATGATTTTTTCCAGTGGGTTAAACCATTACAAACAATGTATCAGGATAGATAAACATAGGGGCAAAGCACTATGGGTATACCGTAAAATAAAACTTAAATATTTAGCTTAATTTGCATTACTTATGCAGCTGATTTCTTGAAAATGTTGCTATTATCAGGAGGAGGGATGGAGCTTTTTTTTAAAAAAAATACATCTTGTTTTAGGCCCATCTAGTCATTGACTTATTACCCTTTTTGGGAATGGGACTCTGAGTTATGGCAAAGGTGAAATAAATGTGTGAAATATTTGGAGTGACATGTTTTTCTTTTTTTTTCCATTTTGTTAGCTGGATGTTATATAAAACTATCACGAATGTTTGACTTGTCATAGGCTACAGCATTTCATAGTTGGACACAATGTAAAAAAAAACCTACAACTGATCAGAGGTGACAAATACAACATGAATCATAGTAGAACCTAAAGAAAGTTCAGCGCCTAATATTAAAACCAATCTTATTATTTTTAATACATTAATTATCTTGGCCTTGATTGCTGATCTTTTTGGAGTGATACAGTAGCTGCATATATATTTACAGTTAAAATCAGTTCCATTATTTTGGCAAGTGAGGTAAAAGTTGGTAAAAGGCTTGTTATTGGCCACCTTGTAAGGTGCAGCATGACAAAAAAAAAACTCCCTTTTAAGTAAATTCCTTATTTTTCATAGCCAAATATTATTGCTGTTTTCAATCTAAATGTTTGTCATAGCTTGACTCATAGTCTAGTCATCACAAGTGCTTTTTAATTCTATTTTTAAATGAATCTCTTGAACATAAAGGCACAATATGTTAGCTTCAGCAGCAAACAAAGTCTTCCCTCGATGACCTCCTTCTGGGTCTGTCCATGTCTGAAATCCAAAGCCATTGTCAGTACATGTCTTTGTAAATCTCCTGAAGCAGCGGGTGCAAGGAGGCATCTTCTGTCTGCTTGATCTCCTGGACTAGTAAAGCATGCTCAGTCACAAGCTGCCGAAGGTCGGCAAGTTTCTGCAACAGCTTGGGGAAAAGGAATGTGTCGTCTGGATGTCTGGCCAGCAGGTGGAGCCGCAGTGCATGGATGATATTTTCCTGCATGCATTCGATGTGAGGCACATTGCTCAGGCCTGGTCTGTCTGTAAGAGATATCATACATGGTGTGAGACTTGCCAACAAAGTGCTTCACTTGACATCTATTGAGTTGAAACTATGTACTATGTTCAAGAGTTTCTATCATTTCCTTAGTAGCCCTATAGTTCAGGTTTGTGTGTCTTCAAATCTGAAACCGTGAAAGCTACTGTACGTCTTTACTAGTTTCTACATACTGCGTTTTTAGATTGGCTGTTGCAACAGATTCACGCTTAAATCTCACCACATATCATTTCAAAAACACCATAAGAAGTACATTTCTGAACATTACCCATTAAGACATTGAAGTGCGATTTAGCATTTCTTGAGTCCCTTACCTCCACAACAGATGATAGCTGCTACAAATAAAGCCAGATCACAGTCATCTAGCTGCATGGCATTGAACTTCATGGCAAACTGGAACTTGGGCTCCATCATGTCGCTGAAGGGTCGGCGCAAGCTCTTGAGGAACTCGCGGGTGATGAAGCCTCTGCCCTGTGCCACCAGCAGCCCGTCTTTGTTCATGCCCGAGGCCAGCAGGGCAAAGAGCGCCTCGTGGACACCGTACTTCAGCAACGTCACCTGGTCGTTCAGGTGCAGCTCCTGGAAGCCTGGTATAGCCTTGGCAAACTCGGTGAGTTCCGTCACCGTCTCCACAGACGTGCACTGGCAACAGTGGAAAAGCCGAGCCTCCACCTGGCGCTGGAGAAGGCTGGCCGCCTCCCTGCTGCCTTCATACAGCTGGTTCAGCAACGTCTCCTCAGCCAGCTGCAGAGTCTTCAGGTCATGGATGACAAAAGGCTTCCAAAAGAAGGGAAGAAGAGAGTCAGGATCGTGAAATGGGGAGTTCAGTTGTTGAAGTCTGCAGGGAGCAGTGGTAGTGTATGGGATAAGGAACCTGGCTAGCATGCTGAATATTGTGGGTTCAAACCTCAGGTACTTGTGCAAGGCACTTCAAGCATACCCCTGTTGAACGAGCCTGCTAAATGCACTAAATAGGGAGTGGTACAAAAGAATTTGGAACAACAGAGACCGAAAGCGAATGCAACAGCGAACAAGCACTTTACACTGAGTCACTGGAACCTCTGATTATTCGAAACCGAAAGTAAGATCTGAGGTTCCGGTGACTCAAAGTGCTTGTTCACCATTGCGTTTGCATTCGGACTATGCTGTTCCAAATTCTTTCATTCCACTCGCTATCTTGTGCAGTTAGAAGGCTCGTGCAACAGGGCTATGCTTGAAATGACTCCAGAGCTACACTCTTTGTTGCTCTAAATGTAACGGATGCCAACTAGCTGGGTTAGCTGGCGGCAGTACATGTATCCTCACATCCTCTAGTCCTTCATGAACATTTCTAACTGCCGAGTTAGAAGCCAGGGCTTTTCAGCTCAGTGGTTAGAGCCTTCAACTTCCAAGCCGAGGGTAAGTTGTAGTTGATGGAGTGGCAAGTTTGAGGCCCGAGAGTAATAGTAGTGAGAAACGCAGACTAAATCATAGTTTTTTTTTAAATCCCCTCGTGGACCAAAATTTGAGAACCGCTGCGTTAAATGCATGAATGCAAATGTAAAGCCAATGGGGTTTAGAGTGTTTATATGTCTTCACGTGAGGAGGAACTAGTTGCCCCTGGCTTATTGAAATAGACATGAAGATAACTGGGAATCATTTCTGTTTACAAGCGGCCTTTCTTGAGCTTCATGAACTATGTGTGTAACCTAGAACTCTAGACGTACTGTACCCTAGCGGTAGCAAATTGATTTGCTCAGCGAGTACGTCCAGCAATGAGCCATAGGTTGTACTCAGACACCTGTGGTGCTTAGCCAATCACAGCGCTCTAGGTTGTATTTAGACCTCACAATGTTTAGCCAATCATAACACTCTATGTGGCCAGGGAGTCATTGGACGGGTTTAGCGTTGTTTGAATCAGCTTGTTAGTTGCTCTGATTAGTTGTAGCCACCGAGTCTATTGATTATGGTCAGACTATATATTTATGTTATAGTGTGGCGGCTTGTCAGGCTCGTGTGTGTGTGCAATGGAGCTCACCGGTGTGCCGGTCTTGCCTGTAAGAAACACTCTGGCTTTGGCTTTATTCATGGGGAAGTGCTTCATGTAAGCCTCGTGGATCTGCCCAACCAGAGCCTTCACATCGGCCAGCTGAGGCTCCACGTAATGCTTCTCTCCTGTCTCCAGCTCAGCTTTCAATTTGATCTTCTCTGATTGGGGCATTCGCCCAAAGCGGATAGCTGAAATAAAACACAAAGTACACATCTATGTTAGTGATCACTTCCTGACCTGAGTTACACAATGTTTCATGTTTGTATTATGCCTGTATTTGTATTATGTCCTCAAGTTGTTGTTATTATGTCCTATTATACACAAAGAAACAATCTTGGTTTTGTTTCCCAAAACTGTTGTTGCTAACTTCCTTAGCGACTTTGATTCAACGACATTGGTGTTCCCCAAGGCAGACGTCGAAGCTGACCAGTATATAGTGTTTTGAAATATATAAGTCTGATGGGTCGATAAGAGACACAGTTGTTTCCCAAACTTGTCGGACACACTAACTGTCATCAACTGTGTCATTTACTTGTGTCATTCCCACGACAGCTTCAAGCATGTCGTTAGACCATAATTTATTTATGCTCATGTGACCATTTCCTTGTAATTTTTTGGGTCTTAAAATGTCACATTGAGCACCCTTTCCTACCGAGGTGGAAAGATGCACCTTATGCTCCAGTTGCCCCGAAAAAGTTTCAAAGTACAACCAAAGATCATTTAGAGCACTTCATCAACCGTCACTAGTAGGCTACATCTTGTCAATAAAAAGTAAAAACATGGCATAACTACTCCTACCTGAATTCGAACTGAGAAGTGACAAAAATCAACACTAATTTGCTCTCCATGAGCATGCATTAGTCCACTACGCCACCTTCTCCCATCATACTCAAAAAGTGTCTCCAGTTCTTTTAACAAAAGAAGTACTATATGATTTTTTTGTGTGGATACTAATTAAATAATGTTATCTCCAAATAGCCCATGCTTTACATATAGATATGAAGATTAAATTGGTAGCCCATGCATCATCTTGTCTTGGCTATCACCCATCCTTGATCAAATCGTTTCCAAGATGCACGTATTACTATTGCTCCTGTTAGAAGTCCACACAAATTTGAAACACAGTTGTGTCAGTGAATATGACCCACAACAGTTAAATATCATATTAGTTTAGCATGATTGACAAGTCAGCAATCTGGATACTTTGTATTTGGTCAAATGTAAGTTGTAACTTATGTTGTTCTGACTAAAAATGTTATGGGAGCAATTGTTGTTGGCCTGGTGTGTCGTTAGCACTTCCATAGTTCAGTGGAGGGTAGTTGCTAACATCCAAGGAAACAATGCCTTGGTCCAGGTTCAGTCTTTATGTCCTTTCGGACCTTGTTTAAGCTTAGATGTACTGAATTGCATTAATTGTGCAACTGGTATATAGAACTGAATTGCTTGGAGATACAGGGGTCAAGGCCTGCTGCTTATTAGAGTAAAACATTGTTGGTTGGAAGGTTGAAGTTCACACTGCACATCCATATCCATGTTAACAAAGACATGTCTCAGTGCACAGATATTTTGAGCCAAGTACAGTATACTATCACATTTAGTCAATTAAATGCTGAAAATCATTACGGGTCCTACACATAAAGTATTATATTTGTGAAATGTATTTTTGTATTTGTTTATTTCTTCTACTGTTTACCCCCATCCACTGTGGTTGCCTTTATTATTGTAAGGTTTTGTGAACTTCAGCTCATTGCTAGTGTTTACATTGACCATAGAAACTATCTGGAATATCAGCATTTATTTTGCTTACCATTGTGGGACATGCCAACGGACAGGCACTTGTTAAATCGGCAGTACTGACACTTGTTGCGATTTTTCTTCTGAATCTTACAGTTTCGCTCACATTTGTCATATTCCAACTTGAGACGAATGGTCCTTCTGAAGAAGCCCTAGAGCCATAAGGGGAAAAGAGGGAGCACAGGGGTTAGGCTACTAGGCAAAGGCACTGGCTAGTATTACGCCACTGATTTTCAGCAGCAGAAGAATAAGATGAGTCCAAATATGAATTTAGACTGCAGTGGATCAACAGCTTACAAAACCTAGCCTGTTTCTATGTCCATCTGAGGTTAAGGTTATTCTTAAAATAACACTAGGGTAAAAGCATCAAATGTGGCAAAATCATTTCAAAGTCATTTGTTCAAGTTTAAACAATGGACCTATGCACACACAATGATGAATATAAAATATAATTAACAAATAAAATTGCATAAGAAGTGATAACACCTATAAACCATTATTTACTTACACAAGGGACAAACAGTTCATTGACGTTATATGTATGTTTCTCTATAAATAAACACACACTGTGCACACACACCACCACCCGTAGGGGCCATTTCAAGATAAAGCAGCTGTTGATATGACATGTATGCAGAGGGTCGGTATTCCAAGCAGCGCTACAGAGGCATCCAGCACATGCTGCTAAATGGAAACATACGGTACATAAAACCCTCTCTGCTCCCATCAATAGTGTTCAAATGTGTTCAGAGGACATGTGACCAGGCGTCCTATGACCTACTGCATCATCTCCAAATATTCTGTTGATCTGACTCTGAAGATGACAGAGAAGGTTGGTGCAGTCATCCAGGGCCACCCATGGGCTACTCTGGGCCTAATGACAGCCACCATAGATCCATATAGATTTACCAATAAAAGCAACATCAACAAATTTGATCAACAAATTAATACAACTGTTAATGGGAATATGCAGCTATCTATGGTATTAAATGAGCATTATGAAGTATGTAACAATAATGTATTGTCCTTGCTTGGCATCCCTGTTATGAAAGCCCCATATTCCCACCCATGGGTTTACCATCAGAGCAGTTTTAAATTGGTATGGCCTAAGCTCCGTGTTTGTGAGGCAAAAGGGTTCCAGTCACAGAATTATAGGGTTCCAGTAGCCTATATTTCCTCCCTCTGCTTGAGGCCTCAGGCAGAGAGGTTATGCAAAAGACTGGGGGAGTAAGTTGAACACACTCAACAACTGAATAACCCTCACAGCCCCATCTCATGGATTTCCTCAAAGAAATCTCCAGCTATTTTGGCAGTTTTTTTACCTTCTTCATATTTCCTTTTCACAGAAAATATCCATATAATAAAAACTGTGTTCCTGTCTGTAGCATGCAGGCATTGTAAGATTAGTCAAGCATTAGTGGTGAGGAAGAAGGGAGAGGTTGCGAGATGATGATGATGATGATGATTCTTGTGTGTCAGTCTGACATGAGTATACAGTACTGTATGGACTGTGCTCATGGATCAGTTCCAAGCAGGGGAGAGGTAACCCAGCAAGCAGTCTGGCCGAGGTGTCTGTGTCCTTTGCATCTAGTTGGAGCAGCAGAATGTTCCACTGCGCTGTGAGTGAATGAGTGTGTGTGTGTGTGTATGTGCTGCTGGAGTATTCTAACCTTGCATCCCTCACATGCGTGGACCCCGTAGTGGAATCCTGAGGCCCGATCGGAACAAACACGGCACTCTAGGTTTAGGGGGCTGGAGGAAACCTCATTTCCACTTACTGCGCCAAACCCCCCGGAGGACGGACTGGATGCTGGGGTTAAAAAATCTGAGGAGCAAGAAGAAAGCAAGTTTGTCATCTCCATCAAGTAATAATCATATAGTTATATAGTCATATAATTAATAATAAACAGTAAATGCACTGCATTTACAGTATATGCCTCTTGCAAGTAATCATTCTTACACACACACACAGACACACATGCACGCACACACACACACACACACACACACACACACACACACACACACACACACACAGGAGTGAGGGATGAGTGGAAAGGATGGCATGCAAAGTGCCACCTGCACATGTTGAGTAATTTGGGAGCACAGGTTTCAGTCTCTGGCTCAGGGACACTTCAGGCTTCCAGTTACCAAAGGACTTCCTCCCTTCCATCACCACCCCTTAATACACAATCATATTACAGTGCTATTTCTCACACACTATTGCAATTAGTCTATGGAACTGGCTAAGCCAAAACGTAATAGAATATCTATTACATCTACATATCTATGTAAAAAAAGAGCTCAAGATCTTGAAAAGTTCTGGTGGTGATGAATCATAATACACTTTAGGCCATCCTTAAAAATATGTTTGCTTTAACATAAAATCAGAATAAAATTCAAACTGTAGGTTGGTATATTATAGTTTTTTGGGTTTATTGACTTCATTTTGGATACATTGGCAGGTCGGGGAGTGCTCCTATATACTGACTCCTAAAGGCTCGTTACCTCATGACTTTCACGTCTAATTGTGTCCATCTGTTTCCTGACATGAACACTATGTTAAAGTAGCCAGTAAGCTTGCAGGGCCACGATTTCAGGTGGCAGTCATGCAAAAATTAGCCTTATTTACATACACATATATATACCTTATTTACATTTATACATATATACAAGGTGTGTCACTGCCCATCCCATATGTATAATGAAATAGCATTCACAGCATTTAGCGATTTTTTAGTTTTGTCCCTCTACTCATCTAGCATATGAAGTATAGCTGGCTAGCATCAGGACTTGCAATATCCTACTTGTATGACACTGGAGTGACACAGAGACTCTTTTTTATTCAAATTTGTCAAAAAGAAAATTATGGTTATAATTGTAATATGGGCTGTTTGCAAGAAAATAGTTTACTCGGTTGCGGTACAATGTCGGCAGAAAGGACATTGAAAATATATAATCCCATTTGGAGTTGACTGGGTTACGACAAACATTAATAATTTTATGGATGGTAATAGTGTCTTACAACAGTTTTTTGATGGTCATGGTATAATATAATAACTTGTATGTGACTAAACATTCAGAAGTGCCGTAAGTAGCCAGTGCAAAGGTAAATTGCAAACCAAGCCATGTGGGATAGGATTCATGTTCAAGCCTGTAGGAAACCGTCTCTCGTCTTACCTAATGCAGTAGAACACTCAGAGCCTGTACTGTTGGACTTGTTTTCCATAAAAGTATTGAAGGCATCATCTTCCATAGACTGAGAGAGATCTTCCAGCTCCTCCATGTCCTGGATAAGGTCCCCACACAGAGGACTTACGAGGGCTGAGTCTCCAGTAGAGGACGGGCTGTAAGGACTCGGCATGTCGACCATGATGGTGGACCACGCCAGGCACTGAATCCCTCATGAGACTGAGAAGAGAAGTATACAATTGATCAAATAACAAAATCATGCAATTTTACCTGTAGATTCAAGTTACATCGGTATACATTCAGTACATATACTTGTATTACATCTGTGTTCAGGTGAGTTTGCAATTAGGAGCACACATTTATGGGATTAATCTAACATTATTCACTTGGCTCCTGAGCTGATCTCTACCATGGTTATGAGGTTCTACATGTTCCTCATTTAGACTAAACAGGGGGGAACTTCAATCTAGGCGAACCACATTGCTTAAAAATAACTTTGCAAGTTACTTGTCCTGATTTATCTTACACAAAGTAAACATGTTATTAATGTGCAAGTTCGAGTTGAGTTCTCTTGGCTCTAAAATGTACTTGTTTACTTTAGACATGTTCTGCTACATGCCATCCTTCTCTGAGTCAGTGCCCCTGCCTAGCTGCAGATTCATTTAGGTTTGCTCTAGAGGTGCCAACTAGTGTTTACTCCAAACCTTCACACATCAGCCACCACATTACATGTGCTAGCCTTCCTCATGGTGTAAACATGGTGTAAAGAGCCAATCACATCCCCTTATCAGCCAATGCTCTACTTGGGCCTCTTGATTACTCATGGGCCAAAGAGCAAGTTACTGGCTAACCAAGAGAGAACAATAAAACAGCCTCCACTATCTGTGGTCATTTCTATCACAGATCAAACTCGACTGCGGGTTCATTGTTGGTCTGTAAGCAGACCAGAAGAATCTGCATGACACGCTGCAAGCTCAAATGAGAAAAAAAAAAATACTCAATAATGTAGGAATTTACCAGCTAGCCTTGATGTGTGTATGGAATGTTAGTTAACATCCATCCCAACACCTAGAAAGACATGCTAGTGGGTGAAACTAGCACCCTAGGGTTTCAGCCATAGGTTGCAACTCACTTGTTAGCGCAACCGCAGTCTCACAACACTGACCAACAATGTGGTTGAAGAACAATGATGAGTAACATAAGAGACCACAAACATTATGACTTGTACAGTCGTCACCCGTGTGGTTACTTTGGTTCACACCCAAACACACTGATGCTATTTATAAGGTTCTGTCAATGCCATTGACGTCTCTAATATTTGTCTGTAACTATTAGAATGATTGAACTTATCAACTCCTCTGATATCAGATTCAGAATACCGTAATACTTATTTTGAAGGTCTAATTCGATGACTGTGTCTAGATGAATATTCAGTTTTGGATGGAAATGCATACCGCAGTCACCTATCAATGTATTTCATTGCTGTGGTCAGCCAAACCTGCTTTCCACTGAAAATGTTTAAAGTTTCACTAGTTTTTCCCCCCAAGCACACAGCTGACCTGACTATACTCTTGAAGTTTTACTCAAAACAGTTTTAGTCCGAAGCCAAAGCTGCTTTCCATTAAGAGTGAAGCATCAATCTTGGCCAGCTGTTCACATCTGTGGGCTCCCACATGGCATGGGGAGTCTGAGTGTGAGTCCTGCTCCCCAGAGAACTGTTTCCCCTCTGTCAGGAATGCAGCCTCTCTACCCAACACAAGGTGAGCAGCGACTCACACACAACTGACACAGTCTAATCTGTCTCTACAAGTCTATTCCAATATATATATATATATATATATATTAAAAAAAAATATCTAGAGAAGCTAAATTATAGCATAGCAATGCAATTGATGCAACCTCATTTAAGAGTACCTTGACCACGAATCGTAAAACCATCACAAACCATTGGACACTATTTTTTAAAGACATAACAATGGAGAGATTTAAGATAAGATAAGATTCACTTACAGTACTATATGTTCTCATTTCGTTTCCCACTGTTGAAAAGCAACTGAATCAATATTCCAAGGATGAGCAGACATGATACAATAAGGCAATGTTTTTCAGTCTGCAGTAAATCAGCTGCAGGGGGTCCTGTTACTTTTTGGCAAGGGATGCTTACTCAACCCCCCTCCACATCTCAAACAGGCGGAGCGGCCTACGTGCCTAAGAGGACACTCGCCGTGGAGCCCAAGCAGCAGAAGAAGAAGACTGGGAAACTAATAAACACCCTCACCTGCCCACCAACCCCTCCTCTCATTGTCCCCATCTCCTGTCACTCCGGATTTGGGATCCCTAGAGTACAATATTCCAGCCATGTATTTTTGGAACACTGGGATGAAATTGGAACTGACTCAAAAATAGCTAAATTAGCTGATATGTATACGAGGCACCTTATCAGTCTTGAGGAAGGTCTGTCTTAGGCGTGATTTGTAGGTTTATGACCTCAATATACTAATGTTTGATTGAGCAACACCAGAGTCAGAAAGCCATAGACTCAGTTCTGTATTAATACACATGCTAACACTGACATTGTTTATGAGTTATGTTTATGCATTGTTTTTACTGCTGTTGGTCTACTTGTGTAAATAATTAATAAATCTTTGTCAATAGAGTGAATATCTATTAGGTTATCAGCACATGAAAAAAGCTATGTCCGACAGCATAAAGAAAACCAAAGACACGAGTAAACTACAGGCAACAAGGTCAGAGACATTAAAACAGAAATACACACACAAAGTAATTCTGCTATGCCCTGTACATAACCCAACTCTCAATCAGCTGCATGTTCAAAACAACTTTGATTCCTGTGGTGAGCACATGGTCTGGTGCACAACCAGAGCAGCATGAAGGACGCTGAAATCTGACTGCACTAGTGGTGGAAAGAAAGAGCTGTGTAGCAAGCAGAATCTAATGCTTCAATCTACTGAATCGTATGCATAACATGATCAATTTCTCTCATTAATGCCAGCATGTTTTTTTAAATCATGGCCAATTGGTGTTTGAAAGTTCTAAAAGTAATTATGGCCACCACAGTGTTGGCTGCATTATAGCCTATGTGCTGGTACTGAAAACCTACGTAGACTGTTAAGTACTACTTGGACTGATAAAGAATCTGACTGACAAGCAGGATCGACAATGACATCCATATTGATAAAATCCTATCATCAGTTTTCACCCTATGCATACAACAGGATAGACTAAACAGCATTTGCAGATTTCCGATCTGAGAAAGCAACATAGTCTATCGCATACACAAAGAAAATGTCCCGATTCCCCATCGTAACAGTATGGAAACTTGCTATAAAAAGGTGGATGAAACTTAACTAAATGGTATAATAACTCTCCTAATAAAGAATAAATTATTGGCTTACCAGACAGCTCACTTAGGAGAAGAAGACTGAGTTAAGCCCAAATAAACACAGAAGCCGCACCAAAGGGCAAAGTCCAAAATGACACACATCACTGCATGACCTGGCCTTTACAATGAACAAGATGATTTGGTTCATGGCCAATATTTGAGCTGTTCTGTGAGCGATTGTATGAGATAAGACATTGTCTCAAGGTAAACAATCCTACAGATGCAGTGGCCAGGCTGACCTCAGGGGATCCAAGCGTAGACCAGAAACTCTGCCTGAGATGGCCAGCGTGAAGAGCAAACATTTCATGAGCATAAAGATGATTGAGTTTGCGTAGCCTATAGGTTAAAAGTATATGACAGCATTTGTAGTGTCTATGCATGTTGATGGTGTGGAAAGTAGCCTATTTTAGTGTTGGGCTAAAAAAGAAACACTCCACTATGCTTTTAGACAAAACTTTCTATCCACAGCCGTTAAATAAGCGCTGTGTTTATGCAGTAAGCAGAAGACAGCAACAGGGTGACAGCACAAACGGAGATCTCGATCAAATCAAGCCTAATGGTATCATACTTCTGTCTGAAAATCCCTTTATTTGTAAAACTATAGCCCAATTAGACTTACAAGATAATGGAAATTAGTTTCAGAAGTTTAGTTAGGCCCATACAGTTCAGAGTCAAAACTTGGGAATAGTTGGAAACAACGTTAAGATTATTTAGGGAAGTGATAAAACAGTGTAGGCTATCAGAAACTTAACGCAACAACGCAAAACTCGCACTGTTTTAAACTTACTTGCAGTTAATTCAGTTGAACTGACAAACGACATTGGGCATGGTGTCAGCTTGCAGATCAGCTAACGTTACTACAGTCAATCCATGCGTTATTACGCAACATGGGAATGCAAAATATTTCGTTTTTCGGGACAATTTATGATTTTTGTTTTTCATTAAATACCGTGTTAAATTGGTTGCCATCGGTTCGGAGGGTTGACATCCAGAATGAACGTGTCTGATGTCTTCATACTTTCACTGAGTGTTATAAGCCCATGTTAGTCAGACGACGTGCATTATCATTTATCTAATAGAGTGTTACATAAGCCAGAACATTGTTTGGGCTTGTCTGTCTACCTCAATGCTGGCTGACCAATCCAGATTTAGGATTCTTGGTTGATGGGTGCCGCGCTTGAATCAGGAGGAAGCCCAAATATTGAAAAGTCCATACACGTTTCTTCATCCACCAGTTCCTGCTATCACCAAATATCGTTGGTGGTGGTGGTGAGCCGAGCCATTCCGTTGCCGGACGTGACGCTCCATTGACACTTCTGTATGCACACACCTCCTGACACACCTATAGTTTCAGCCAATAGGAAAATGCTGTTTTACTACGATAAAATGGTCTTGGAGACCTATGGTTTTGCATCCATGACGTCGGTCAATTAATGCAAAGTGCACGAAATTATAGTCTGTGCATACGTCTCATTCTGAAGGCAGCATAGCACATTCGACTGTTGTGGGTGCGATTTGGGAAACAGCAGTCAAGGGTTCAAGTGAATTTGATACACTTCATCAAACCAGTTCTTTTAACTGACCCAGCGAGGGAGCTGATAGAAAAAGGAAACAAGATCTGATGCATGAAAATTTCCTTAACTTACTTAGATTGTCAAGGGTAATATGCACCACATTTATTAAACAGTCAATAGCCATAGGCTACAATAATATGGATATAGTCTGCCTACAATATAAGCTTGTGACTCTCTGATAACTTCCCAAAAACATTCTAAATGGCCTGAACTGAATCTGAATTATGATGGGGTGTTATGTATTTGTGGTAAAAATGAACTCTGGTGCCACCAACTGTCCATAGCCTGGAGGGAGACTCTGAGCTCCCCTCTCCCAAAAGGGGCATCATAGTCCAGGCAAAATAGCCCATTTTGGGGCCAAAAACAGGAGGAATTGTAAAAAATATTTTTTTCAGTTTAAGTCATTTCTTTGATGTGTCCAGAACAACATACTGAAAGTCCTAAGAATATAGGTATAGCAAAAGGGGTAGATTAGTTTTCTCTTAATGCCTCAGGTCCAAATGCATTGGCTATACACCAATACCAGCTGGTCTATAAATGGGTATCAAAGGGATTTATGTTAACTGAGATCCTGAAGCCCTCTGCTTTCAAAAAAAGTATTACTTTTCAAGGTTTATTAATAGGCACTTTTATACAATACATGCACATATTGTTTTTCATTTTCCCCCAAAATAGGCATAAGCTTTAAAATAAGGTGGGGTGGGGTGCAGTGCAATCCTGGGCATACAAGCTTTCAGAAAATATATGGTTGATAGAGTCTGATATGTTTCCCCTACATGCCACTGGGCTAAATGTCACCAAAAATCTCATAGAAAAATAAGCTGATATTTTTTTTTTTTTTACAATTAGTCTCCCGAAAAATGCTATTTTGCCTGGACTGATAGCCTTAAACACAATCCAACACAAATTAATAGGCTAACCGTTTCCAAGTATGTAAGACTAACACAATTCAGTGAAAGGAGAACCTGACAAGTGCAGAGGATGTTTGAGAGCTGAAGCTGCTAAGTGAACGCTTGGATCCCAGTGCATATTTTATTTAGAGGACAAGTATCCCACTTAGCACTTGAGAAGGCATGTGATGTGTAAGCCTGCAAACATTTGATGTGCTTAACGTCTTATTTGTGGCTGCATCACCATTTATCAGAATCTATTGAACAGGTTTGTTTTATTTCATATCACCACCAGAGAAATGGGTGCTTTTCCCCTGTGTCCCAAACTGACAAACGTGTTGATCTCCAAAGCTCATCTCCTCTGAGGCCACAATGACAGGACACCCTTTAGTTGGTTAATAAGAAACAGAGAAAATACTCTGATACAAACCATTTCACCAGGCAGGATTTCATCACTTTATTGTTTGCCTTTTAAAGTCACATTTGCAACACGTTTCTCTTTTATGCAAAGTCTGCAGTGTTGATATGTGGTTTATACTGAAAGGAGTGCAGTACTTACAGTCTTTGAGGTTTTGGGAAAGAAGATGGAGAGTCTCCCGTGGTTATGCTGCCCCTCAGGGAAGGCAGTAGGTTGTATAGTTATCTCCTGATGGGGCAAAATCACAACCCTGAAACCACACAACCTACTACCTCACCCTGTACGAACACCAGAGCACCAGCTTGCACAGCTCAATGGCGGCTAAAGGCTACATTTCAATGAAACCCAATGGAAATGTATCTGCCTTTGCACAGGCACACTGAACCTCTGCACACAGCACACCAACAGCAAACATGGACATCATTAAACTCTTGATGGTCTTGGTGTTCAAATAGGCTAGAGGATAGAGTACATGAATACAATTACAAGACATGAAACCATAGTAAGTCCCTCCAAGCCGGAGGGACTTCAGTGAAATCTTTATTTTAATGGAAAGAATATGGGAGTCAATGTAAATATATAACAATGTAAAAATATATAACATAACATTAACCTGGCATGCACCATGAGCAGGCTAGGCTAATAAAACATACCTTTTGATAGATATATTGTTTAATTGTTGTTTGTTTTAATTGTAGTGCCCTACTGCAACTTTAAAAACCATTTGCCAACCATTTATTTATCCTCCAAACAGTTTTTTTTCTCATAAGGTTTTTACAGGATGACATTACAGCCTCTTGAGGAAAGACAGTAAGTTGTATAGTTAACTCACAGCAAGGGATTGACCCTAAAACTATACAACCTACTACCTCACCCCAAAGGACAGTTCTGAATTCCAGTGCTCTGAATGACTGACACATCCTCCTTGAGTGTCACACCTTTACCTGTAGAAACTTCAAAAGAACTGATTTAAGGGATGCAGTATGACAGCAAATACATCAACATGAGTGATCGTTGGTTGTGGACTTCATGCTAGTAAAACCTTTCTGATCCATGGCACTGGCAGACACAGAGACAGACAGAATTGCATCCCCATGGTGTCATCTATGAGAGAAAAACAGCAGAAGATGAAAGATATTTGTGTTAAGATCAACAAATAGAAGATAGAAAATGCATTACTGTGATACATATACATGTACATCAAATGAATATGTGGGACGTAAACTGATGCACTGAAACCTGTTGTCCAGTTCTGTGGATAGAGCCTTTCTCTTAGTCTCTCAATATGAGTTTTCAAACAGCAGTCATGTTGAAATTAGACTGAAAATACTCCCACTCAAACTAGATTATTCATAGGACTCTTGTTTACAACTCTCCTTAGCTTGGAAGATACAGGGGTCAGTTAACGCCTCTCTCCCTCACAAAAAGGAAGATCCTCATCACGTATCAAATACTCACATGGTGTTTAATTTCTAGAGACTCTAAACCAAACTATATGAAGGTGTGACACCCCTAGCCTACAAATTCAACTCTAAAAATGTACAATATTTTCTAATTGAATCCACACTTAAATAGTCAAATGGTGAAAGGCGGCTGGGAAGCTGGTGAGCACCAAGACCGCTCTGAAGAGGAAGAGGAGGAGGCCACAGACAGACGGACAGACAGACAGACAGGCGGCCACTGGGCTGGGCGGGGCAGCTGCTGGGCTTGTGCATGGGCCCAGTGTGATGCTGTGGTCAGGCCAGAGAGTTTCCTGTGTGAGGGAGGCTGTGGTCTGGCATGTGGTTTACCTCTGGGTAGGAGAGGCTCAGCCACAGAGGTGAGTCACACTGCTCTGGCCTCAGAGGGGAGAGCTCTTACCACAGGTCCCTCTCCTTACACACACACACACACACACACACACACACACACACACACACACACACACATGCTCATTTTTTCAGAACAAGTGCAATGATTCTTGTTTACTGAATAGTATAATGAGAAATATACACACACACATGCAATACAATATTTTTTTATCAGACTGGATTATCCTGGTGAGATTTCTGATTGGGTGCAGTCAACATGCTTCACCTAAATTGACTCCCTCTTTATGTCGAACTGTGTTTGCCAATAACTTCCCGTGGCTACAGAGCTTCAGGAGCACACTCACACACACACACACACACACACACACACACACACACACACACACACACACACACACACACACACACACACACACACACACACACACACAGACATACAGTACACAAGCACACACTCACACAGCCATAGCACCATAACCTTCAATGGCACTCTCACCAACTTAACCTCCAGCAGCCAACCCAGACAGTTATGAGTCCTTCTCTAAAACACAGAGCGAGCTGAAGCAGAAACAGAAGCAGGAGGAGAAGAGTGTGTGCGCTGTGGCCCTGAGAAAGACAAGTCACTACTCTAGAACTAGCATGACTGGTCCTACTGCTCCTTTCTCCCGCAGCAGGAGCTGACATTGTACACACGGGTGTTTAGCCTGGACAGGATACACATGGGACATAAGAGAGAAGTAGCCCACAAACACAAGAGGCTTTCCTTCCAGAATGACCAAGAACAGGACACTCGCTAGTACATTTTCAGTTTCAGTAAAATAATCCCAACATGAGTGAACTATATTGACATGATGTACACGGCTGTAAATTTCAGGCAGTATATGGGACTATATGGTTAACTGGTCGCTTACCTTCCTGCTGCTGCATATTGACTGTCCAATAGGTGGCAATCTTCTCCAGGGCCCTCGGTGCTTTGCTGTGGTGAGCATTTTGACATTGGTGTCTTTGTGTAGTTGAAGGGTGTTAGACTGTGTGTCCTCTCTTCTTTGGGTCACCTGTGTAAGAATCATGTCATCGTGTCAATCTTCATTCATTCGTTTTTGTTTATTTTCCTGGACTAATGTTTTGTGTACAAATACTTGTAGGTATAAATCATCTATTCTGACTTTAATTTCTGTCATTCAGTTTAAGCCATAGAATATTAAATAAAAATACACTCTTAGCCAAAGAAATTATTATACAGTAATTTCCCAAACTAAGTACTATACAAAAGAATACAATTTTATGGTACGGTATACACCTAGTAATATGAAAACTCAAGCACCTTAAAAGAGAACTTCGGTATTTATATTTTTTGTAGGATGAAATAGAACAATTGACACCAACTTCTTGATAATTAATCCTGTCTCTCTTTTTTGGCTCCCAGTCTGCTTCAGAGTGGCTTGCTATGTGCATGTCTGATAAAGTCCTTAAAACAAGGCTTTTTTTAAAATAAAAAAATATGCACTCACCAAGTGGTCAGAGCTATTCAATGATGTTCCAAAAAAAAGTATTGTACCGAGGTACAGTTTATGTCACATTTTATGTGGTATTTTGAACATTCTGGAATTTTTTTTTCAGCGCAGTGATATCAACTAGCACTTAAATAAGACTGGATAGGAACTGTATTTTGCTATGATACTTATTTTGGAACATCAAGGGACACCACTAACCACTCAGTGAGCTGCACATGTATTCAAATAAAGGTTTAGTGTTGTTTTACGGACATTATTCGACATACAAATAGCAAGCCATTCTGAAGCAGACGTGGGATTGTAAATGAGCCGAATATCTGAAACAGGACCAAATGTCAAAATGTTTGTGTCGATTATTCTATGTCATCCGAGACCATCCAGAAAAGGAGCTTAAAGTGATAAATACCAAACTTTTCTTTTAATGAAGTCAGTGATATGTCATGTGTGCCTTTATGTAATATATCTAACTTTGCAAACCTTTATCAAGCCTGTCCCATTCTCTACACACATTAAGATGTAATATTAAAAATACTGATCAAGTATACTTCTGCATTAGTGCACTACCTGTGGTCTTCTAGACAGTGCGAGTAAATATGACATCATCTATGCACTTAACAATTGAAGAGCTCCACCCAGCTTTTGTCACTTGTCAATCACACCGGAGCGTCATTGTGAGAGCAGACGGCACATTAGTCTAGAAGAGCGGCCAGCCCTGCCCCCCTCCGGGCCTGCTCACAGATCCTGCCTAGCCCTAGACAGTCCAGCTTGGTCAGCACAACCACGGCCTCAGCACAGGAGCAGACAGCCTCCATGTGTTTCACCACATCAGTGCTCAAGCACAGACACTCGGACCAAAGATCATGGAATACTGACCCTCTCTGCTAGGACTGTGGCCTTCTACAACTTACACTTAGCTCCAATGAAGGCAGGAAGACACGCTTTTTGCGCTTTGCTAGGCCTACATGAGAGCAAAATCCAAAAATAAAACCAACACCTGAAACTAAGATAAAACAACCAGGAACATCACATACTTTGTGACATATGCATATCAATTAACAAGGTCAGGGCCAATTCTTGCCTTTTTGCTGCCCTAGGCCAGATTTGAGTTTTTGCCCCTTTTGTCTAGAAATACAAGGGAAAAAAGTAAAAAAGTAATAATGTATTTTGATGCCCCCCCTGATATTTGGTGCCCTAGGTGATCGCCTAGTTCGTCTATGCCTGGAACCGGCCCTGAACAAGGTGGCAACATGTTGGCTACATATTAATTAAGTCAGTTCTGTAGGTCTGCATGTACAAGTTAACATAACTTACTAAAAGTAGCTCTAAGTATAATTATTACAAATTATATGATTATAATACCTAATTGCAAAACTAACTGTTTCAACAATTGAGTAAGAAAATCAGCACCACAGTGGCATTAAAAAAACTGAGCTATCATAGGTATTCCTCTTACTTTGATATTTTCGGTGCGCGCACACACACACACACACACACACACACACACACACACACACACACAAACACACACGCACACACACTCACACACACACACACACACACACACACACACACACACACACACACACACACACACACACACACACACACACACACACACACACACACACACACACACACACACACAGTTGGATGGTGCAGAGTGGTAAACAAATATAACAAATATTTCATTCTCACTTCCATTTCCCTCGGTCACCAAAAAGACTATTTCATTTAGGACATTTTATTCACAGTACGGTGCCCATGTGCTATAGCCTGCACTATGGACGTCTTCAAATTATGTAAATACTCTAATACTAGCTATTTATTAAGGCCTACTCGTAAGGACCTTGTACATGTACATCAATAAAAAAGCAGATTATTCGCTTATTACAATTTTAATACATCTGACAGAAAACAGGTATATTTGTTAGTTTTTTTTAAAATTCAATTAATCTCTATTAGTTTTATGAGCTGCTTCACTTGGGCAAGAATTCTTGCACAACTGGTTGTATTGAGTTTTCCTCCAAATTCAAGGGCCAACTGTCCTTTGATCCATTCAGTACCGTCAAACCTCATAAAAAATGGCCTTAATCTTTAACTCTAAAACTACCATGCACACTCAACCATGCAAACACTTACACGTGTTAAATGTAATCATGATTTTTGTAAATACCAACAACTTACAATGACGTTTACACAAGTTGCTATATTTAAAAGCTTTCTTAAGCTTTCAGAAGCAAGCTCACTCTGTAAGGGAGCTAATCATCACGTGGGAACAGCAAACACAGGTAAGTACAAAATATTTCAGATTTTTTTTCTGTTTTTCCCTAACAATACTGAAATGTTAAAGAACAAAACATAGGGAAGGAGCCATCTTTCGTCTAGACAGTGTGTGTGTGTGTGTGTGTGTGTGTGTGTGTGTGTGTGTGTGTGTGTCTAAAGGAGGGGTTTGCACCCTCTAGTCCCTCACAGAGGCGTGGGAACTCAATTCAGCACTAAAGCCAAGGTCTATTGTGGTGCACATGGCATCAAGTGTGTGCTGGACGTGAGAGAGCATGAGTGTGTGTGTGTGTGTGTGTGTGTGTGTGTGTGTGTGTGTGTGTGTGTGTGTGTGTGTGTGTGTGTTTGGGCTCCTTCACACTGAAGGAGTGTGTGGCTGTGTTTCACAATGTCACTATAGAGGAATGGCATCAATTTTTAAAATGTTAAATATTTTTTGCAATACTATGTTTTATATTATAACATGAATAAAAATATATATTTATTTTACTTTATTAGGCACTATTTTACCGTCAATACGGTCATCGCCTATATAGAAATATTTGTTAAATAACATTAAAAACACTTCCAAATTAAGATTCTGCATACTAATGCACAAAAAGATGAATTCTTATTATCTATACAAAATTATAATACGTTCTAAGAATTTTCAAAACAGGGTGTCAAACCATTTCAAAATGTCAAACTATTGCACAATGTTGTATTCTTTCCACTCTATAATATGCCCAATCATTTTCTTGTATCTAGATTCTGCAACAATAAAAAAATTATTTTATATTATTACCTCTCCTTGAAGCCAACCTAATTGGCTAAAATTGATAGTTGGTTGTGTATTTGTAAGCAGGTGTATAGGCACTCAGATCCTGATTTTACAGTATGCCATGCTTATTTGTGTCAGCATTCTGAGGACAGTGGGATTATTTAAAACATAACCACAGAAATGTTTTCAGATATGAAGGACAAAAATCATTATATAAACTACATTCAATCAATTAGAATCTATCCATGGCCATATTCTGTGTGGGCCAATTCTCAAAGTTGTGTGTGTGTGTGTGTGTGTGTGTGTGTGTGTGTGTGTGTGTGTGTGTGTGTGTGTGTGTGTATTGCCACTGATGACTCATCCCTATCGATGATTGCTATTATTATCAAAAGTCCATGATATTCAGCTCTCACAACACAAATATTATAGGGCCTAGCTATTTGCCAACACCTTCAAAAACCTTAACAAGCCTCAATATGAACAGTCATCACAAATAATGTTCAATATATGATTTGGCCATCATTTAGTTTTCAATAAGTAGTAACATTTTCCTCAGTATATTAACAAAATAATTCAATTAATGCTTATCTAAATGTTCATCGTAACAAAATGGCGTCCATCAGTATTTCACCTTTACTCTGAAAGTAAGCACATATTCCCCATACATACAGTGAGTGTGAGGGTGAGAGAGTATAGCTAATAATTGTGTGAAATTTTGAACACAAATTGATTTGTGTGTATCAGCCACCAAATGAGACTAAAGCAGAGACACTCAAATGAAGGAATTATTTCCAATGAGGCTGGAAAAGCTGAATTGTAGCGAATTGAAAGGTAATATGAAGAAGATTACGGCCCTGCTCGTCTGCTTTGGCACCTAGCCCAGCACAGCCGCACTTCTATGAAGGTCTCTCCGAAAGGCTTTCCTTTTTCCAACATGAGAGCAAACACACTACACACACATACACACACACACACACACACACACACACACACACACACACCTCATCCCAATTAAGACAAGACTGCACATTACCCATTAACCTACTGGATATTAGGGCTTTCCTTTCAGGCAAATACTACACTTTGGTAGTAAGCTACTTAGGTTTCTCTCGGCTCTTGTAAGTTTAGTGAAACAGTATGCCGCTTTTGTACAAATAATGTCATTTGCGCATTACAAATATTATTAAAATCCACCAAATATGGCCACCAAAATACAGTGAATTTACCCAAATTGTGCACAACATAGATACATATTTTAAAACCCAGACGCCAGAGATGTTTTACCTACTAATCCTCTAACAACACAGATATATCTATGTACCGTCTGGGTGTCCATGTACCATGAGATTCAAAGCATGTAGCCAACAGTAAGTACTTACCTCAAATCAGACATGAGAGCTTGCACATGACAGACATCCACAACAACATGGCTAGGCTAGAGTACGTCCTCTTCTCTCTCTCTTTCTTTCTTTCTCTCTGTCTCTCTGTCCATGTGGTTTTCTGCAGAGAAGGAGACACAACAGTCAGTTACCTCCATAGCTCCAGTGAAGAGGAGAAGAGGCAGGCACACAGAGAGAGAGAGCCAGCCAGGGAGAAAAGCTCCATCCACCCCAGCCAGCCAGCTACCGGCCCCAGCCCCAGGCCACATGCCTGCCTGCCTGCCTGATTGCCTGCCTGCCTGCCACCTCGGAGCCTGGGAGTGCGAGGGCTGCCACAATAGGAGGCCATGAGAGTGCTGAGTGCTGGGCTAGACGCGTGTGCAGCCCGTCTGGCAGTTAACAAGTCTTTGAATGAGGAATGTTAGCAAACAGACAAACAGAATGTCCGATGAATGTTAATGGCCCAGCCAGTCAGATCTCAGCATCGGCTCTGTCTTATGAATAATTCAGCAGCAAGGAATCGGAGCCCCCTCCCATAAAACAAGCCCTCTCCAAAAAAAGGGAGAAACTCCCAAAATGCCTCCACTGGCTGAGAAGTGAGAGAGAGAGAAAGAGAGCGAGAGAGAGCAGGGAGAAAATAAGTATTTCAAATCCTTTGCCCACACACTACTTTTGGTCTTGCTCTGCTAAAAGCACTTTGGGATCAAACCTGCTGTCCGCAGCAAAAGAACACATGCGCATACAAAGCAAGCCCCCGGATACCACATATGATCGCTACAAATCACTTTTGCGTTTCAACATGCAACATTTTTTTCTTTCAATGTAGGCATCTCTCACTCATTGCCTTTTTATGTCTTTTGTTTGGAATTGGCACCTGTCCCAGAAAAAGCTCTGCCGTTGCACCGCCCTCCCGCTCCCCTTTCACGAGAGAGAGCCAACGGGAGAGAGAGAGAGAGAGAGAGAGAGAGAGAGAGAGAGAAAGAGAAAGAGACACAGAAAACGAGAGAACACGAGCGAGAGACACAGAAAGAGAAAGGCAGAGGGTGCGTGAGACAGAGAGAGAGAGAGAGAGAGGGAAATGAAATCAGTGTGAAAGAGGGCAAAAAAGGGGGAGAGGGAAGCAATGGAGAGAAAACAAACGAGGGAAAAGAGAGAACAGTAGTATCCACAGAACTACGGCTACCTCTCTACTCAGAGGAGATGCAACATGTCGAGAGCTCGGCCATTTTCACTCTCTTGCCTGCCGCAAAACCACAGACACAACAAGTGCAAGCAATCATCCAGAAAAATATTTAGTCACCCAAAAAAAAAAATTTTAGCCATGAAAAAATAGTATGACTAGCAATGCAAAAAAAAAAAAAAAAAAAAAAAAGGATTACATTGTCTCAAAAAACAGCAAGTTGATCTGGAGCTTGATTCTCTCAGTAACTTGTTGCAGGATGTTTGAGGCAGTTCCTGCAGATAGTTGGAGGCAGAGGTCTCAGATCCAGAGAGTAGCCTAGTGCAAAGCCCTCCTTCCCCTGCCTGCCTGCCTGCCTGCCACGGTCTGTCTGGGGGGGAGGACCTTACTATGGAAATAGCAGCACACGCTTCTCTCTCTCTCTCTCTCTCTCTCTCTCTCTCTCTCTCTCTCTCTCTCTCTCTCTCTCTCTCCCTCTCTGCAGCTTCTCTCTGCACCCTTCCTTGCATGTGGCCAGGACTAAAAGATTGAGGGGAGAGAGAGAAATGAGGAGAAAAGAGAAAAACAGACAGAGAGAGAGAGAGAGAGAGAGAGAGAGAAAGAGAGAGAGAGAGAATAGAGCTCAGCTGATGATGAAATAGAGGTGCAGTCAAGTACGTGAGCAAGTCCCTTTCTCACTCCATTCTCCAGAGACAGAGAAAGAGAGAGAGATAGAGTGAAAGAAAGGGGAGTGGGGGGGCTGAGGAGGGGTCTGTCTTACTCTATCACACACACACACACACACACACACACACACACACACACACACACACTTCTATGAAACATGACATCTGAAGTTGTCGAACTTAAGGCTATCCCTCTTATCTCCAGGCAAGCAACAGTGAGAATGCAAAAGCTATGTTCCCCATCTTATATGGTTGAGCCCATTTTACTTTACTTACTCAAGTGGGGGGTAAGGACACAACAGATCCAACTTGCAATCTCAGTGAAGAACTCCAGCCCTGTTCAGAGTGGCAGACAGACAGGGGCCTCCTATCACACACATTTGCATTTCTCCCACTTGTCCCAAACAAACAGTAAACTAGCATCCCTCGTACTAGCGTCTCCTGCCCCCACCCCGGGCACGCATGTGTGCAGAGAACCCCATCTGATAAGAGCTTCACTCCTTCACTCCTGCCTACTCGGGAGGAAGAGCAGCTCACTGGCCTGCACATAAGGATGGGAACACACACACACACACACACACACTGGCCAGCCAGTATAGCTCTCCATCTTTCTGAACACACTGTCCAAACTCCCCAGTTATCTAGCCCATCTCCTAGCATCTTTTGAGAAGTACAAGCATAAACATAAACAAATATGGGGCAAAGCACTTCCTGCTGCACAGCACTGGTGTCTCCTAGGCTTTCAATAGCAATAGTACCAATTTAGCATTAATAATGTTTTACCAAACATTACCAATTATTAATTACTATTATGTGACCAGAAAGGTGCTACACTGATGATACATACACAGACATCCGACAAACGTATCACAAGTGGATTTCTCTTGGTTATGGAAATAAGTGACACACAGTTGAAACAGAGAGCCCTGCCTCTTTTGAAATGGAAGTCTTTCAAAGGTGTATGAAAGCTAAAGGCAACAGGACTCAGTCAGGGCATGGACATCTACAGCGGACAGGAGAGGGTGTGTCAGTCATTCTGCTTTAGGAGACACACTGGTCTCATTACAATCTCATCACTTTGCAATCTATACATACAGTGACACACACACACACACACACACACACACACACACACACACACACACACACATTTAGCGGTCATAGAGGAGAGACAGAGAGTACCTACTCTCCTCAGCTTATCTTGGCCATTCTCAGAAGCCTGCCAGGGTTGGGCGAAAGCTGCATGCTCGGCCAGTCTGCTGACCCCTCACCAATGAGCCCAACCGCCCGTCCGCCTGCCACAGCCCCAGCCACACACACACACACACACACACACACAGCAGCCAGCCAGCTGGACTCTGCCTGCCCGGCACAAACTACATGAGCGACAAACAAATATGGCTCTGTCACAGTGCAACATGGAAGTGGACAACTTTGTCATCTTCCTGCCTGCATGGCTTAATGACAATAGCCAACAGCGCAGCGCAGCGCCTATGACATGCAGCAGATTGCTACGTCACATCTCGCCACGCTGTTTAACCAATCAGAGGGGAGGATGAGCACATTAAACCAAAGTAGTGCCGGTTTCATATATTCCATTATTGGCCGTAAATGGGAGAGTGAATCTTTCTAGGTTTTTGTTAAGTGGTAGATATGCACATATTTCTTTCACTAATGTTTCACTAATGAAAGTCTAATGTTCATAATCAGCTTGTGCTGATGGTTTAAGCTGTGGCAGGAATGTTCAGGCCTGGCATGCATGTGAAACTGTACATTGCGTTAAGTTCACTTGAGGATACAATTTTGGTTTTGGGTGGACTGCCAAGCCTCAAACAGTAAGTTTCTATGTAAGACCTCATCTTTCTCAGAGTCCTCTGCTTATGAAGACCACTGATCAAATGCCAATCACAATAACTTCTTTAGGAGAATTTGCAAAGAACAGCTTCACTGTGGTTTTATTATGGATCACCCTGACAATTTATATGTACAACTTCCATGTCATAATGTCTTCCATGATAAGGGAGAGAGAAAAGGTTGGAGAATGTGCAAACACAGGAATCTCTTATTAAAGCGGACAATTCACTAGAATCTATTCAATACAATAGAATTAAAAGTCTACAATACACAAGTAAGTAACATTACAATTTACGCATTAACCCCCTAAAAGGTTAGCATTTTACTCTCTTATAGGCTACCCCTATAATGAGATATAATAAAGACTTTCTTGAATCTTGAATCAAAATCGTGACAACCATCAACTTTGAATATGTCAATATGATTTGTGTATAAAATAAGATCGGATGTTACCAGTCATCAACTTCTTTTCAAAGAAAATTTGCTAGTACGATGGCAAACTCGTGGCTGTGAATTTATAGAGAAATAAATGAAATGTGTCAAGAATCAAAGGTCAAATGTGTGAAGAATAAAAGAAACAAAAAATGAAATGTACACTCCTAACCAAAGTAGGTTTGGATTTGAAACGTGTAACATTGCGCTCATTTATCTGCCTGGCAACAAACACAGATAAGAGCAACAGCCCCTCTCTCTCTCTCTCTCTCTCACACACACACACACACACACACACACACACACACACACACACACACACACACACACAGTGAAATGGATCATATCAGGGGCAAGGTCTTTGGGTGCAGATGTAGAGTGCCTCTGTAGCGTCTCTTTGTCAAAAGCAGCGCTATGAGATTCAAACACTCCACACTTTTATTCCTACTTTCACAGAGCCACAGAAACTGAACTGAAGTTATTACATTTTACAAACCATGGATGCTGTGTCAGTAAACATTTCTGATAAACTGTTTTTAATTAATAGTTCAACTTGCCTGAGGGAAAATGTGGTGCAAACTAATTTAGTCGTACCTGAAGACGATCCTGCAACAACCCCAAACCACCAAGGCACTATTTGCATGCAAAGTACATATTGCAGTTGGTGTATCAGGGTGACAAATATATTTTTCATTTAATGAGGAAATCTTTTCCTCTTTGCTCACACAGTGTGCTACAGAGAAGCACGAAATCAATTCATATGAAATCTGGAGAATGTGCTTTTTTTCATTTGCAAAAACTCAGAGTGAAAGAAAGTCAACTGAACTGAAGTCCCATTTCTAGGGTGTGGAGACTACTAGAGTATGCCTGCAGGATGTGTACTGCTACATGTATGTCCTATGCTCCTTCTAGTTTACACTATAGCTCACATGTGGATTTACACAAGGCAATGCCTGCGGAGCAAATATGCACACATTCCAACAATATTAACAAAAGCATTTGAAGATGTGAAAATGTGTGCAATTCCATGTGCTATGATTATAATATTGATAAAAAAACAAGACTACATCAATAATTATTAACAAATAAAATGAAATAATAGAATGCTAAGTTTCCTAAGATTAAAACAAATATCAATCAGCAACAAGTGGTAAGCCACACGTTAGTTTCACGTTGTGTGTTAAACGGCGGAGCGTGTGCTTCATGGTGGGTCCTTCTTGGGGCCCCTGACCACACGCGTCAAGATGACTTCTCAATTACCACTGGGACCTCTGAGGTCACATTTTGTTGAGGCATGAACAAAGGCCATGACCCTGAGGTCACAAGTGTTAAACTAGGAGCAGGCCGGCCCCATTGACACCGAGTGCAGTGTTTGCTTTGAGTAGGTAAAGATCAGTGGCACGCTGGCTAATGGGGATTAAGAGGTGATCCCCTCAGGGCTGTCACTCAGCACTGCGCTCCCACAGCCGCCTAAAGGAACCCCTCGGACTGACACAGGCCGCCACAGATAACGCAGGGCAGGGCAGCGCAACACAGCACGGCGCAGACAGAACTGGCCAGCACAGTTACAGCACACAAGTGCTACAGAGACCAAACAGGTAGCTACCAACAGATAGAAGCTGGGCTAATTGTATGTTAACTACTAACTAAAATGTCAGTGCTTAAGTTAAAGCTGTGATATACTATGCCTATAACGAGCCATACCTTCTAGTCATCAATACAAATACTGCTATCTTAATCACATAGTTCCAATTAAAGAGCTTAAATGTGTATGACAACACAGAGAAAGAACAGAAATCAAGAAAATACGGAAAAGAA
This sequence comes from Sardinella longiceps, assembly GCA_027497455.2. NCBI lineage: Eukaryota > Metazoa > Chordata > Actinopteri > Clupeiformes > Clupeidae > Sardinella > Sardinella longiceps. The sequence goes on from JAODXP020000026.1 coordinate 1,097,992, forward strand.
AAACATCCCTCCTCTGTAAAAGGTCGCATAATAGTCCTCAAAGTGATACATTAAAGTGCTTTAAAAATGAAAGCTGTACAGAGATGAAAAAAAAGTCATATATTAAATATGGAGAAGCAAAAGAAGACAAAGGTTGTCCGAAATGAATGTATTTGGTGGTTGGTCAGAACATGATGTGAGAGAGGGGCACAGGCAGGGGGCTACGTCATGCAGCACACAACCCTACATCTCCCATCCCAAAATGGAGGACAGAGAAGCACAACATGGTGGTCACTGCTTATTTGGAGTCAATGAAAAGATATGGTTTTGTAATAAAATAAATAAATAAATAAATGAGTTAAAAAAAAAAAAAAAAAAACAGTTTTAGTTCATTTTCATTTCAGAACTTTTCTAAAGGTTAGTATAGAAACTTTCTGTCTGAATGTGCTGATCTCCAGATTTTGCATTTGCAAATGTTTTCTTGATTAAGTTTAAAATTATACAGAGATCTTCCACATTTACTAATAATAATATTGCTCAATTATAATTCTATGAATATGTGAGCAAAAATTAACCCTTTCAATAACTTATTAAGCTTTCTTAACATTTACAAACACCACATTTACTTTCAATCTTCTAAAATAAAACACCGCCGGTTACTGGGTTTCATGGATAGGCTACAGGCCTTATAAATAATTCTGACTAGTAATAAATTGATATAATATAAGCCATATTTGTATGAGGGATGGACAGATAGATCCGAGAATATTTTAGATAAGAAATCTATTATCAATAATTTGTGTGATGGTTTCACAGAGCAAACTAATGTTAAGTGCTTGCTTAGTAATCTAATGTACATGTATATTAATTTGTGAATTATATATTATTTATGAAATGTAAATCTCAGCACTGGAACATTCTATGGAATTAATTTTAGGGAAATTATGCACAACATAATTAAGAAATTAGAGCCTGACTACAATGCCCTGATCAACAGCTCTCATCTCAAATTGCTCCAATAGCCTGTAAAATGTTCAGATGAGGGTAAGGTGTGGTAAACCATTGGGGTTACATTATTGTTTCTAAAGATCTGCTTGAATGTTGAAATACATGTAGTTCATGAGGGCATGATGAGAATCAGCTTGAAAGAAAAATACTAAATTCTATATTCAAATATTGACTGGCTAAAGGAAAATATTTTGACAATTATATCACTCCTATGAAGAGGCTTCTATTTTCTTTATCATATGCTATATAATCATGAATTAATTTAATCTGTATTATATTAACCATTACAAAACCATGTGGTAGAACGAACATGCATGCAGCATATCAATTCAGATAAGCTGGCGCTCTAAAGCTAGTCCATGCATGAGTTTGGATATTCATGCCTGTGCTCAAAACTTTTGTTAAGTTAAAAAAAAAAAATCACCACACACTATCCTTCACCTTCACAATAAACAACAACAACAAAAAAGATTAAAGCTTAGTCAGAGGTCTGGGGGAAAAAAGCACTGCTCTACAGAAAAAAGATCACCGAAATAAAGTCGGCATATGGTTCATTTAAATCTCTGAAGTAAAACAAATATTCAAAAGTACAGCATAACTTTTAAAAACATATATTTTTAAAAGGAGGTAATCCACTATGTTTTAAGTGATCAGTTTGCTTCTTAATCACTGCCAAAAGAATTTGTATTTCATTTCACAATTCCTTTTATGTTTCTCTTTTACTATGTGCCAGGTTACACACACAGTCCACCTCCAGACATGCCACGCAGCTTTCTCCCCTCCCAACCACTGACTACTGACACAGCTTTTTCACATTCGATCACACTTTGTGTGCACAGAAAAATAGCATTCTCTTATGTATTGTGTATTTCAAATTTGAAATGATTTCTAGCTTTCATTTCAGCCAGAGTGTACTGACCCTCTTATTCATTCCATGAGCTTTGGGGCGCGCTGTACAAGAATTAGGCTATAATACACCAGGGAACAACCAAAATAAAAAGACAGAGAAAGTTCATTCTTCATGCACTGTTTTAGAGTTTCATAAAAAAGAACTCTCACAATTATGTGTATTTCACACACAAGTGTATAATGAAAGGTTCACGGGATAAATTATAAAACATTTTTTTCTGTCTTGTGTTAAAAGAGTAGGCAATACAACATTATGTATAATATGTTGTATCTTTACATGTATATGATATGAATCCTTCATTTCAATTTTGCAGAAAACTGCAAACCGACATTGATATGCGACCTACAACAGTAATCGGGCAGAATTCTTCAAACCTCCGAATGCTCTGTGCTGTTACAAATTGAAAGAACAGAAAATCCTAGAGAAAGTCCTACTTTTTGTAGGCTAAATAAATGTTTTCTAATTCCTAATTCTGTAAAGTTACAACATCTAAAAAGCGAAGGACAGGAAAGAAAATAATGTTAAGAGGTTTGTTCTATAAAAATATTTTGTATGCCTATTACATTTCACTTAGCTGCCTTCTCAATAATGTGTCAAACTGATCCAGGCTATGGAATCACCCTCACAGGCAGACAATCATTGCATGGAACACACACAGGAATTCTTTGCTGATCGGCTGCGGCATCCACTGCACAAACCTGTTTCCCAGAAGCGAGTGCTGAGTGCTGGGTGCTGAGTGCTGTGTGCTGAGCCCACTGGCAGGGTGCTGCTGCTGCTGCTGCTGTCGGGCCGGTGCAGTGCAGTGCAGGTGAGGCTCCAGCCAGCATGGCCACTCTGCCTGCCTGCCTGTGCTGTGCTGTGCTGTGTGTGCCTGCCGTGACTGACTGACTGCGGGCCCAGACTGGAGGAGTGTGGGGAGGGGGACGCTCCCTTGCCCGCCACCGCCGCCGCCGCCAACGCCATTCTGCTGCTTCTGCTTCTGCTGCTGTGCCACGTCACGGCCCTGCGTGGACAGCACAGGCAGGATTCGCCCCAGCCGAGCCCACCACACCCAATCTGCCATGCCTGTGTCCCAACAGCCCCCGATGACACACAGACACACACACACACACACACACACACACACACACACACACACACACACACACACACAGACACTCACACAGGCTTGGTGCCCTTATGGAGGAGATCAGACACACAAACTGCCCTGTTCTATTCAGGGGATTTTGGGGATTACACTGAGTTCTATCCTGTATGCGATCCACTCCAAGCGGACATCAGCAGCAGCAGCAGCCCACACACTATTTCAAAAGAGGCCAAGTCTGTAACAGTCAGTAGGCTACAGCACGCTTGATAAAAAAGTGGTTAATGAGTGATTTCGGCAGAACTACGGAATGTTTCCCAAGGGTGCCACAGTAAAACGAAGAACGCTGTCCACACAGACAAGCTCAACTAAGAACAACAGTGACTTAATCATGTCCATCTGTTACCAAGTAGCCTACTCACTTTTGAAATATTTAGTGGCAAATAATATGAGGATGACTTAGAAAGAAAAAAACAATCTTATAATATTTACCAAAGTCATGATCCACTTGTTGGTCGTGTAATAGTTCAGTGTTGTCTCATGTAAGTCATCTTAAGCTCGGCCTGATCAGATGGGACGTAACTGGTATCCTGATCAAATGCCCGACGCACCCACACAGTCCCAGTCTCCACCTTGCATATCCCTGCCATGCAATATCAGTTACGGCACAGTGCCAGTCTGCTGCCTGCCCTTAAAATACACCAGAGGACTCTGCCCTTCTCTTGTTTTCCACTCACACAGCTATGTGCAAGTTTGAGAAAAAAATCTTTTGGGAGGTAAAGTCAGCTGCTATCAAATTTAAAAAAAATTAAGAAAAAGAAAAAAAAGAACAGTCATTATTTCGGAGTCTAATCAGCATTCGACAAAGCAAGCTATCAGAATCCAAGAAAGATGTAATGCTATCTTTGGCTAATATTTGCCTGTGTGTCTGTTTCGGAGTTGACAAGGCTGCTGAAGTGAAGGACGATAAGATTGAGAGGCTAAAGTTCTGCTCAAAGTGAATAAGAAAAATGAACTAAGATGACTTTGTAATAATGACAGAAACTCCATTATCACACGGAGTACTGAAAGCAAATAACTGAAATAGTCGCTGTACGAAATTGAAAATATTCCAGAGACATATTGTACAGAAACTATCTCTCAGTGCAGATAAACAGTATAAGAGGCATTGGTGCGCGTCTGGTCCAGTGTGTGCTGCAGGCCGGCGCTGACAGTGAGCAGAGTTGGGGGAGTTAGTTAGTTAGTTAGTGGCAGCTCTCCTGCAGCCGGAGCGGAGCTGAGTGGAGCTGAGGGGTGGGGGCAGGGCAGCTGCAGGAGTCTGAGATGCTAGCAGTCATGAGGACGCAGGCAGGCAGGCAGGCAGGCCGTCGCTACGCTAACAAAAGGAGCCTTTATGTAGCGTGCATACAGATAGAGCTGCAGGCTCCTTTGTGTGCCGTTTCACACGTCTCTCTCTCTCTCTCTCTCTCTCTCTCTCTCTCTCTCTCTCTCTCTCTCGGCTCGCCGCAGCACACAGGTCCTCAGACGCCTCCTTTCACTCAGGCCTCCTCGCTCGCTCGCTCGCTCGGCCTCTCTACAGGACACACACTGCCTTCTTGTGGCCACCGCACTGAATGAGAGCAGACATGAGCGGGCACACACACACACACACACACACACACACACACACACACACACACACACACACACAGAGGACACAACAGAGAGGGATAGAGATACTTGTGTGTAAATGAAACAGCTACCCTGGGCCAGGAGGTCAGAGCAGGAGACGGGGAGCCAGAGAGAGACTGGAAGCGCAACACTGGAAGTGCAGCTCAAAGCATACAGACCACAGACTCTAGCATGGCCATCAGTGGCAGCACAGGAAGCACAGAGACACAGAGATAGCCAGCAGGGTTGCCCATTTCAAACTACACTCTACACCCAATCTATTAAATACCTACAGTAGCATTGACCCTTATTCTTCTGATCTTCTAATGGTTCCACTAGAACACATACTGAAATGAGACAGCTGACTTCTCATCTCAAAAACACTCACCTCTATTTCTATCTTATTGGCCAGTCCAAGTCAAACCTCTTGAGAACACTACTAGTAGTTCTATCCCTAGAATAAGACAAATAAATACAAGCTACAAAAGGCTGCCATATAATGGCAGTATGCATGTAACAAAAACTATTGCAGCAGCAGCAGGATGTTCTAGAGGCAGGTGTGCCCTATATCAACCTTCCATCTGTGAATGGGCTGCCATGGCTGCTGTTTTGGGAGCCTAAGTAAGTGGTGATGCCAGTTCTCTAGGTGATGCCAGTTCTATACCCTCCCTTCAATTCCTTTAGTGCTCCTGAAGTAACGCTGATGATAGGTTGGACTTATGTATGTGTCGGATATTTCCCATCTCCCAATTGGCTGATCTTTTTCAGCTGACTCTGCCCGTGGACACAGAGAGGAAATGGATGAGTCTTTTTGCCCTACGGCTGAAATGTTCATGTCCTGAAGGGACACATTGGAATGAATGTATTTAGTCATATTTTAGCATGCCATTCCTGGCAGTTAGCAGGCCTTTGCTAGCCATGCCATGACTGATTCTCTATTCTCTGAGCACTAGATTAAATAGTGCAGAGGGAATGATGGCTCAGCAACATCTGGAAGACACCTGCAGAGGTCACATGATCTGAGAAGGACTACTGCCTACAGAGTGACTGAAGAACAATGACTGAATAATGTGTGTCTGTCCCAATGGACATTTAGGAAATGATGACTAATTAGATTTCAAAGTTAAGAACAAAGAAGACGCTGATTAGAAATGGATTTAGTTGAGTTGAGTACAGCATTGGTAAAAACTACAACTACAACACAAACTGGTTTGTTGAGTATCTAAATTTGAGGTATGTGAGTTTGGCAGACAGCGTTCTCCATTCCTCTCAGTACGTGAGACATGGTGACAGCAGGGACAGTTGTGGGATAAACAAAGCCGAAGACTGACATGAGCAGTATTGTGAAAGTAAGGCGTTCTCTACATCTCTTGATGAATGTGACATGCTTGGCAGCAAGTTTATGCCTAATCACTATCAAAAAGTGTAGGCTCTTGTAACCATCCACCAATGGTATATTAGACTACAAAGAAAAGTCTTGACAATAAATAAAGTCACAGTAATACCACTCAGTTTATGACTTGCAAAGTCTCAAAACAACTTGCCAAACAACATTTTATAGTATGATAAAGACACCAGAAATATGGCATAACAAACGCCCTTTGATTAACGGGCAAGATGAATGCCTTTTTGATTAGTGTGGTGAAAATATCAACATGCTGCAACAATACTCTCCAGACAAACGGGATATTGCATCTGTCTCATCGCTATCTGATTTAACTCCTGCTCAATTGCTGCAATGGCACAGATTTTCTGGCATGGAGGTACATGTAGGCCCATATCCCCAAACATATTCCTACAATAAATGGCCAGGTCTCCTAAATATCCATTACATTTTTTTCAACGCAGTTAGTAAAGTTCTGAAACCAATTTAGTTCACTTGTGTGCTATTATGTGCATACTTACATACTTCCAGCAATACAGTACATACTGTAGCTGTATACTGTATATACTATATAGCTCTTGGCTAGTCTATTGTTTATAGCAGAAAGGAATACAAATTATATGCTAGATAGATTAATGCAGATGTGACTGGAACCTCCAGATCTATCTAGATGATATGCCTGTTTTAGCAAAGCTCTGTTTCTTTGAAATATTTTGTTTTACGTGGTAAGGTGAGGTAAGGAATGCAGTATTTGAAACTGCTCTCACACTCACATTGGGCACTACCCTCAACTAACCAATCCACTCTCACCTGCATTGTGGCAGCCACACCTCCTCCTTCTCAGCTCCGCCAATCATGAAATCCCCTGAACTGTGGAAAACAATCACACTGTAAAGCTCAATACCTCTGTCCTTGTGTGTTTCTGTCCTTTGCATAGAAAACATCACAGCCTTAAAGGGAAAGCTGCTTTCAATTGAAAAAATAAACATCATGAGAGAAATCTCTATGTATCACAAACATTTAATCTATTCTTACTCCAAGTAAGACTTGTGTATCCCAATCTGAAAGCACACATATTCTTCTTTTGAATGGGGCTGGGCTGGCACCTTTTTCTTTTCAGCACAAAACTGAGCCGGAAGAAACTGCCGAACGTCCAGCAGAAAGCAGTTTAATTTGCTCAAAGTATTCATGAACTCGCTTTTGACTTGGGACCTTGCTCCTACTTCACTGTATCCTAAAAAATAGATGTTTTCTTGGCAGTGTAAAAAAGTGCCAGTTCAGCCAAAATAGACAATAAAGCAGTATAGGGAGCAGGAGCACTTGCCAGAATGCAGAGGGGCCATTCGGCACTGAAGCCCATTTTTTTCCCCTTCAAATGATCCACAGTGGAAAGAAAAGCCTTTTCCCTGTCCTCAGATGAACTTGAACATGAGCTTCCTGTTCGAGCTGGAGAGGAAACACCCAGCACGGCGAACTCACACTAACAGAGAGCGGCCTTCACTGCCGAATTCTTCACTGACTGCAAAATTAGGTCAGGCACTTAAGAGCCTGCACAAAGACACACGCACACACATTCGCATTGTACGCAAACACTTGCATACATATTTGTATGTGCATCATTTTACTGGCTAGTCATGTTGTGGTATTGAGGGGAACTGGCAGTAGTGCAGAAGACACAGAAAGAGAATACTGATGAGAATACTGATGTCATTGTTAAGCAGGAGGCCTGAGGTACGATGAAGAACTCATTTCAGATTTGTCCCCAGTGCCCACGGTATTCACACACACACACACACACACACACACACACACACACACACACAACACAAAGAGCGCATAAAGAGTCCCGATGTGTAAGAGCAGAGTACGCTCTGCTTTGTAGTCACATTTCCAGTTGTGGAACCGCCCAAAATAACCTGGGATAACCTGTGTTGACACTAAATGACCCGCTCAAAGGAATGAATCCTGAGAGCAAATATGACGCACAAATGTCAAATGTCACAAAAGTTTCCATTTTTACATTTGACCTTAGTAATGCTCTCGCAAGAAACTATGCTAATCATTCAGCTGGACCAGCCGTTACTTTTGCAAAATGCCAGCCGCCCGAGCCTATAGCGGCATTGGAAGTGTGTCTCACTTAGTAATAAAACATCTTGTCAGTGTTTTGTTGATGAAATTAATTCACTATGAAATTATAGACTGGCTGAAACAGCTACAAATGTACTGGTACTATTCTTTTAATGTCATTTTGATGTTTGAGAAGCATACTGTACGTGTGGGGGGAGGTGGGTCAGTTAATGTTCAGGACCTGGACTTGAGTTGAAGAGGAGAAAAAAGAGAAGTAAAGGTAGAGAGGTAAGAGAGTGAGAAAGTGAAAAATACAGCAACACTAGTAGCCAAATTTCTGTCATCCGTCACTGCAGTAAAGTTTGGGGAGACATTCCTGTGGGATTGACAGTTTGGCCTGGTCAGAGCCCCAGCCAGTCATGGAAAGACACTTCCAGAGCGCACACAGCACAAATTGGGCCAGATGCGCTGGATGCTAATGGGCCCACTGATACTCGCTGTCTGCCGGCCCAAGAATAATGCCACAGTTTACTCTCCTCTGTGCTACCTGGCAGCTAGCAGATTGGAAATGACCAAAGATGGGAACTGAAAGCTTGCTTTGGCAAAAGCCACTGGATTTTGAGTGACAACCAAGAAAAAAGTGGATGACATCTGACTGACCTTTAATAATTTCCTTTGCTTAATGTAATCCTTTCAAAATTGAAACTGAGGTAAGAAAATGCGCTTCAAATCTGGCAAAGTCCCGTCTTACACCCCTGATAATAACACTCTTACATTGTTTAAAACTGGCCAATGTTTTTCACAGACTGAGCACCAAACATAAATGTAGGTTGTAGGGCCTCGACTAAATATTGCCTAGGAAGTGCAGTCTAATAGCAAATCAATTGCTATCATTTATGAACTGATAACATTTTGCATGATAAAAAAGTGCATTATAACAGCATGAACAAAAAAAGATTAAGTCCTGTACTTTAATCAGCCATATGCGTCACACGCCATCGAAAGCCTTCCAAATATAAATGTGATCAAGCCAAAAAACTCTGAGGTGCCAAACACTAAAAAGAGATATATCATTAACTAAACTAAATATCCAAAATTTAACAAATCCTTGACAAGACAAAAAAGACCATCAGAAGAGGGTAAGTCAAACAAAATAGTGACTCCGACTGTTTTTTTTTAAAAGCACATTCTACAACGAAATGCATGTGCATTTTTAACCATGACTATTGCAAATGAACGGTACCAGAAAACCTTGTTCTATACAAGATAATAAATAATCATAATATGTAATAAGTATAAGACTGTACCTTTTGCTGTCAGATAACTTTGAACATGTAGGCCTACTTAATACAATTCACAACTTTAAGAATTTTTTGCTTAGGCTATTGAATGACAAATCTCTGTACTGAAAACAGCTAAATTAAGTTTCAACAAGTATACCATGACCAGACTGCATGTGACTCTTATTATTCTTATTCTTATTATTAATACTACTACTATTACAACTACTCTACAACTACTATAAAACACTTGCTTTTACCTCAACCCTCTATAATCAAAACTGTATTCTGCAACATACCTTTTGTTTTGGCTTTGGGTTCCACATTATCTGTTCTTTCATTCACAGTCAAGTTTTCTCCTCTTGAGAATCTGTGTCTATGGACACACACACACACACACACACACACACACACACACACACACTTTTAAAAAAGCTTCTTTTCAATAGTTTTAAGAAAATACATTTTGCAACCACCATACACCCTCAAGTGCGTAAACAAGATGGATATTTTAAACTCTCATAATCACATTGTTATTACCTGCAATAGAAACATAATAATCCAGATAAGAGAACTACGAGTTTAGTGTTTAATCCATAAAGTTTTATTCTAAAATTCACTCTTAAAAAGATTCTCTCATGTTCCAATGTAGCCTGTGTCAGCACTAATAAACCAATGTCTCTTAAATAAAAGATAAGAATAGACTACCCTAATACTGGATTAAAATAATAGTCTATTGAAGGTTGACCTGTCGTTTATATTCACGGGCAGGCTATATGTAGGCTACAATCAGCGTCTAGTGCGCTGCCGCTACTCAACAAAGTAGCCTAACCAACCGAGACAGAAAATGGATCCATATTTCACTCAAATTCAACGTTTAATCTCCAAATATTCAATGTGCGCCTGTAAGATTGGTATCTTTTTCATATAGGCTATAATTACCAAAAACCCTCAACAACCGAAAACAAAAAGACATCAAAAAACAATGTGAGACAAGTCGTCTGGTCGTTATAGTTCTTTGCGGGGGAAAATCATTCTGCACATGGAAAACTACGCCTGTAGCGCGTACACAATGACATTATTCTGCTGTAACTCTTAAGACATCTGGTCGCTACTAAACTACAAACTGACCATAAAACAGCCTATGCTACGCCTCTAATGAAAAATAGGCTATAGTTATGAATCCAGAATCAGCGGTTGTATGAATGGTTGTAAAAGTCGTACCCATTATGAGTTCCTGAAACATCACTCTAATGGTTATGTTCATGTTCATGTTCAAGATGAGGTCCGATTTTGTGCAAATGAAGTTGTTGTAGACGATCAATTCCTGTTGTCTCGCTTGCAGAGGGTAGCCTACACGGCAGATATAAAATAAGAGTAGGAGGGTTGCTTCTTTTTCCTGGAGTTTAAGAGACAGCTTATCCACAGGCATGTATTGCCAAAGAACTTAAACTCCTGGATGACACTCTATTTAAACGGAGGTTGTGTCGAGAGATCGTTTTACTGTAGATCAACAATGGCTTTTGATTCTTCGTCACATCGGCCTGACATTGCACCCGGCTGCCGTGACTGCGTTGTGCCGTTTCTGAACTGGGTTGGCTACGAAAGTTCAGCTAAGGTGAACTGTGATTCACAGCGAGACCGTTACACAAGAGCCCAACTGCAGGCGGCGGTATCTAGTGTCACTTTGAAAATCGGGTAGCAAATTACAACGGAATATTTACAGTTGACACGGAGAACATTTTTAGAAGAAATAAAGCAGCATTTGCAGATACAATCGTGCCATTCGGCAGAGTTCCATTCATTAAAAAAAGTCGGTGACGCGCAACGGAATCGATTTTCAATGGCTTAACAAAACAATATATTAGCTGCCTGCCACAGAAAAAAACGACCGGTGTTATGGCAAAACGTTTGTTGAGTTTGTAAAATTCAGGCCTATAAGCCTGGCATAACAAATCGGTAGGTGTTCACGGACTGGACAATGGATTGTCCGGAATAGCCACACAATTACGCAGTAAAGTATGGGTAGCCCACGCGCATTGCAAAGAAAGTTTATAGGAAGGCCACAAAATCATTAGTTGTTGTCTAAGCTATATTTTCAGTGTCTAACTTAGTTATTAATTAAAATTGCATTTAAAAACAGCAGTTAATGCATTTAGCATCACCATTAGAGTTTACAAGTAGGCCCAAACTCAAATGAAGTAGCCTAATTGTTGAACAAGAGATGACACGTGGGCCTGTAGACTGGTTAACTACATTGTACAAGGACTCACTTGCAGTAATAGGCTACTGCTCCCCTCAGCTGATCGCTTAATTTCTACCATCACTCTTTTACAGCCCATGATAAGAGTTTGAAGAAGGAACTTCTTGAGGGTTTTTTTTTTTTTTTTTTTAATGAGACTCTAAAAGACTAAAAGAGTATCACTTCCCTCAGTCCTCCCAGGTCCGAGCGCACAATGTCGGGTTACTGATAGGTCTGATAACCCTATCACCATTCATTCATAAGTTAGGCCTACAAGGTGTCCCGGATGATTGGATGATGGTTTGACGGTCCATTCTTAACGGCGTTTAAACAAATCTGTCCCATTTATCGGTCAGCCTGCTTGGCTAGGCCTGAAACATGAGTGTGATAAGTCAGATAAAACATTTATGATTACCACGTGCTGATGGAAAAATAAGAATAAACTATCCACACTCAAAAAGCTTAGGCCAAGGTCATGTCTGCATACAAAAGCCTGCAGGCTTGCCGTTTATATTAAGCAGGATAAAAATCCTTGTATTAGCCTACAATACATGTGATTCATTTCGTCTTGGGGGAAAAGTGATTTTAAAGAAGACTATCATTTGATTTTATTTGGGGCAATTGAGCCTCATAAACTTGTAAAAGCTAGTCTGTTTAAACATAAAGCACAGGGCTAGCCTTTATTAAAATCAAACATAGGCCTATTGAAACAGGCCAAGATTGCCTAATAAAAGCAAACACAATGAAAGATAGGGCATTCCAACTTGACAAATTTGTAGATAAATTACACTATCCCCTTGAAAAAATAAAACACACACCCTCCAGTCCAATTACACTTAAGTAATTAGTTCAAAGACCAGCGTAAGTCATCCGTTTCTCCACAATATTGATTTATGTGAAAGTGAGGGACAATTTAAAGCAAAGTTTCACACCTGTCATGAAATAGCCTACCTATCCCAGCATGGATTAGAAGTGTTTTATTTCAACTAATTTATTATTACATTTACTTTGAGATATTCAGACACAATCAGTGCCATGTGCTACTTTGGCCTAAATAATAGCCTAAATAAATAAAAAAAAATCTACACATTGTACTTCTGGCTCAAGTGAAGCTTACCTCAATGAAGTCATTTCAAGCATAGATCAAGCTAAATTGTGTTCATTTCTGTAATATAAAAATGTGAAGAGTACAATATAATGATCTAGACAGAATCTAAAAGATAAATAAAACATGCCAAACATGAAAGGGACAAGCACAGCTTTGACAATGACCTTATATGCTTCAGCACAATGGATAGCTCCTTTGGTGAGTAACCAAACCTGCCACAAACTGATCACATACTATTGATAGCTGACCAGAGCATGTGATATAGAGACTAATCCAACACATGAAACACAATGAAGTCTTTTAGAAATTATTATAGTTCCTTAATAAAGTAAAAATGCCTCATTTGATTTGACTTGATTTGACTCATCATTTGAGGCATTTACAGTATCCAGAATATCGGAATACTACCAATTCTATTTACCTATTGACAAACATCAAAAGCATAAGCATAGAGTCTTGCATATAGGGTCTTATTTGCCATTTTTTTTGCTCATAATAAGGTGCTCTACCAGTAAAACTTTTTTAACAACTTTTTTTTTTAAAATACTGACCAAACCATAACGTTAGTTAACTCCTCAGTCAATCAGTCAGTCAGTCAGTCTCAAAAAATCAGTTACTGCATAAAGTAGTTGTAAGAAATCAGACACAGTCATTAGACAGCCCTTCACCAACAATGTAAAGATAGAGTACAGATCTTTAATATGATTCTCAGGAGAGATCCTATCCAATAACAAAGTATGTTTCAGTGATGAGGGAGGGGCAAAATATGGAGGGCTTCCATTTCACACTAGGCTGTGCTAATTTGCAATCAGACACTCTCTTTGAGTTCTCTCTCTTGTGCCCCCAGACAGTCTAAATGGCAGCTGAGACAAAGCTCCTATTCTCTCAGTGGGAGCCTTCTTTTAGTTGCATTTCAGGCCACTGCTTTCAGACAGAGGGCATTCTGGGAAGTCTAGGAGATGGTGAGGAGGCGGGACCTTGACAGAGTGAGTCCCCCCCCCCCCCTTCACTACATGGAGTATGCTGCAGTGCGCCACACCCATAAGGCAAAGTCTGTTCCAGGGACTTTGAGAAATAAAAGTGCTTGAGAAGCAACTACATTCAATTTTGTTTGTGTTGGTATCATAAAAAACAAACCAAACCAAAGCAGACCACAAAGCAGAACACAAGAGATTCACATTGCTCCTTTTGAAATATTTTGAAAACTATGTAAGGTTAAAATATTGTCAGGGTCAACAGGTTCAAGTGCCTTTAAGATTGCATACACAATGTAGATTTGAGCTGTGTCTATCATGCTGACAATAATTGCTGGAAGAGTCCCAATAACTGGCTAGGGTATGTTGCCTCTGTCTACAAGTGAATGATTACCCTGGTGACAGGCTGTGTCCTTATGTAGAGGTCAGCGCTACTTCACCACAATCCTGCTCCTTCAGTCACCGCACAGCAGAGGGTTTTGTAGAGGTGGGATACTGGTTCACTTGATATGAATTTAATTTATTTTTGAATTATAATTATTTCTTAAACTATATGACCATTTTGTACAAAATTCATTCCAAAATTTCCAACCAAACTGCCACCTAACACAGTTTTTAAAGGCCTACAGTACCATTCAACGCGCTTGGGTAAATTTACTAGTTTCATACTCACTTAGATGAATAAATGACTCTCTTGTGTAGATTTTGCCTTTACAACACTTGCAAGACATGAGAAATAAATCAATCTATTCGCATCTATTCGAACATAACCAAAATTGCATGCATCACTGGCTTGTCAATGATCATTGCTCATTTCTGTTCTTTCGTCAGTAAATTCCCATAGATTAGTGAGCGACTACAAGAGGAGCTCTGGAGATCAGATTTGCAGTGTTGCCTGGTGTGCTTTAAAGGCTGATTGATTGCAATTAATATCTTGGCTTCACTGGTGATCATAAAACATGGAGTTTACAGAGGGATAAAAAAGACGGCAAAAGTTGACCTTAAAGATATAATCAGCGATGGTGCCCTGGCCCAGGGGGTTTATGGCGTGACCGAGAGCACTTTGGCCTTGCACTGACCCCGTGGAGAGCCTGTCCCTGGCAGTGAACAGCACAATTACTGTATATGCTGCCGCCCTTCTCCGGCCCTGCATGATCACAAACAACCATTGTCATAGCATGCCCAAGAACAATTGACTTCTTATACCACTGATAGTCAGGGGACCGAGGCAAAAGTTTAACATTGCAACCTCACAATCAAATCATGACCTCTTCAGCTTGTTCAGCCATTGTCTAAAGACAAAAAAAGTGCTTCTTGTGCAACATCACACCAGTGTGGTACTTGGTCAACCCAGACCAAAATAGCTCTAGACAGAGATGGATCTTCCTAGATGCCACTGCATCTCCAGCTGCAGCTAGCAAATTTGTTTCTTCAAGGCTTCAATTCAAAAATTAAGTTGGGTTATCAATGAAGGGCAACAACACAGAGAAGATTGTGAAGTCATTAAACTTTCTAGTGATTGGTCCCCTACCACTGAAGGATCGGACACCAAGATTCCCTATGGCTCATCGTTGGAGTCCTGGTATATATATGCACATTATGAACCAACTTCATTTCAGTTTCATTTCTCTACACCATTCAGATAGTGTAAACTGCCAGTTCGCAAATCTCACCCATGTTGACCTTCACCCTTGTCACATATTATTAGTCATAGTGACACCAAATTTTAGCACCTGTATTCTTAGCCAGATTCAGATGATTATGCTAGAGGACTGAGACATGGTACGTCTCTAACACTACGACTACAGTGCGCATGTGCATGGGGATTGCATGTTCTCATCTCAAATCTCAAAGGAGCAGTCCGTATGCAAAGATTATAAAATAGAACTAGACTCAGTATGGTTAATCTATGGTCTATGCACAGTTGGGAAGGTTCATCCTCCACAAAAGCAGCGAGCAGATCAGGAATGTGAATCCATGCGGTAGGAGTGCATGTGTACGCCTTGGGACTGTCATGGCAGCCCAGGCCAGTGGGAATTCCCTCCCTCCTCTTCTGTCTCCATCTAGGATGAAGTGAAGTCTCCTCCCATTCTGTGTCCTCCTGCACTCCTCCTTGTGAGCCTGCCTGCCTGCCTGCCTGCCTGCCTGCCTGCCCGCCTTCCTCCCCCACTATATGACATCATCCAACATCTGTTGTCCCCACAGGGCATCCGTCACATGGGCCACATAACGACAAGCTCTTCTCCTCCTCTCTTCATCTCTCTCACTCTCTCTCTCTCTCTCTCATCTCCTTCTTTTCCTCCAGCTCTAGCGCTCTGCCCATAATCACATAACTATTTCTATCTGATATCTGAGTATTTCTGTATCAATATATGACATTCTTTGGAATGACAAGGGAAGCCATATAACATGAGCATGAGTTTAGATGCAAAACCCTTTATAGGTCTGTTTTTTTAATGAGTTTAAAGAAATATTTTAATGTAATTTTTATCAACTTTGTCCTGTACTGTAGGCTTATTATACCAACTCCAAATTGATTGTTTTAGCTTGGTTTGTATTTACCTGATGATAACGTTCAAATTGCTTGGTAGAGACTACTTGGAAGTTATTCTACAATCAACTGTTTATATCAATCACTCTCTATATCAATGTGTAGGATAACTCAACAACTCAATTTTACTCTGATAGGCTACACATGATAGAAAGGAAGCATAAATTAAATATGTAGATAACAATGTATTGGATACATTGTGAATATTATCCATTATAGCCATAATCTCTGCAACTTTTCATATTTTTACTGTATATTTATTTTTATATTTATGTTAATGTTTTATACAGTATTACTCTACTTTTAAGCTTCACATTGAGGTAAAGAGATGATTATTATTTATTATTTATAAATTCAGTTGAAGGAAAGAAGGAGGATGAGTCCAGGTCAAGCGTGATGTGGATGATCTTTATGGCTGTGGGGCAGCAGAGAGCTCCTGTAACAGTAATAATCTGATATGCAGAGTCCCCCTGTGGTGGGTTTAAGGACTGCTACTGGTTTAACATTAGCAAAACAGAAGCTCCAATAGGTCTGTTATATTTATTATATCATTGCATTAGGCAGGTTAATGGCATGCAGCACTGCAGACCAAAAACTGCAGTCGAATGCAAAGCTGTTTCTAAAACATAGAAGAGAATGAGCTGCATTTATGTTATTTGTGATCATGTACATATAAGGAAATTCAATATTCTATAACAGCACCTTAAGGAAATAACCCACATATATAACTAATTACCATATAACACTAATTACCACATCACAATACCCATTTTCATCAACTGAGTTTGTAAATATACTCAAAATTGAAATGTCTTTCTGCCAGGAAAATAAGAGACACTGCTGCAAGTACAGTATAATATTTTGACTTAAACACAACACAAACCTTCAATGCATCCAGTCCCTATGCGTGCAGTTTTTTTTTTCTTTCTTTTTTCCCCCGTGATGTTGGAAATAGATTGTTGGTGTAGTTGGTGTGGTGCAGTTGGTGTTGAATTTTATTGGTGTTGAATAACAACTCCGACACTCAAGTCAACAGCAATTTGACTGTTCTCTGATGTAGTTTTAAATCTGCTTGTGTCATCTAAGTGAATAACAAAGTTTTCATTATTAAAAGATCTTTCAGATATCCTTTGAATAAGACATACGGTCTAGTAAATTCAAACACTTGTGACCAGAGAATATAATATAATATTGGCACACAATGAGAACTATTTTTCTTGTGTAGGCTATGTGTGTATAAATCATGTGTATGAGTGCATCTTTTTATGGTAGCTACTGTATGCTTGAATTTCCTATTAGATTTATAAATGATCTCTGATTTTATGTGAAACATAACTAAACATTTATTAACTGGGCCTTCCTTATTGTAGGCATGCATTGTGTTTTTAGGCAGTGCAGGTGATCCTGAGCACTGGGGGTGCCAAAATAGTTAGACATGTTGATTTTTATTGTCTTATTTCAGTATTCACAGTACCCTATAAGTAAAAAAGAGTATAATACGTAGTATTAAGAATTCTCTTGGAAGTGTCCAGAAAAAAATCCCGTGGGAAAGAAAACAGCTAAAATATTGTACATCTCGTGTCATAGCCTAAATGTTCTGAAGGGTCAAGTTTAGGAAAACAGTTTTGCGCACTCCCATGCATCACCAAAGGGAGGAGCCCTCTAACACTTTTCACCCTTGAGGTACAGTAAACTGAAGGAACCCTACCCCAAGACTTATTCATGTTCCTGAATTAGCCTGCACAGGGGGAAATGCACTGGTAAGTTGATGAAAAGAAGTTAGACTAGGCGAAAGCTACCACAAGCATCAATCTGCAGGTATACAAAACCTATAACATTTCCATCAGACTAAATCCACTTTTACGCTTCTTCATCAACTTCTTAACGTTTAACGATTAAGCAGATTTGTCTTCACTCATTCACTCATACAAATCTTCTGCAGTCCGCTGGACTGAACCCTACACCTGTCCCAACTAGCAAAGTGATGAAAGACACATCTTGCATCATTTACTTTTAGGATTCCAACGTGGAGAACGCACCCATTTCGAGACCACCTTTTAGATTGACGTTGTCGATTTGTTGAGATTTATGAATGACTACCACGGCATTTCACACAATTTATCTCCAGCCAACTATGGGATCAATACGCATAGTATAGCCAAAACGTATTAGCCTACTATTACTTTTACCGTAGGCTATTCACATGTGACTGTGCCGACTAAACAGCACGCGACTTTCCGTGCTGTCTGGATACAGTATACCACAAAGGTGGGCGGACTGCGTGCCCCCCCGCCGCCAATGGCAGAACAGATAGACAAGATGGGCACATTCGTGATATCCTACATCTCTGAATTCACTATGAGTTGAGACTGAGGTTCTCAGTCTAAAACAACCCCTATTACTATGAGATGACGGATCCTGTCTCTGCACCCGCAGCTAGCGCATGGTTCGGGGAGCTTGGAGCTGCATAGCACCAAAGCTCCTCCGACTACCGCAGAAACGGCCACAAAAGAGCAAGGATACGCCGCTTCATTCTTTAAGTGTGGAATTACAGTCGAAGTAGCGCTCTTTATTTTTCAAACAGAACATACTACCGTATCCGTTTGTTCAATGTCACCATGCTCATCATCTCATCACGCAATGCTCTGCTGTCAGTCTACTACCCACAGATCTTCCTCATCCTCTCCAGCGGTAGCTACCTGTAGGTTGGCACAACTTACTTTATACTTGGCTGTTTGACTACTACGGAGAGTCTTGGTATTAAGTGACTAGTGAATATTACAAAATTAACTGTTTTGAATTTGTCAACAACGTGCAGCAGGTGGGTACGCTTTGCGTGGATGCGGTGAGTTGGCATCTTGGTGACATATCTGAAGCACCTGTAACGCAAAACGTGACTATTGATAGTTGGGAGCATTCCTTACTTGACTATGGTGTAGCCTGTGCTGTATTGATAACTATTACAATATGAAATTCTACCTCTTCCCTTCAGATTATGCTGAGTTCAATCATTAAAACAGTTATGTAGTTCTTTAAAATGTGGGGATGTTATTTCAACAGTTGCAAGTTTTGCTTTCAAGCTGAAGAAAACTAGACCTTCTCTGGTTGTTGTAGTCATTACTCCATGTTCTCACGCTTGTGAATCCACTGCATGTAGAATAGAGAGGCAAATGTGCTGTGTGGTCTTACTTCAACACATGGCTGTACCAACTTCACAGCTCCTCATACAAGTCTAATCATAGAGATATTTCACTTACTGGCATGAGTATGTTCTCTATGCGTTTTAGTGGGCAGAATCTTGAATGCAACAGCGAAAGTCTGGGATTGTATAATTCTTTGGTTCTTGGGGGAGCAGAGTTTGCATAAGCTACTGCTTAATATTCTGTCTCTGCCCCACAGTGTCAGACAAAGCCCGGTGAAAGTAAGATTAACTGCTGAGTTTCTTGATTAATTTGCTTGATTAATTTCTTGGGTTTCTTGATTAATTTGTAAGTGGCTATGAACTGTGGACATGTTTAGTATACCTAGATTTGAAATTACATCATAAATTATAGAAATTCCTGCATAGCCCACATACAAGTCCTTAGCCAACCTTTTCACAGCATCATCAAATTGCTGTTATCTCTGGAACAGATCACAACTTTAACTCCCATTCAGAGTTAAATGCTGACAAGGAATTTTATAACATTGCAAACAAACTGGAAATGACCCAGTGAGAATTACTGGAATAGTTTTTGTTTGGATTCTTACTACATGGCATACTCTGATTCTTCATTGCATGTTGTTTGTGTCTGTGAAATAGCACACTTTAGTTGGCTAATTTGTTAGGACTGTTTCTTTTTTCCCCCACAAATTCCATTCCTTGCCTCCATGTGGGTGCCTTTATGGCTCCCATTTACCAAGCGAGACAAATGTGTTCATATTCTTCTGAAATACAGCCTGTTGCATCACACTCTCTTCCTGTAATAGTGTTTCCATGACATGTTTGCGTGTTCTTCAACATTGCTTTGTAGTTGAGCCATAACATACCAACACAGCCACTGATTAAAATTAAGAAATATTCATGCATTCATTCATTCATCATTCATTCATTTATTCAAATGTGTGGAGCACAGGAGAGAGAGCTGCTAAATATATGTTTGTGCCTTTTTGAGTAACCTGTTTGTCTGTCTGATGTCTCCTAAGGGCCCTATCCTCAGTGGTGGCTCTGGGTGCCAACATCATCTGCAATAAGATCCCTGGCTTAGCCCCCCGTCAGAGAGCCATCTGCCAGAGCCGCCCCGATGCCATCATCGTCATTGGGGAGGGTGCCCAGCTGGGAATCGACGAGTGCCAATACCAATTCCGCTACGGGCGCTGGAACTGTTCCGCCCTTGGGGAGAGGACAGTGTTCGGACAAGAGCTCAGAGTAGGTCAGTCTGCTGATCATGTTGGGCACCACATAGTGCGGTGTGCTAGTGAGTGCCATGATACCATTGAGTAATTCTGTAGTTGGAATGAAGGGATGAACCTCGCCTAGCATGACCTGCCTGTCTATATCTCTGCTCATTTTCATCTGACAGAGATATCAGGCTGGGACTAGTCACTGTTATGGTGTTTTGCTTAGAGGGGTGTAGGAGTTAATGACAGTGGTAAATGGTTTTAGCAATGCCTGCAAACATCAAAGAATTCAGTGGGAGAATTTTTGTTCCATTTCAACAGCAAAGATAAATACAAATAGTTTTGTTATGGTCAATGTGGATTATTACTATCAGATTTCAAAGCTGAATGGAGAAGTGATGGGGGAATGATAGGAATCCCTGATAAAGGCGATTGGTTGGGCTGGACCTATGA
Source organism: Sardinella longiceps (assembly GCA_027497455.2). Taxonomy (NCBI): domain Eukaryota; kingdom Metazoa; phylum Chordata; class Actinopteri; order Clupeiformes; family Clupeidae; genus Sardinella; species Sardinella longiceps. The sequence goes on from JAODXP020000026.1 coordinate 1,119,062, forward strand.
AGTTAACCCATAGCCTGTGCCCATTATGATGCTGGGTTGGAAATGTAGTAGTGAAACCAAGCAGGGATGGATTTGTCTTTAAGACAGTATGGGAATCTGCTCTTATGAGTGAAAGACAGTGGAAATGGAAAAGGAACTAGCCCAGAGAATCCTGCCTTGGTTCTAATTTCTGCACATTGAGTTCTCAGAGCCATGTGGCCTCAGTGCTCTTGCAGGAATCGTTTCTCAGTTTGAAGCCTTTTCTTGTGGTCAGAGTGGTTTGGAAATGTTTTTTATCCGAACAGCTCTGGTAACAATCATTTGTTTGAGGTGTAAGTTGGCCAATTCTGGATGCTAATACTTGTTTTGTTGGGAATAATAATGCTTATAGCATGCCCTTGCTGCACTTTATCCCATCCTATACTTAATTCTCCAATAAATCTCAACACAGTTCATTCACATTCAATTAGTGAGGCTTTTAGGCTGCAGCACTATTTTAATGTACTTGTACAATAACTTCCACTTTTACTCATTTCCGTATCAGTTTACATTTAGTTTAGACAACTACTTGACCACAAATTAAATCAGAGAAAAGTAGACTTGAAGACTGAAGTTTTGTTCAAATGCCAAAGAATAAGACTCAACACATATTGGAGTTAAAGTGATATACCACCATCTGAATCTTTCTTTAGTCCGGTTCATCCAGCTGTTCTCAGTCTGACGATGCCACTTTTATCCCCAGCCTAGCATAGATCATTGAATCAGATTAGACCATTAGCATCTTGCCCAAAAGTGACTAAGAATCCTGATATTTTTACTAATTAAAACTTGACTCTTCTGTAGTTGCGAAGTGAATTAAGACTGACAGTAAATTAAACAGGGTGATTTTGTAGGCTAATATAACATGGAACTACTCTCATTCCAGTGTAATAACCAGGTTCTTCTAACGCAAGTCCCTTCACTTGGCCAGCAGGCAACTATTTTGGATTAGCAAGACCAGGCCCTATCATAATGAATGGGGACAGGTGTATCCAAAACTCCAGGTCATTGGATCGTGCTGACTTAGCATATTGTGCGAATCCTTGTTAAAATCTGAATTGAGCAATGTCAAAATTGACCTGTAGATGGCTCAAATTAAGGTAAAAAAAAGACATTATTTGAAACAGTAATCTGCTCACTACCTGTGCCAACCTTTGCAGCATTGCTATCACATTGGTGCTGAAGATGAACAAAAAGCTAACAATCTGTTATATGAGTTTCTAATCTGATTCAATGATCTATGCTACGCTGGAGCTAAAAGTGCTACCGCCAGACTCAGAGAATGGCTGAATAAACTGGAGAAAGGTAAAACTCAATTGTTTAACTCAAAGGGGGTGGAAGATTAGTCTATTTTCCCAAATGGTGTCATTTCCCTTTAAGCTTTACTATAGTATACTCGAGCTGACAGACTGCCAAAAGAACCGAGTCCAGTAGGCCACTAATCATAATACTGTAATAACACCAAATGAGTTTTGGAACTGTGCAGAGGTCCACATAATACTAGTCAGTCTAATAAAACACAATATATAACACAACTATGACAATACTACACGCAACTTCATACCCAGCACAAAAAAAGTCTCATTTTTTGTTCATTCTGAGGTCAAAGAACCACAAAACTGACAGCATGTCTGCGTCTTGCAAGAAGTTGAGAAGTTGAGGTCTGTCAGTTTGGAAGACTGCCACATAATTACTCTTGCCACCCCACCACACCATGCAGCAACACTTGGGCTGCTCAGACAAGCCTCAGCCAACAGATTTTGATTGGGGGTAAATAACCCTCACAAAACACTAGACATTGAAGATTTATATTCTCACATTGCAGTATATATGAATGTGCTTACTGGAAAGGGAGACCGCTCTGTTGGCCATCCAAGAGATGTGTTCTGTACACTGGTGGTTTGATTTGAGATTTGAGAGTGAAGTGAAAGGCAGGGTGTCTAATGTGGCATCCATGACTAGTGTGATCTGGAAGACATGATCAGGAGGGCAGTGGAACAGGTGACAAATTGTAAGGAAAATGGTGACTGACGCCAATCCATAGCGGCCAGTTTGGGTGGGATATAACCTCTAGCAGTAAAAGTATGGACTGAGTTAAGCTAAAAAAAAAAAATAATAAAAAAAACACACACACAATGAACTTTACTAAGAAAAGCTTTCTTTTTTCTGGTCAGTGGTAATAATGGCTGTCATAATAGCACTGTCTTGGTGCCTGTCTATTAGTTTCTGTCACAATACCTATGATTTTGGTTTCAATGGCATGACAACTATTTTGCTTATCAGCCAGTTTTCCTGTTGGAAAACGGCATTTTAGACAGTCATATATTGTTAACATAAAAACCACAATGTAAAAAGAGACCTTGGTCAGCAAGGCATCACCATTTTGAATGGAATGTAGAAAAGTGAAGTCCCCCATAAAAACGAGACAACACAATTGCATCGTAAAAGGATCACTTTGACCATTGCTAAATTGTCCACAGGCCAAACCATAAATGTCATGCATAATATTTCTACTTCCAGCTGCATGGGAAATGTTCACTAAATGACCATCAGGCCAACCAGCAGGTGGCACTTTTTTGTCCTAACTTGTGGGCCTATCTGAGATGGAGCCGCCATTTGAATGCTACCAAACATGCAACATCAGGTCATCTTCAAAGACAATCAGTAACTTCTATTGTGTGGCAGTGACCTACTGTAAAATGTTTCTTTCAGTTTCATGCAGATAGACTGCCTCAATAAACACTGCCATGACCATGAACCAGTGAGCAATATCCTGTAGGTGAAATGCAAAAGTCAGCTTATGTGAAAGTCTCTAACAGCTCCAATCCTCTCCTTCCCAGGCAGTAAGGAGGCTGCGTTCACATACGCCATCACTGCCGCTGGGGTGGCTCACGCCGTGACCGCGGCCTGCAGTCAGGGCAACCTCAGCCATTGCGGTTGCGACCGTGAGAAGCAGGGCTACCACGACCGGGAGGAGGGCTGGAAATGGGGCGGCTGCTCGGCCGACGTCAAATACGGCGTGGAGTTCTCCCGCAGATTTGTGGACGCTCGAGAGATTAAGAAAAACGCCCGAAGGCTGATGAACCTCCACAATAATGAGGCAGGACGTAAGGTGAGACAACAATAGGTGGAAACACTGGCACCCACATTACATCTGTTTAACGTGGCCCATTAAGCAGGAAAATAGTTAGTCATTGATACAGTAGGACTAAAGCTGAAGGTCTCCTCATTTCGCAGGAATAGAACTAAGCTGGCATTTGCCAAATGGAAGGTTGCCATAACCCTGACTTCTATACGTGAGGTTAGAAACAAGACTCTTCTGGCCGTCTGTTTAAAATATACACACAGATAATTAGAAAAGAGTTGAAGGAGGTGTGAAACAGAAATAAGGAAATCATGAGGTTCTCCAATGGTGTCTTAGTGGAAACCACTGTCCCTATTCACCAGCATCATGCAATTGTCACAATCAATAGGATAGAATCACTTTGGAAGTCACCAAAGACAAATTTCCAAGCAGGAAATGGTTAAATGATCATCTGTCTGTAAAATGTATCTGTAACACATCAAAAAGCTACAGATATCCATATTTAACTCCAATGTAACTTTAGCCAAGGATGGTTATTTGAAACATTCTTCTGGTCATTGATGTGGCCTCAAGGAAGGTAGAGAAAATTACAGAGTGCTTCTGGCTGTAACTTATTTTTTCCCCTTGGATTTGACATATAGCTGGCAAAGCATCGCAAGTCTTTGGATATTCCAAAAGAGCTTTTGTACATTTTGAGGTAACACTAAAATGTTAATGTTAAAAACATTCCCATGCCTAATCCCACTAGAGATGAGGCCCAGGTGGCTTGTCCTGAGGCATGAAGAAACTAATGAAATCCATGACAAGGAGGAGAGGAAGGAATTCTGGTAGACTAGTAACCCAAATGCTGTGACTGATGTCTCCATTGCCCACACCCATATTATATGCCTCCAGGTTCTGGAGGAACGTATGAAGCTGGAGTGCAAGTGTCACGGTGTGTCGGGCTCCTGCACCACCAAGACATGCTGGACGACGCTGCCCAAGTTCCGTGAGATCGGTTACGTGCTGAAGGAGCGCTACAGCGCAGCTGTGCAAGTGGAGGCGGTGCGGGCCACACGTCTACGCCAGCCCTCCTTCCTGCGCCTCAAACAGGGCCGCGGCTACCAGAAGCCTCCGGCCAACGATCTGGTGTACCTGGAGCGCTCACCCAACTACTGCGAAGAGGACGCCGCCACGGGCAGCACCGGTACACGGGGCCGCCTCTGCAACCACACCTCCCCCCACACGGACGGCTGCAACCTCATGTGCTGCGGCCGAGGCCACAACACCCACCAGTACACACGCGTCTGGCAATGCAACTGCAAGTTCCAGTGGTGCTGCTTCGTCAAGTGCAACACTTGCAGTGAAAGAACTGAGGTGTTTACCTGCAAGTAAGGAAGAGGAGCTTAGGGCCAATCACTGAGGCTCAAAAACTGAGGATGAGGATGAAAAGGAAACAAGGAGAAGGAGGGGAAAGGGAGACACGACTTCTTTAAGGCTTCATTTTGCACATATTGATACTTTTTAGGGAAAGAGACATCATGGTTTAAGAAAATTATATCCTTCAAATAAACTGCTTGTAATCTCAGCTACAATTTATAAGGCCACCAATGGAAATCTATGTTAAACAACACAGCAAGATGAGACAGCTCGAAATCTCCTGTCATGTGGATATTACTTGCTGAGAGTAATGCTAGGAATGACTACGGGGCAATAGGAGAACCCATTCAAGCTGGAATGCCTTTGGAGCTGTGGAAGTGCCCAATGGTAATGAATGGACAGAAAGATGAAAGTTATGAGCTGCTGACTGAAAAATGGCAACATATTTCAGTGGTCAAGTCGCACTGTATCTGTTTGAACACTGAAGAGGATTTATGTCATAGCTAGAATCTTTCCTTTCATGAATAGGTTCTAGACTTTAGGTGCTGGAATTGGGTAATTTAGGTTGGTAATTCTCAACAGTTGTATGGGCCGTTTTTCAGTGATACTGTAACTGACATAGAGTAACACTTAAAACTTCATGTCATGTCATTTAGCACAAAACACACAAGATGTCAGAACCCATTGCCTTAGCAGATTTATTTAAAAAATACTTTCAGCATGTTGATGCTCTTTGAGCATGATGTTTGGAGCGTATCTACTTTTGTCTCTGTGAGGCCACAATGAACTGGATGGACATGCAGGGTTACCACACAGAGAACATTCCCACGAATGCCACAGACATGGAATTCCACTTCATTGGTCCTGCTTGTAAAAGGTCTTTCCAGAGTTGTTCACTTCTGCCTGAGCTGATGGAATTTGCCTAACCATACAGCTGGGATCTGACAAGGTTAAAGGCCTTCCAGCTATTTTAGGCATCATTTTTATTCAGAATTGTTTATAGGAGTTTTATAAAAGTATAAAACTATGGCAAATTTAAAATATATTTTTATATGTATAAGATATGGCACTTTATGTCATGTATTATTACTATTTTCCTTATCCTCATTGTTCTACTCATGTCATTTGTTACTATTGAATATCTGTCCCAAACAAAATGTATGTAAACATTGTTTCCTGAGTGTCCCAGGTTGTTGTTTTAGGTCTGACTCATCACAATGATTTGTCCTGCTTTTGTAGCTGGCTTGTATATTGTAAATGACATGAGTCCATTGTGCTTCTGTGCTAGGTCTTTACAAAACTGACTGGCAAAAGAGTCTGTAAACTACTAAGAGGTTCGGTGATGACTCACTCAAAGTTGTTTATGTACCAAAGTACATGATCAGACAATAAAATATTGAAAGGGTTGCAGTCTTTTATTGTGCGATGCAAAGACATCATGTTCACATGTATTTTGAAAGCCATATATTGTTTCACACTCCTGTCATTGATTAAAACAAAGCAGCGTAGATTAATTGTTTTGGTATTATATATTAGTTTGTAATAATAATATTAATAATAATTGTAATAATGATAATAATGATAGCTGCCCGTTGTGGCAAGGCCTGCTTGTGGCCCGTGGCTGCAGTAAAGGTCAGTCAAAGCTGGGGAGGCCAGTGGCTCCACCTTGGTCAGGCCGCCAGCACTGGCACTGGTTTTCCTGTGGGTGAAAAGCATTGCAGGCAGCCAGCAGAGCAGAAGTAAAGATGTGTTTTGTTAGCCGTCTGAAATCCTGGCCACCGGAACCGCATAAGCTCCCCTCACTATACGGCGGATTGGGGAAAGTCAACCCGATTGTTTCACACAAACATTTTGTCATTAAAAAATAGGAGGCAGAGCAAACAGGGGGGCTGAGCTGAGCGAGAGGATGGCTCTGTAAAGCAGGCCATTGTAGTGGTGTCAGAACAACTCAGCTTATTCGTGGCCCGGGGGGGGCATTCTGCGAGCTAATACTTCTGGTCTGATTCACTTTGAGCAATGGCTTTGTTGTTCCAGTGGGAGCCAAGAGTCAGAGAAGGCATATGCCATATGACACCCAGTGAAATGAGAGGAGACTGATTTATGCCTGCGCTGAGACGGTCTCTGTCTAGTTCCAATCAGAGACAATAAAAGTGGAGCCACTTGAGACGGTGCCCTGGCCTGAGTTACATTAGTCATGCACAGAGCCCTGTCATTTGAAAATGCAGTTTGATGTGAAAAGTTTGTTCACTGTGACGTTATTTGTGTGAAATATGGGAAAATAAACAGCAACTCCAAAGCAACATTTAACTCAGAAGGAGCAGTTCCTGCAATTCCAGGAGCAGTTCCTGCAATTCCAATCACTGGCGTCTCCTGAGATCCTGAAGGGATGGGACGTGCCCATGACTGGGGACTGGGTGTTCATGTGAGAGCTAGCCTGAGTTTTAACTGCCAATTATCAACTGAGAAATGAATAAATAAACAACATAAGCTTATTGCTGATATTGGTTAGTTTCACCTCCTGTACCCCAGAGGTGTCCCATCAGTGTCCCTCACCAACCCGTCAGGCGTTAGAAAATTTGTCTTCTGAGTCCAACCAAGGCACTAGTCTCTGGCTGTGTTCCTTTGGATCAGTAAGGGTGTGGATGGGATGGGATAGGGGGCACCTGAACGGCTGAGGCGCCTCATCAATGCTCTTCGGGCTGACTAAGGGTCCTTCTTGACGGGCCGCAGCAGCAGGTCACCGTCCCTCTCCTCCATGCGGAAGCCCATGTCCCTCAGGGCCGAGTCGTCCGCCACACCCTGACGCTTCAGAGCCTGAAGCACTTCCTGGTTCTCCATGTTGTTCTCCATGATATTCCTGATGGCAAACACAGCCCACTGGCTTATGACTGGGAAGGAGCAAAGGGTTAAGGAACACGGCGACTCGTGGACATCACATATTCAATACATTCACCCAGATTTTCAAAAATTCCAAACGGGATAATCAAAGTGTCTGTGTATAATTTATATACAGTATGTCGGTCTGTCAGTCTTATTCACTAATTCACCCTAACGCATAGCGGACACTCAGAATAAGCATGTTTGGCTTGGTAGCTGACCACAGCCCAGAGATGCCAATAGTAGAGATCCCATATGAATACCGTAATTTCCCGACTATTAGCCGTGACTTATGCATTGATTTTGCAAAATTTCTTCCGCTATGAGGTTAAAACAGGGGGGGCAGTTAATATGGTGTTAATGTGGGTTTTTTTTTTAACTTGCATAAAACACTGTCCTTCGGCTTATACACAATGCGGCTTATATGCAGGAAATTACTGTAATGTCTGTTGTCCTGTTGTTAAATAGATAAGTGGAAGTGTGGGTTTAAACCTACTAGTGAAATGCAGCCAGGAATACTAGACGTATACACACATATGGTAGATATACTGTATATATATGTATATGTAGATATATTTGTGTGGTATATTATTAAGAAATGCATTATTAGCGATCTATAGAACAGCCATATTCAATTGTTGTTCCCTTTTCAAGCTTTTCCTCTCCCACGTAAACAACCTCCCTGAACCGTGGGCAGCACACCAGCGCTGGAGCACACGACCCATGTGAGCCAACGGGCTGCCTGCACACCACAGAAACATCCGGAAGGGTGTCAGAGGGCTGGGCCTGAGAGTCACATTAGAGCCTCATCACTCAGTGAAAAGAGAAGCTTGCAGAGCGAGCGACACACACACACACCTCCAACACAAAGCTGCACAGTTCTAAAAGGCGAGTGAACACCTGGAACAGTTGCTGTGTCAGTGCCTACACTGACTGCATAGACTGCAACACCAACAAAACATCATCATTGCAGTTTTATCACTGTAGTTACACACATGTATACTATACAATACACAGAAGAAGCCAGGATAGTTGGAAATATTTAGAGGGTAACATCTTGGTAGAATTTCTTTGTGGTCAAATTATGGCTCATTTGAATTCACACTTAAGCTTTCCCCATGCCTTAGCACAGAGAAGTCAGCTTTGGGCTTCCAACAGAAAAGGATACACGGATTGTTGCTATCAAGGCTGCAGTTGTCAAGAATAAGTGCTATGCCATCTGATTCCCTGACCTGTGAATGATTGGACAAGGAAAGCATGAGAGAGAGAGAGAGAGAGAGAGAGAGAGAGAGAGAGAGAGAAAGAGAAAGAGAGAAGGAGAGATGGTTAACACTTCAGCTCAAATTCAATAAATATCACTTTCACGTAAGACAAGAAGTCAAGGGAAAGAGTGAAATCGAAATGAGGAAAATGAGCACCAGACATCAGTATTGCACAATTCAAGGGCGGTCAGGAGCAGCCTTTTGTCATTCCAGTCCAAAAGGGAGAAGAAAAAAGACTTTCCATAAAAGAAAACACATCTGTGGTTACGTCCGTCACGATGGGTTGCACTGGTCTCTGTCACATCCCTAATTCTATACATTAAATTATACACTTGCTTTGCCTCTGGAGCCGAATGAGGGAGAGAGAACATTCTAGAGCAGGGGAAAGTGATGAGTCAAGCAGTGAGAAGGCCAAAAGGCAAACCAATAGGCCGTCCTGTCCCTTACTAGACCCCATTCTGGGACTAGAATGTTCCACACTATACGCCATACATGCTTAATTGGCCATGCCAGTGCTGTAACATACACTCATTACACATCCTGTGCCCTATTCAATGGTCATCTGAAAGACAAGAGCCTCTCATTACCAAACTTACTGCTATATATCCATGCTACTATAGAGGCATTGGGAGGACAAATGTAGGGTGGCCTGCATTTTTCTGGTCAACACTGAAGCTTGAATTTTTGATCAATTAACATAAGTTGTACTGACACATACAAACAGCACAGATGAGCAGAACTTGCAATGATCATCATCTATTTAGTTCTCTACATGGAATGTTGCTATTATAAAATGATCAGATGTGTTCAAAATGGACCCTTACTGCAGGACTGACAACCTTAACATCTTTGTAATGTATTCTTTCTGTTTAAGATCGAAGCGTACACTGCTGGGGAGATATTGGCACGGTGTGAAATGTTCACTTTTACAAATTGTATGTTTCTCTTCATATCTGAAGCAGCATTCTCATTCTTCCCATTACAGAGAAACTCTTCTCAGACAACTTAGGAACATCTGGACAGCACTTCAAGCCTCCCTCATGCAATATGTGTAACATAGAGGACATCTTTGGGACAGGTTTAGTGCAACCTTAGAAAATAGGGTCCATACAGCAGATGATTCATTTGAACACTTGAGTTGCCTGGGCTTTGATAAACTAAACATAGACAGCTAAATAAGTGAGGATTCTCGTTTGCAAGTTGCATTCAGCACGGTTTAGCTGTATACCTACATGCTCTGCCTAACAAGGCTTATGGCACAGATGTTGAACAGAAAAAAACATGTGCAAAACACTTTCATACATCTGGCCCTGATATTTCTATTGCTTTTGACATTCTCGTCTTGAAAGACAAGATAATAAGCAGAACACAGAGTCAGCAGAAATCTAGTGGATTTTGTAACAGCATACATAAAATCAGTTTTGAATATGCAAGGGAGGAGCAAACCTTGTTCTGATTAGTGACGTTTCTGTGGCACAGGTTTCCAATCAGTCGGACCAGATGGGCCTTAAAGCTGACGATGGGGTGCGAAGAGGCGCCCCCTGCCCCCATCTGAGAGAAGTCCTGGGCTGCACTGAACACATTTCCACTCTCCTTCCCCAGAAAATGCACCTCTTTCAGAAGCACTGACCAGTCGGCAGAGTTGGGAACATGTACGGTAGGCCATGAAGGAAGAAAGAAAGAAAGAAAGAAAGAAAAAAAAGAACACCCATTTGTCAGTCAAATGCATATTGGCTTAAAAGCAGAGCAGAGGCCCAGAATGAAAGGCTCATTAAGCATATAGATCTCAAGTGTTCTCCTGTCTGAGAGGAGGCCTAAGAGCAAGGGTGCTGACAAATGCGCCTGTGAAGAGTGGAGTGAACAAAAGAAGAGGCTGGGATAGTGGTTTCTGTTTCATCAACTCCGCTTCCCTTCACTAATTCCCAGCTATCTAGGGGAAGGCCAGGAGGAAGAGGAGAAGATGCAAACACTATGTACTGGACATTACTGCTGCTAGGCACGCAGCCATAGTGGTATTTTGCACATACTGTATGCTGCACAAGAATGTGGTGATTCACACTGCTCTCTTCCACAGTGTCTTCACCTCTTAACTAAACAGAGCTCCTTGATTTCAAAAGAAACACTGTAGTCTAGTACTGTTACTATGAATTCTAGCATAACACAATGTAAAGAAGGTACAAGTGTGATAGAACTGATGTATTTACCTACAGTTGTTTCAAGCAGATCTGGACATTCCTGCAGAAATGCAAATGTTTTCCGGCCTGAGGTCATCTCACAGAGAATGTCCAGCAGTCGGATCACAATAATGGCCTCCTTTAGAGCAGAAAAACACATTCCACATAATCAATCCAGCTAATCAGCTAAGAGGCGTACATGCTGTTGTTTTGTATGCCCCTAAACATTGCAAAATCCATGTTCCAGTCACCAGTGTCTAGAGAAACATACTATTTTGATAATTGTGAACATAATACATTTTGCTCATTTGTTATGTTCCAACTGAAAAAAAAACATATACCGAATGCCCTTTTCCTATAAAGACGCATTACAGGAATAGTACACCTCTTTATGAACACTGATTATTCACTCACTTACCTGGTGTTACATATGTGGGTAAGATCATTTTGGTCTCAGTGCATGCGTCGTCCTAGTCTGGCAACCACAATTTTACCTTCAGCTTAGCATAGACACTGGAAAGTAAAGTTGCCAAAGAATTGCTATCTAGCAACTTTGCATTCCAGCGCCTATGCTAAGATAAAGCTAAAAAAAATGGGGAAAATTGGGGATGCCATACTAGGAAAACAAGTAATGAGACCAAAATGCTTTTACCCACATATGTAACTCAGAGTAAGGAGGTGAATAACCAACTTTCATAAAGAGGTAGACTATTCCTTTAAGCTACACTTGCTCAACATCGTGCAGTTCACATTTCAACATTGACAGTGTCCCGATCCAAACCACTACAGTGACCTGATCATTCCTAAAATTATCTACAGCCCTCATCACTGTGAGCAGAAAACCTGGCCAAGTGAGCACTGCAGATATGTTTAGTGGATTGTCTTTCATTTTTGTGACTCCTAACAAGATATGCAGGGCGGATGCACACACCTCATCCTCTGTATCGGACCCGGAGTCAAGTAGCAAAACGGCCTTGCAACTGTCCTTGAAGCAGGCGGCTAGAAACTCAGCTGTGGCTGGGAGGATCCCACACTGTTCTGACTCCTCCGCACCCTCTCCTAGGTGAGCAGAAATCAGCTCCAGCAGGGTGAGTCTGAAAGGAGAGATGCAGTAGACACATTAGGGTCACTTCACCAAAGACAAAACTACATTTCCCATAGTCCACCACAGCATATTGGACAAAAGCTTATGCTACTCATTACTAGGTTTCTTACTACATTACCTTTCCTGCGGGCTCATGGCAGTGTACATCTTCACAATGAGTTGACTGGACTTAAGGAAATGTTCTGTAACAATCAGAATCCTGCACAAACATGAACAAAGCACAAATAAACCAACAGATAAAGATGAGACCCTGAAAGAAAGAACAAACGTCATGCTGATCCATCAGTGGATGACATACGTCCAGTCCAGGTCAGGCTGTGTCCTGCAGAGCTCCATCACCTTAAGCCCCACAGCAAAGGAGTCCTCTTGTTTTGTTAACTGGTCCACCTTCTCCTCATTCAAGCAGGTATGAAGAGCCATACAAGTATATGCTATTACTTTTTCATCATGTGTGCTCAAAAGACCCCTGAAGGAAAACAAAAATGGTTGGGCAACATTTCAATTTACATATAACATGTACACAATAATAACACATAATTCAATTATTTAATGGATGGATGAATGAATGGATGGATGGATGGACGGATGGCTTACAAAAAGAGTTGGGGGAAGCCATGCACCCAAATGTCATCTTTGCAGTTCTGATTCTGAACTGCTAAGTTACCAAGAAATTGGATCCCACAACGCAAAGCTAAAGTGTGCAAGGAATAACACAACAATGATTTAGTTGCATTCCTGTATCTCCACAAGGCAGATACAGGCAAAGTCAACACACATCCATGAGCAGCATTAAACACACACACACACACACACACACACACACACACACACACACACACACACACACACACACACACAATACATCATAACTCACCATCACAAAGGTAGTCAGATTCTGTGTACTGGCGTTTATGCAATAGCTCGAGAATTCCAACTGTAGTGTCAATAAATCCCAGTTCCCTTGGAATAAGAAGCAGTTGTCAATATATTTCATAAGTCAACGCAGGCTATACATTTGATAGAAATAACGTTATGATGGAAAAGTTGAAAGAGAAGTAAATGTGGATAGTCACCTCAGTCGACTCTGGTTGTTGTGACACTGGATGCAGGCATTTCTCAGACATCTGAAACATTCTGAGGTCATCTGAAGGCACATGGATTTCTCATGTTCTTCATCCAGTCTCTTCATCTCAGAAAACGTCTTATCCAGCACCATTTTGAGCCCACTGAAGACATCTTTTTCAACACTAGTCCTATAATATACAAAACATTACAACTTTACAACTTATATGTACAGCAAAATGATGTAAGTTGAGTTAAGACACACTATATTAACCTACGAGACAGACAGGCAGGCTTCTGTGGCATCATGGTAACGTTAGAGTAGCATCGCTGATATCAAGTAGGTTAAACAGAGTAGTACATTACCTGAAGTCCGGTATGCGTAGGGCTGTGGTCAAACTTTTCAAAGAATTCAAGTGTTTTTCACCGAACCCTTCGGTACAGGCATCTTTCATGATCTCGACATGGTTCACCATCCCGTCACTTGGCTGCGCCATCTTTCTCTCTCTCGCTCGCTGTTTTGCTTCCGTTCTTGCTCAAATCATGAGCACATGTGAATAGTTTTCTGCCCCTTGTGGATGTAGTGCAACATAGCGCTTAATAGAACTAATGTGCCTCATCAAGGCTATCCTAGCCAGGTTCTTGTTATATTAGAATTTTGCTTTAATTGATATACCTGGGTGTAATTTATTAAGTTTTTAAAGAAATTTAGTAATTTATAAGTTTTTTTCATTAGCCTTCTATCCAAACCAATCCAACCAAAATCCAAGCATAGGCCTATTGTTCATGGAAGTTTACATCCATGCTATATTTCAGAGTAGGATTTTGAGGTAAATTTAAATTTGGGGGAAATGCAATTACATTTTTAATGTTACTCCTGAACCACTATGGTCATTAAAGGAAAGACGCATGTAGGCTAGTTAATAGCCTGGGCAACATGCTGTGGTAGCCTATGATGCTAAGTAGCAAGAGATCCTAGAGGACTCCTGTCCCTGTCTTTCAAAACAGACAGGCTGCGTAGGTCCTAAGGGCCATTCAGGTCTTCAGTGTCACACAGAAAGGGAAGAGTTTGATTTAATTTAATTTAATTGTTTAGTGTACCTACATGGTGTTGATGTATATATGCTAGAAACATCAATTTACTTCTGGATAAAATAAAGTAGGCCTATCTCTTATCTCTAATCTAATAAGTAAGGGATAACAGCCGACAAGGTGACCAGTTTGCTGGAAATAATGGCGAGGTGGAGGCTAAGAACTCACTGTGTGCTTATACGTGTATTTATCAATGTTATATAACATACATTATATATGTATACAGTAACTATATGGGGACTTAGGGGGTGGCCTGAAGTGTTTTTGAATGTAGGCCAGGTCTGCCATCCTCAGTATTGCCAGTATTGCTCCGGCAATACTAGGCTACTTTTCAATCTGGTATTGCTGGCAATATTACTTTGTAGTGCAACATCAAGCTTCAAATCTCACATGAAGTGCTAAAGTAATAGGATAATTAAAATATATATAATAACCTGTTAAAATGCACCAGAATGCAGGAAAAGACATCTAACTTCCAAAATAGTTGGATGGGTACTGGGTAGACCTATTCTATGACATTAGCAATATGATGTCCATGAAAAACTCAATTCCACCTCCACCAGTAATATGACCAGCATTTATAATAAATCTATGTCTAACACATTTTAGGATAATCGCAGAGAAAATTTGGCAATACTACTTTAAAACATGTGATGGCACCTCTGATGTAGGCCATATGATGTGAAATTAGCCTATATAATTACGCACATTTTAAATGTCTTTGGCAAGAAACAACAATAAGCATAATAAATGTAATATTGGTTGCAGTTTCACCTTTTTAACAGGCCAAAGTTGTAGGCCTATGAGAAGCCTAATTTTTAATAGTCAATCAAACTTTAAAAATGCTTTTATTTGGGTACTACGAGCACATGCAGGGGCAAACTCAAAATGCCTTCAAATGTCCACTTAAGTTAACAGCCGAAGGCTACATCTCTCCATGGACTGTGGTTCTCCCTTGGATTCTGTAGCCTAAATCAGTTTTCCACAGCTCACCATGACGTAATGCAGGCTACCCTACTTTCTTCTGAGTCAAAACATCTTGCATCTTTTTTGCATCAAGTGTTCAAAAGGTTTGAGATCAATCATTCCCGCTCTTTCTGTATCTACAAACAAGTTGTGGGACAAGTGCTACAGCTGCAGCAACAAAACCCAAAGATTCTCTTTGAATATTCTTGAGAGACAGAGTATTTTGGTTTCTTGGCTCTTCAATCTGTGGCGCACGTTGTATTTATTCTGGCATGTCTACTGGTCGGAGAGGAAGACGGTGAAAGCCAGAGCTTATAATTATGGTTGGTATCCCATTAGGTATCCTTTTGCTTTGGTTGGGTACGGGGTTAATAAATAAAGTGATCCTGTAATGAGGACTGAAGACAGTGTCATGGAAGTGCCCATTAGCTTCAACATTCCAGAGGTGTATTGTCACTGTGGTCAAAAGTATATTTAGTCAATTCATTAAGTGGCATTACTATGTTTAAAGTGGGGTTTATTATCTATTTAAGTCATTTTAAAAATTCTATTGTTCACTTTGTTCATTTAATTACAGGGACATCAACAGGAACAGGAATTCTTCATACCACTGAGATTTATTAATATCCTACCCAAAGACTAAAAAGACTTTAGATTTAGAAATGGAATGAGGAATATATCAACATTGATGTCAAAAATAATTTAAGAACACCCTCAACCAGTGAAAACCAAAACTCTGAAATGAAGATGTGAACAAAGACAATGTTCTCCACTAATAGTGTGTTGGTTAATGCCACTTTCAAGACAATAATCGGCAGCCCTGTGAAACGCTTGACCAGTCGTACAACCCCTGCCAGACAAAAAGCACAATGTCATGTAATCAGGACGAAGTATCATCTTTATCTTAGCATCTCTGGTACTGTCTACCCATCAGCTAGAGGGAGATTTGTTATATTTGGCAGTCCTCAGCCACAGCTGTAGCACATTGTTAATATCATTAGAATCTGTAATGTTACTGCAGGGAAAATAAATGAATAAATTGTTGATTGCATTATTTATGAAGTTTGTCTTTTGCTTTGAGGACATCACACCTTCTCCATAACACAGATGGATTAAATGGTCATGGATAAAACAGTGGTGACCACCAGAAAGTTTCTTGTGGTCACCAGAAAGCTTTGTGTGTGCACCAGATGTTTCAATGCCATATGGGTATAACCAGAAATGTTCTCATGCTCCAGAAGGTTTCATATGACTGCATCAGAAACCTTCATGTTCACCAGAGGCTGACTTTCTCTAGAACATTTTCTTTGTGCGCATGTGTCCCTAGCACAGCAGCCCAGCACTAATCCAACATCAGTTATCTATTCACTCAATACATTTTGTAGCGACCAGATAGGTCAACGCTTTTCTGATACCACAAAGTAAAGATGTACGATAGCTTTACTTTTCCAAGCTAGGAGTCACCACATAAGAAATACCATGGAAAATGATCCTCATATTCATGACTGAGCAGATATGGTAGAAATCAAACTGTCCACTACAGAATCAAAAAGGAAGTAGAATGCCATTCACCTCAGACTAATTTCTGTGTTCTTCAGGCTCCATCTAGATGAAAAACTCCTCTAGCCTTAAGCAAGAGTCTGCTGCTCCTTCGGCTGGCATCTGGTGCTGGTCACTCAGTCACAACTACTGTTCTGTTTTCATATCATTTACAGTCAGCTCATTGATCAGCACCCAAAACTAACACTGTGGGTCACTGGTCTTCTGAGCAGCGCTGCTTTCCAACCGCAAATCGGCTTCTCACTGTGCCAGACAACTCCATCTCCATAAATAGGATCTGTGTTTCTTCTCTGTCTTTTCTAAGAGCTCTGACAGGGGACATCCTTACTGTTCTATAGGCTTAATCTGGCAGAGGAAAGGGAAATCTGAGTTTATACAAGGACCACAGATTATTTGCATATAAACTGATACACCTAGGGTTGATTTCCGGAAAAGACACAACCAGGGAACTGCAATCCAAGCCAAAAGCCAGACCATAATTGATAACATTTAGCTACTGCACACACAGAGGCTAAATTAAACCATTAAGGATCCAGCAGGGAGCTACAGAAGAATGACATGTGACAATGATTGATGAAAAGTGATCTGTATGGAAATGTCTTTAATCATTAAAACAGATAAGAAACATTCTGAACGTCTGTCAAGAAAATCAGTTGCATAAGCACTTCTACAAAACAACTGTTTACATGGTCAAAGTATCTACACAGTGCCATTGCCATCAAGCCTAATGAGTAAACAGTCTCTACGGCAGTGTGCTGGGTGGGACAGGTTGTGCGTGGGTAACAAACATAGCAATCTTAGCCAGGTAAAGACTCACAGTCCCATAGCGCCTCAGCCTCATCTCTACACTGAGCAGGAAGTCCTGTGGCTGGATGAGGGTCCTCTGGAGGGAGATGACCCCCCCATAGCCCTGTCTTTGAGCGCTGAAGTAGCCCTCCTCATTGCCTGCTACAATGGCAAGCTCAATGCTGTCCTCAGGTAAGGCGTTAGAGGGTCCCATGCGGAAGACATCAGCCGGTACGGAGATGTTAGTGGGAAATGTGAGATTGTAGAAGGAGATCCGCAAGGGAAGGAGGAGGCAATCACGCACCTGTCCGCAAGGTAAGCGCTCACAACGGCTGGGGAGGCAGCAGGGAAAGAACATGAGGTCCAAGACAAAGAACATATTTCCTCCCCAGCACATTCACACTGACACCTGATCTTATCTACATACACCCTGTAAGATGGATGTGAATATGTACACAATGTGCAGGTAATCCAAATGTACTATTCAGGAAAGTTTTACATAGTTTACAATAAAAAACATCCCACTCACTGTTCAGCAATACGGTGGTAGTATGGAGGACAGTCAAAGGACAGGCACCGGAAACCACCCTGGATATTGAAGCACATCTCCTTAGCATGGCATGTGTGTGTTCCAGTTGCACACTCATCGATGTCTGTGAGGGAGAAAGAGAGAGAGAGATAGAGATAGAGAGAGAGAGAGATTGAAAGACAAATTTCAAAAGGTTGCCGTCAACTCAACAAAGATTGTCATGTTTATAGATTGTTATATTTACCTTGACATGTTCGGCGATTTGGTGCCAGTGTATAACCGATTGCAGGACATGAGCATTGGAAACTCCCAGGGGTATTTGAACACTGATAGGAACAGACTTTGCCTCCAGAGGTTAGGGCACACTCATCAACATCTAAGAAAACATCAACATATTAGTAAAAATCCATTCAAATAAACTGTAACTGTTGACAAGCCAGACTGAAAGAGAGCCCAAAAGCTTCCTCTTCTTACCCTCACATGTGACCCCATCGGAGTGACTGAGCTGGTAGCCGAGGCGACAGTAGCACTGGTAAGAGCCGTAGACATTGGCACACTCCTGGTGGCAGGGGCTGCTCTCACACTCATTCACATCTGTGCAAAAACATCTGTCATACAAATGTGCACATCTGTGCGTGCATGTATACATGTACATACCTAATCTACCTGTTTTTTTGTACTGTACGTAAATTGGCATGGTAGTTAGTCTAAATTAACAAGCTAGTTCAGGCCTGGAACGATAACTATAAAGATAACTGTGACTATATCAACTTTTCCGTCCACACTGACGAGTGATAATGTAGGTCTTCATGTGAATGAATTAATACCAAGAATTCCATGTCTTCTGATTGGCTAATCAGCCATTTAACATTCTAAAAATCACTCTGAAAGTGATCCCCAACGATATCGTTGCACATGATGTTGTCGTTATAGTTGTGGTGTAAAACGAGTGATATTTATTTGTCGTTACAGATAGTCATCATTCCAGGTGTGAACGGCTTTTTAGTCTACGTTTAGCTACTTAAACCAACTTTCATCTGCACTCCATTCATGCTATCATGTATCTTTACCCTTGCAGTTCCTGCCATCACTGGCCAACCTGAATCCTGTATTACAGCTGCACTGGTAGGACCCCGGGGTGTTGTGACATCTGTGTGCACAAAGCTGCCCTGGATAGTGCCTGCACTCATCAATATCTGTGACCAACAGGAGAAAGTAGAGCAGTTAATCCATCAAGTCAACAGAAATGACTGATTTTTTATTTCTTTTGTACATTACAAAGACCAGCCCACCTTCGCACACTTTCTTGATGCTGTTAAATATGAAGCCAGGTTGGCACTCGCAGCGGAATGTCCCCAGCAGGTTGACACAGCCGTGACCCTCACAGGCACGCTGAGACCCCTTGCACTCATCCACATCTGAGGAGATGGAGGGAGTCACACAACAATTAGGATGAACCCTTCAAGCTTACCTCACAACAGCAGTCACCAACACACACTCACAAACACACACACAGAGATTCCTACCTAAACAGTGAGATCCCTCTTCATTGAGGTGATAGCCACGTGAGCAAGTCACTCTATGCCTCTCACAGGTATAGGAGCCCAGCGTGTTGACACACGTCTCACCTGGCTGACAGGGGCCTTGCACACTCACACACTCGTTAATGTCTGAAAAGCGGAGAGAGAAACCCATAAAAACACAGATGATGGCACATTGGCATGAGGGATTAAAATAGACTGTATTCTGTCTCCATCTGAACTTGTAAGAAGGAGGGCAGTGATTTAATCTGAGGACTCTAATCTCTAATCTCACCCATGCAGTTTCCTACAGCATCCTGGAAGTAGCCCTCCTGACACTGGGAGTGGGGTAGGCAACTAAAGGACCCTGCCTTATTCTCACACCGAAACTCAGTGCCGCAGTTGTGGGTCCCAGTCGAGCACTCATCAATATCTGGTGGAATGGTATGATTACATAGATTACATAAACAGGGACTTGTTGAAATATAATTCAAAATAAAATGTTTTCTGTGTAGTTTACTCTGAGTCAGGTTGCACCTTTGCAGAGATTGGAGTCTGTGAGCTCATAGCCAGTGCCACAGCTGGCCAGTCTCTGGCAGCGGAATGAGCCCACTGTGTTGATACACTGCTCCCCCTGCTGGCAGCTTGAGGAACCAACCAGACATTCATTCACATCTGTGCCCAGAGAGATCAGTCAGTCAGTATTCCACACATGATTAGCATGACTACAAGCACTTCTGGGTGATTATTGGTCTGAGAGTTCATCTGGTAACTCACCATCACAGGTGAATCCATCTGGCTTCAGCCTGTAACCCTCAAAGCATCCGCAAACTCCATTTCCAACACAGAGCTGAGAACACTTCAACCCTAGGAAAGCACCCATAAGCAGATAATGGCTTGGATTAGTTATATTGGCCTAAGCCAGATGTAAAATACTGAGGAATAGTGTTGACAGGAACGTGTGTTGACAACAAGAAAAAGAGTACCTTCACATGCTGCTCGGTTTTGCTCCATTTCAGGGGGGGCACCTGGAGTAACAACATTGGGCGCTTCTGTGGGAAGGGAAAAGAGTAGTTCATGAATTCCACACAGAAACTAAATCACATTTCAGTTATCTGCCATGTTCTCTGTAGTCTATCTGGGGGGTTTTATTTTTGCAAAAATGTCAAAATTGATATTTCAAACAAAATATACATAGTGAGCATCTCATCCATGACTTGACCTTGGTGTTAAGTCAGAAAAAATATTATCAACAGTGAGTACAGCTCAAGTCAAAACCACTGGAGGACTGGAGAGTGTTTGAACGAGTTTGAGAGTGTACACATAATCAATGCTTACCTTTTTGACTCCGCTCTATAGTGCAGCAGTTCTGAGCTAGCTGCTGACAATGTTTGTTAACAGGAATGCTCAGGTGACAGCTTTGGGCCTCTCGTTTGGCCTCAATACCCAACATGCAACAATCACAGCATGTCTGCAGACAAGAAACGTGTTACCAGAGAAATTTTAATAAGGGTGTTACTTTTATTACTAAAACAATTAGGAAGCGAATAAAGTAGATAAAAATGAAAATACACACCTTGGCAATTCTTTTCTCCATAACATTTCCACTGAAGAAATAGGTCTCACAGGTTTGATATTGCGTTGCCTGCTGTGTGCCCATGCTACACTGAAGGTCCTCCATGGCTGCTAAACAACACTGCTCTTGAGCAATCCTGACAGGGAAGAGGAACATCAGCACTCACTGGGAACTTGTCTAGGCCACAATTAGGGGCCGCAGTTGCAATAGGTGATGTTAACAAGAAAAGCCCAGAACACACTGAGAGAGTTTAAAAAACGGGTTTAAAGCCTCAAGGATCTTGTATAGGCTATAGGCCTAAATTAATTCTTGTCACATGACAAAAGTTCAAGCAGAGCTTGTCATTCAGAGAATAACTTCTCCTGTACCATAGTGTTTACAACTCTCATTATGCACTAGTGCGAATCCAGGTGTTACCTGCAGCTGGCGGAGGTGGATATTACAGGGAGAGGTACACAATCTCGCCGCGCTTGAGCACGTTCCCTCCCGTCCTTACAACACTCCTGCACAGACGGCTGCCGAAATCCTGAATTTTTAAAATAAAGATAATGTTCATCAACTCAACTTACTCATTCTGTAAATGGGCCTACATGTCAACGTAGGCCCATTTACAGAATGAGTAAATATATTTCTTTATTTCTGACAGAAAAGTCATCGTCTAAACAAAAAAAAAATTACCATTCATTCAATTTGTCAAAAATGTGATTATGACAATACAATTTATAAGCCTTGGCGGTTTCTTACCTTGTCCTGTCAGACTGCAGCATAACGACATAAATGCTATAATCCACAAATGCATGACTATTACACTAGGAAAAAGCAATGGCATTAGTTAATGTTAAAGTACAGTAGGCCACTCAAGAAGAGCCCTCAGACACCAACAATCCGGCTGATGCGCCTGAATGCCACAAGTTGTCCGTCTGGCTCCAGGTTCACGGCTTGAGCCGAAGGGTCGTTGGGAAGTCCGTCCCTCCTCTGTTATCAATACGCCCAACATCGATAACGTCACAATTTCTGACAACACCTATTCTCCCTGAAAAGCACTCATGTGCGATAAGAAAATAAATGACCTTTTGAAAGTCATTGACAGTGGATGAAGTGATTCTACTCAACGTGATTACATTAACTGGAACAAATAGCCTAGCACAGTTTTTGCAGGCCAAAGACACAACGCACCCAGCTCACAAGTCAACCTTTCTTTATTCATTCAATCCTTTGGAACAAGAGCATCGGACCTTTGAAATGGAGGGATGTAGTCAACTTGTCAGTAAAGCATCACCTGCTTTCTATTCAGGGTTTTAGTGCTTTCCTTCACCTTCAAGGTCTTCCATACATGACATGAATTACTGGATGAAAATGTTATACACCCCAAAACCAACCAACAAACAAACCAACATAAGAAAACAGCCTGGGACTTATTTGGCATGCAGCCGAGATTTAGTTTAGGTCCACCTCCAGTAGAAATGATTTCTGGGGCCATAATTAACTGCTTGGTTTGTGTGAATCATGCAAAATTATTTTTAACTCACCCCTAGGCCTCAGATGACAAACAACTGTAGTGAAGAAAAGAGGACAAGAATGTAAGCATCCAATTCTCTTTCTACATCGTGTAACTTCAAAAAAATCTAATTCACAGGTTAATAATATATTTCATTTGTGAAGTTGCATTCAAATAAAAAAGAATCTCCAAATTCTGTATTGAGTATAGCATCCCATAAATGGGTCAAGGATATCAAAACGTTTTATTTTGTATTTAGATTACAGTTACATACACAAAGTCTGTGAAAAGATACACATACTGTATGTCCTCAATGTATCTAGCAGCCTGCCTTCATCTCCACAGAGAAACGTTGTTCTCTGCCAGATCCCACCATACACCAGCTCAGCTACAGATCCATCCAGACTGCATAGACACTCACTGTACCTACTCCAGCACAGCCAGGGGTGTAATGGGCCCCCCATTCTTTAAACAAATAATCTCACTTCTTAAATAGCAGGCATTCATTGATAACATTATACCACACAGCCCCACTAAAAAATAGTACAGCCACAGTCGACTGTAGAGAAGCAGAGTAAAAACTATCCACAACTGAGCTGTTGCCATCACCGTAACTGTGTGCTAAGCAAGTTTTTACCATATATGGTACCAATTCGATTTATTTAATACCAACAATACGTTTGCAAGGGACACAGCCAATTCAAATGAATCAGTCCAAAAGGTCCACAATATTTTACATGATCAAAAGATAGCCCACTCCATGAGGAAAAAAGACTCCACATGCACAGATCTTGACTATAGTTCTGGGAGCAACACAATCAAGATATCCCCTACAGTCAGCTAAAGCCAAGGAGCAGTACTGACAACTTGAACCATCTAAAGGATTGAAAATAAGCAAAACATGTATGTAGTCTTCCACTGTACAAGAAAAATCTGAATTCCTTGGTTCACATCACCGACCATGTCTAGGAGTTTGAAAACATAACATTTTGCTTCAGCATCAATTAGCTGAATAAAGAAATTGCATCATTCTATTCTAGTGATCCACTAAAAACCACCAGTCCCAAAATAATCTAATTCATAGATAAATAATAATTATACATACATGTAGTTTATACAAGGTAACATCAAAGTTACATAACTAATTGTACATAATGTGTATTTCTTGCAGTTCATTCATCAATTTTGATAGTGGAAGACCCACACTTGTTTGATGTCACCAATGTAATTACCCTGTTAACATGTTCTTTACTACAGTAAAGATATACAATATGTTCAAGGGGAAACAAAACATGCTACAAATAAAATAACCTAGGTGTTGGACAGTCTGTTTTCTTCTTAAATATCTTTTATTGCCGGGATATTAAACGAAAACTAACTAGCTCCACAAATGTTTCAGGACGACTCCTTGTTTCAGCAAGGATCTCTAAAGTTTCAAACAAAGGAGGAGGACCATTTCTCAGGTCATCCCTCTGTATCTTTTGTCTTCTCATCTTCCTTGGGCGGCTCTTCCTGCTCTGCAGTTCCCTGAGACTCCTCTTTCCGGGCCTCCTCCACCTTCTCAGTCTCCTCCTCCTTCTGAGACTCCTCCCTCTGAGCCTCCACCTGACTGGGTTCCTCCTGGGGGGCTTCCGAGGGAGGAGCAGGATCAGGAGCAGGATCAGGAGCAGGATCCGGAGCAGGTGCCTCCTCTCTGGGGGGACTGGCTGGAGCTGCTGGGCTCTTTGGAGCTGGGCTCTCAGCAGCCTCCGCTTCCACAGGGGCTCCATGCTCCTCACAGGGCTCAGCTGGCGGCTCCTCCCTCTCCTCTGGGGGGGCACAGGCAGCGCCCTCCTCCTTCACCTCAGGGAACGTCTCCTCAGGGTACAGCAGCTTCAGCTGCTCCTCAAAGTAATTCTCCAGGTTGACGCCTACACTTGCCATCTCATTGTCCTCCTGCAAGCACAAATACAATGGCCATTTTCAGTTGAGCAATGCACAACTACACACAACAGACCACATCTTCATTTTCAGTACAAAAGAATGGTGTAATGAAAAAATCAATACCTTATGAAACTTGGCACAATTTTTAAAGATCAGCCTAATGTCAGCAACAAAGTCTCCAGGCCTCTTGTAAGATGGACTCTGCTTGAACTCCAGTTTACTCCTCACAACTGACAGGTCCATGGGTGATTTGATGATGTCATTATATTCAGGCATGGTCTTCAAAGAGAACAGAGAAACGCAGTCAGTGAAAGTGAACACAGGAGCATGGGAAACTGAATGAGGCCAAGTTTTACAACTCCAAGTTCTCTTACCGATGGTGAAACTGGATCCTGGAAGTCAGTACTGAGCTCATTGCAATAAAGACGAAGTAATAATCTTTCACACTTCTGTAAGATCATGGAAAAGATTAGTTATACACAACTTGGTCAAATGAACTGCATTTTGAAAAGTCAAATATGAGAGAGGTGTTTAAAACTATTGGGAAGAGGTGAATTGGATGTACCCTTTTATCTACTGCAGTTAGCTCTTCTGAATCAGGCTCCTCTTTCACAGCTTTTGGGACTTCTGCCGTGTCGTACTCCATCTCAGGTGTGCTCAGGTCCCGGCAAAATGAACAAAACCACTCCCCACTGTAACAAGCAAACGTAGTGAGTGAGTGGCTGTTTCTGAAAATGCCTACTACTTGACTGCTACATACTGCTCGTCTACTGATCTCTACAGACAGCAGCGTGTAGCATGCAGTACATTGCAAATTTCAAAGGAGTAGTGAGGTGCTCAATTAACTTTGAGTCAGGTAGAGCACCTGTAGTCCATTAATTAATGAGGTTCTGGTCTTCTGCTGCTTGCATACCATGCTGCATACTGGGGAGTAGTATTGATGTTCTGCAAGCACGTCATCGTTACCACGTGATCTATCATCTTGGACGGCGGGAGTACATTTACAACCTGTGCAGCGAAGTATAAAATATTCTCCTGTGGCTTTGTTATTTTATCTGTTGCAACAATTTGAATATGGTAGTAACAGTATACCGGCTGTGATATCGTCCAAGTGATTTGGCGATGGTCAGAAGGCAAGTTATGAATAAAAGACGATAAAAATGACTGATTAACGCATTTGAGTCTATAGCAACTGGTGTTGCTATGGGAAAAATCGGGTGTGTGCATGTCAAAACGATCGCTAAAATACTACTAAACTTTTAGGTAATGAATTGAAGGATATTTATATGAATCTTCAAGAAGTTCATTTATTCAAGAAATGTAAGCAATAGACTTAAAAAGGCGTATATCCTACTGAAATCAGTGACTGCTGGAAGCGTCTCATTGAAACTCACTTAGTGATAGCCAAGTTTGCCGTCCACAGCCGTGGCGGGAACTATTAATACGTCACTTGCAGAACATCAATATGAGGCTCAGCCACTCAAGTAAAGCACCTGCAGCCAATTAATTAATTGTGGGAAACAGTAGTGTGTGCTGCACTGTGTGTGGGGCACAAGCAGCATGTAGCACATGTAGCATAGCATTATGCCATTATGGAAATGGCCAGTGAGTTGAACTATGTAGTGCCAACAGGTCCACCAGACAGCCTGAGAGTGTAATCCGTACCTGGGAGAAGACTTGAGTGCAGGAATATGGCAGCTGAGATGGAAGACCTTTGGGCACTTGTCACAACAGAGCAGCTCCCCTCCGTTCTGACAGACGGCACACCAGTCCTCATTAGGGTCCTCGTCAGGCTCGGGAGTCTTCTCCGCTTGGGGGTCCTCTCCGGGGGTTTGCTCCTCACCTGGGGGGGACTCCTGCCGAGGGGTCTGGGACTGCACACCTGTGCTGTCTGGCAGGCTAGCTTTTACGCTGGACTGCACCTGAGACAAATGCAGATATTATTAAGAGGAAAACATGCACATGCGCGCGCACACACACACACACACACACACACACACACACACACACACACACACACTTCAAAAGCATTTCACTGCACATTGTACATGGCATAATGGTATGTGACCAATAACATTTCATTTGATTTGACACACACACACACACACACACACACACACACACACACACCAAACACACATACACAGAACGCTATCCAGACTTTACATGACTGACATGAATTTGGCAGATATATTCAATGGCCAAAATACAGTAATTTCCAACATTATCAACCACTGCAAAAGTGTCTGCCAAACTTTCTGCCAAAAGTACTTACAAAGCGGACTTCATCATCATCCTCTGGCTCATCCTTGATGACAATGACGGGTCCTGGGGATGACCTCCGCCTTCTCTTAGCCGAGGACGTGGAGGGGCCGTTCTGCTGAGGCTCGCTACGCTTCCAAGAAACAGTCCTGCAAAATCATCAAATCAACTCAGTCAGCTCATTCCGCATAGCTATGATTTAAAAAATGTGAATGGTAGCTTATTTGAAGAGTTAAGCTCTTCTGCGTAAAAAGCTGCACATAGTGTTGCTGTGTCAGTTACCCACCCTGTCTTTCCTTCAGCAGAGTTTGACGTTGACAAGGGAGAACTTTGATGACCTTGTGCTGGAAATGAATGAATGAATGATATTAGAGCAAGATCCTCTCACCATATTTGTACAATAACTCAATGTCTAAATGATTCCATGGAACATTATGAGGCCATTAAGGTGGAAGGTACCATTTCTATCCGTAACAGTGGATGGGACGGGATTGGGAAAGTGGTGCCTGGGCATGGACATTGACATGGGGCCTGGAGGATCAGGTCTTCTGTTTAGGTGAATAGGGTCCATTAAATTTCTCTGCAAAAGACATTGGCAATATAATAAGTCAGTCAGACATCAACATCTCTAAACAGTATGACCAAAAGATCACTAAAGGCACTGTCCATGAATCGGCATCCATCACCAACATTATTCACTTTCAATTCTTCGCCATTCATTCAGTTCTTCAAACAAAAGCAGCACCCACCTGATGCAGAGAAGGTTGATTGGGATGGTGTCCACCTCCGGAAGGAGGTACGTTATGGGAATATCGAGGTCCACCCTGGAGCACATCCATGTGTTTAGGTGGGAAATTGGAGGAGCTGGGGGAGTTGATCATTGCTCTTAGAGTCTGTGGGAAAGAGCATTTCACAGAACTCAGTCAGACAGATAAGGGAAAGTGCTTTTCCTCCAGCTAAGGCAGTGTTTCTCAAACTGTGGGGTGGGCACATGACAGGTGGGGCGTGAGACATCTCTTTGCCCCCCGAATTCACAGTTATTCGTCAGATATACACATTTGACAGTAAATTGAGCTTTCCAATGGTGTTATTTGCTACTTGGTGTGATGAAGGGTTTGAGAGAAATTTGGCTTGGAATTAGTAACATGAAAATTCTAACATTAACAAAAATCCTTTACTCTCAAAGTATTTCTCACAGAGATATTGTGCGCAAATTGAGCCTTCCAGGTGGGGCATGAAAATTCTCTGCCTTCTTAAGTGGGGAATGGCAGAAAAAGTTTGAGAACTACTGAGCTAAGGAAATAAGAACACTTACTTGAGGGGGAAAGCCTGTGTTTTGCATCATGGCTGTGGGACTGCGGGTGTTTGGCTGCGGAGCGCTGTATCGTCGGCCCTGTGGAGCCATGCCGGGGTGTGTCTGTGAGGGAGAGCCCCCCTGCATGGGCCTGGGTGGGTGTGGTCCCGGCAGCCGCACGTTGGGATACCAGGACCAATGGTTGGGTGGGGGTTGGCGGTTGGGGTGCTGGGCCAGCTTCTCCACCTGCATCTGGAGCTGGGCCAGTGTGCTCTGCCGCTGCTGGGCAGAGCCACCAGGAAAGCCCCCAGGGGGCCCCTCAGCTCTGGGGCCAGGATGGTTAGGGTGGTTAGGATGGTTGGGGTGGTTAGGATGGTTAGGGTGGTTGGGGTGGTTTGGGTGGTTAGGGTGGTTGGGCTGATTGGGGAACATCTGCATCCCGCCTGGTTGATGTCCTGGAACTTTCTCCATGACCAGAGAACCTGGGCAGAAAAAAAACAACCAGAAAAGTAAACTTGTGTGTTCTAATTTAGTGCAAATGTTCATGTGCTTTAAAGATGACTTTTTCTTTACCAAGATCAACGTTGGAGGCCCAGAAGCTTGAGCGGCACTGGAAGCGCACACTGCTCTGGGGAACATAGGAGGCGCTGCACTTCGCCCGCATGAGGTATTGGATCTGACAGAGAATCTAAAAAAAAAAAAAACAGTAGAGATAAATGATATATTCCTGCATTGGCCAGAGGCACCAGACAAAAGACAAAGGGTTAAGAAGCTATGACAGCGCTGCCTTCATACCAGTCTTTTGCAGTACAAGAGAGCCGTTCCACTGTTGATGGCGGTGGCCCACTTGGTAAAGGAGATGACGTGATCCAGGTGCTTTGAGAGGGAAGAGACATCCTCTTGCTGTTTCTTGAGTGCAGTCTCATGATCCTTGGTGAGAGCCTAGGTTATCATCAGATGATTATAATATGTTGAGTACCACCACCTTACATTGTATTTGTACTTATTGCAGATCAGCAAGCTGCTATTGATATTTTCTACATTTTGCTTCACAACACCAGTAAGACACACCTCAAGTTGATTCACCAGTATTTTCCCTTTTCTATTAATCTCCATGATGAGATTACAAATGGACTTCTTAATCTCAGTGGTGACAGCTTTTCGGTTCTCGTCAACCTGTTGGAGACTGCATGACAGTATATTCTTGTCAGAGAATGTTTACAAAAGCTAGACTATAAATTGCATGCTACTGCTTGAAAACATCTCAGTCTTACCCATTGCTGATTGCATTGGAGACGTCTTCAATGGCTTTTCTTTTGTCTTGTAGCTGTCGGGTCATGTTCTCCAAGTGCTCCCTGTGATTTCTGTAAGCATCTTCTAAAAACTGATAACTAGAAGAGAAAAATTGAAACAATTTATAAACATGTATTTTTGCCAAAAACTGGGCAGAGAGTGATAGCGTTTTGTAATCTACATGCAATTACACAGTAATAGCATTACTTGTGATCCTTATGTTTGAGCAACTGACAGTCCCGACACGTTAGACGATCACATGTCTCACAGAAGAGTTTCAAAGGCTCCTGCTTGTGAATATCACAAAACACAGGCTTCTGGGTGGAGAGTCCCACTGCTTCTGTAAAAAATGTAAAAATAAGTAATCAATAATATACGAACAAGCTGTTTACATAAAACAGACATCTGCTACTCACCCTTACCAACAGTTCTATTAAAATTAATAATGATCTGATTGGCAAGAATAAAACAGGTACCATAAGAACAGTACCTGGGGACATTTCTTCTTTCTGTCGAATGGTGTGGTCGCGGGTGAACTTCACTCGCTGATGAGCTTCAATGCAGGTGACGCAGAGAAACTCTACACATTCAACACAATAGCCAGTTGCCTCTGTGTTGTCTTCACAGCTCATACACACCTGCAGAGACACAAGTCAAACGTATGTACTTAGACCACAACTTCCATTCATGTTGATATGAACCCTGGTCACAGTAAGACTATTTTCCAGGAAATAGCAAAGCCTCTGTACAGTTGTAGTGTAGGAGAATCATACAGTGATAACTGCAGACCCATTCAACATGATTTAATTTTTTGACAGTTCCAAAGAGTCCAAAAGGTGCCATGGCCTCCTATGTTCCTGCTCACCTGACTTGTCTTCTCAACTGTACTGCTTGGCACTTCCATTGAGTCTTTCACAAAGAAGTTCTCTAAAACTTCCACCTCCATGCATTCCTGATGGCAAACTGGACAACGAATCACATTGACTAAAAGAGAGACAGAGAGAGGGATAGTGTCAGAAAGAGAGAGATGGGGGGGGGGGGGGCGTGATTCAGTATAGAAACATCAACACCAGCTGTTCCAAACTTGACCAACTGAAAGTTTCTATTCAACATTTGAACATAAAATTGAAGCATAATAGCCTATATTACGGTTGCTAATTAGCCTAACGTTAACATCCACACGAGTAACCCAAGTCAATCCGCTTGGAAAGTTTACAGTCCACGCAGTGCGATTCATTAACGTTAACATTATAATATTAACGTTAGCATCCAGATGCCAGATGTGTAGCCTACATTGTCAATGTTAGCGGGTGCGTTGCAGGAAATTAAAAAGTCAAGCCAACAAACAAAACAAGTTTACTTACGCGGTTTGGATGGATCTTCGACATGAAGTTGATGGTTGGCCATCATTTGGCTTGAATACAAAAAGTTCCTTGATGGAGCTGGCAAGCATTTCTTGCAAAAAGAGTGGAGACATGGTAGAAGCTTGGGTTCTCTGCTATGGAAATTCAGCTTGCAAATGGGACAACAGTCCATTAAACTATGCGTACTTTGAGCCTTCTCACTTTCCTCTTGGACAGGCATGCTTTCCGCCTCATTTTCGACAATAATAACAATATCGTCAGGTTCCACTTTTTCTGCACTCTCGTCCATGACTGCAACAAATGACTGGGTTTAACGATATCTCAGGTTGATGCAGCTGTTGGAACGCCAAAGGGGAAATCAGATCGGATTTCGTGACCTCTCCAGAGAGCTTCTATTTTGTTGCCATCACATCGGAGTTTCCTTTAGCGCCAGAAAGGCAGGGGCACAACACCCACTTGCGAAAAAACATATATGTATGTATCATCCACTGATTATCTGAGTAACTCATACACGGCAGTTGTACTGTTGACAGTAAAACAAAACGCACCAAGAGCTAGCTTAAGCTAGCGTTAGCCAGCAAGCTATTCTTAAAGATATAGAACAAGCATCAGAAAACCATAACCTATTTTATTGTACGGACCAATAGTCATATAATATAGCACGACAAGCGTATGTTATAAATATGGTTGTCTGCACTACACCAGGCATCTTATTAGCTGCTTGCTAGGCCTCCTAGTGACTTTTCACGGTCCCCTCAATACATACGGCGCATAATGGGCCTTTTTTACCCACTTCTCCCAGCAGGGAACATCAGGCTACAGTAAGCGAAAGAGACCAATCTTATCCAATACAGATAAAACGCGATTTAAAAAACGGACTCCAGCTGGCAAGTTAGTGGCAATTGGACATTATTCCCTTGAATGTATCGGTGTCAAATACATACACGTTAAAACAAATCCATAGAAAACTCTAGAATGTTAAAAATAATAATAATAATAATAATAATAATAATAATAATAATAATAATAATAATAATAACATAAAAAAGTAATGCACACCCAGGTAAGATGTTTAATCGAGATGTAGATGAATTTGGAATCTGATCCTGGAGAGAACATAAAATCACAGCGAGAACAAAACGCTACTAAATAAAATTACCCAAAATCTATTTTGGTTAGGATGTTTAGGAAGTGTTACCTTTGACCCCAGAGAGAACGCGTCATCCTCACAACAATATCAATGCGCCGTTTCATTTCATTCAAGATGTGAACAGCTGCAGCCAAAAAAATATAGATATGCAAAAATAGATTTTTGCGAAAATTGAGAGGACAAATTATGCTTAAAAATAAATACATGTGATCATTTAATCTTTAATATATCCCACAAAGTTTCAAAGTATCAACAAGGCTGACGCTCATTACGGAAGAAAAATGTGAGAAAAAAAGTGCGTTGTATTTCGATGGTTGTGATTCGGTTTCAGCATAGAGATGGGAAGTACTTGTGACTAGCATGTTTATTTATTTGCTGTTGAACTAGTTTATCACCCTGAAGATTAACGTACACATCACACCTGGGATAATCTGGGACATGAGCTCTCATTTGGACAAAACAAAATAGCCCCCTTCAATCAACTGGATATCGTTTGCAATCGCTTGCTATCGATTTGTCTTCAGTTGCTACAGGATTGTCTACGAAGTCAGAACAGGCAGTTAGCAAGATTTGGCTAACATTAATCGAAGGACACGAAGCAGATGTTAAGGACGAACCAGATCGCTGAAGAAACGCAATAGGTTGCCTTGGACTGCTTTGTTACTTGAGTTTGTACTTGCACATCTACTCGACGCGTCGAGTTATTGCACTTGAGAAATGTTTTGGCTGCAAGTAAGCTAACAAACGTAAACACTTGTTAGCTGCACATAGCTAGCCTACCTACGAAGTTTTCAATGAATGGACAGTCTGGGTACTTGACCAAGGCAGCATTGTGTTCTTGGTCCCAAGTAAAACGTTTATGACTGTCTCAAATATATATTCTGACAAGGCATCGGCGGGATTTAGTCATATCTTGCAGTGTTTACCAGGACATGATGAGGATGCATCTTGAGGAACCGTGGGGAATATCTCAAGCTAACATGGATTCTGTGGCTAACAACAATAACGCAAATTTGGTTTGGATTGCTTGTTAGTTGACAACCTGGATGAATCGAAGGACGTCTGGATCTATTGGGAAGTCCGACAACAACTTGAGTGCAGTTCAATCTTAAACTCCCAGTTATATATTTCCCTTCGGCTGAATTAAATATTTAGCTATTGTAATGCATTTATTGTCCATGGCTACGGTCTCGGTCTTGCCCTGTGCCTCAGGTAACGTTAGCTAACTCGGATCAACCTATTGCGCAGGGGAGTGGTTGTGTGGATTCTTCGGCCTGCAGTTTCCTTGTTATGAAATAGGGCCTTAAAAATTCACTTTTTAAAGACGATTTTTTGTTTGTCTTGACTAAATTGGACTTATGTTTCGGGAAAATATCAGACATACAAACGACCTTTTTTTTGAAGGTGTCACAAACATGACGTGAGCTGCAGTATTACAAACAAGGCGCCTGTGGGACTGATGACAAATCATGACATTCTGCGAACACAAACCATTTTGAGTTCATTGTTGAAAATAATCATGAGCAAAGACTTGGGATTGTTTTATTAGTTTTACCCAGATACTAAAGCCTATTACCGTCACGTCATTGTTAATGTTTGGTTGATCAGATTCCCCTAAACCTCAACATCATGTCCATGTACGCCGAATTTGTACCTCCCCCGGAATGCCCTGTTTTTGAGCCGAGTTGGGAAGATTTTTCAGATCCTTTAGGATTCATTAATAAGATTCGCCCCATCGCTGAGAAAACTGGGATTTGCAAAATTCGACCTCCAGTGGTAAGATTTTATTAAAAATATACGTAGACAATGGGATTATGTTAGGCCTACTTAAGTGTTCTTGGAAACGCTTTTGCTTCATAATCGTCATTCTGTGTCGACTGACATTAGTTTCATCGGTTATGACCACTATTTGTGTAGAATCGCCTAGCTAACCCACATCCAAAAAAAAAAAAAAAAAACAGAGGTCGAAGAGGATGTTTCTTGCGTACGTAACTTGGTTTGTTTGTGGCGAAGTCGACGTCTTTTTAGAATGCATCCTAATGTGTCTGTATTCTATGATGATTACGCAGGTATTCAGTGATTTTACTCATGTTTTTCATGCTAAACACATTCTTAAAATTCATTAACTCATGGTTCAGCTCATAAAGCTATGAACGCTGGTAGTCCAGGCCATTTTGTTATCCTGATAAGCAGGCCTAAATCTGCCGCTTGTCACCTATACCTCAAGTTGTTTGAGGTTTTTGTATACATATATTTATGCTTTGCATTTTTTATGCTTTGCATATTTATGCTCTGTATTACTGACTTTATGAACGTGGGCCCAAAATGAAGCATAGGTCAACTATAGACACTGTCAATGCAGTAATTTATATAGCCTATTAGGTGAACAGGTAAACTTGTTTGATGAAATCTGTAGCATGTTAAATGTATACAGTAATTGGTCTAACAACACATTCATCATGTTGCTATGACCAAGACCAAGTTATTTATGTCTGTGCCTTCTGTAGGATTGGCAGCCTCCATTTGCCTGTGATGTGAGAAATTTCCGCTTTACACCAAGAGTACAGAGGCTCAATGAACTTGAGGTAATGAAATGATGACCCCGTGAAGTAATGATAATGAGTTGATATACTGTATATTATTTTTCATACTCACTTTAAATCAGTTGTAGTAGTTTTTTTCCTTCTCAGAGAATTGTTTCATTTTAATTTTGTTTTAGACTTTTTCAGGTAACATGACAAAAGCACCTGTAGAGAGATTTAAAAGTGATATGATGCATAGTTTAGACAGAATATATCAAGTATTTGGTTTGTGCGCAAGTCATGAAAACTCATTTAGATTGACATCAATCAATTTTGCCATATTCCAGTTCCTGGCGCATACCGATTATTGTCAGTATTCCCTTAAAAACCGAAATACTACCTGGTTGTTAACTGCTGTAATTGATGCCTACACTGTACTTCTTCCATTATTCTGCAGGCACTCACCAGGGTAAAACTCAATTTTTTGGATCAGATTGCAAAGTTTTGGGAGCTTCAGGGCTGCAGACTAAGGTTCCCTCATGTGGAGAAGAAAATCCTGGATTTGTATTTGCTCAGCAAGGTCAGAATACATGCTTCTACCTCAGAGCTCTTCATAGTCTATCATTAAATTATACACAGAATAACATTATGTGGAATATTATATATGGAAAATTAAGTGTTGTTTCAAGCCAAGGCTGTCCACTGGTTGACGTGATGAATTGCATGTCTGTTTGGCTCATGCAGATAGTTACAGCGGAAGGTGGTTTTGACATAGTGTGTAAGGAGAAGAGATGGTCGAAGGTGGCCAGTCGAATGGGCTTTCCTTCAGGGAAGGGGACTGGCTCCTTGCTGCGCTCCCACTTTGAGAAGATCCTTTACCCTTATGAGCTCTTCCAGTCAGGAGCCTCGCTCACTGTAAGTCTCCTCTGACTAACTGCATGCATGCAAGTTTATTTATCTATTTTTAAAAAACAAATAAATAAACTCCTTGGGTCCCTCTTTGGATCAGATTTTATTTTGGAATACAGGTAGCTCACTCATTTGGTCCTCTCCTCCCTACACTAGATCTTTTAAAGTTACTTTGTTGCAATTGTTGCTCACCAGCCATCTGCTTTACAAATGTCCTTTACAAATGTCCATCTTAAATGTTTCAGGCAGTAAATTAAAAAATAAAAAAGTTTGTGCTCATGTGAAGACCCGTGTTTGATGAGAAATGATGGTGTGTGGGTTGCCCAGGGCATTCAGAGGCTGTATGAGGAGGGCGAGGAGGCAGATGAGCAGGATGAAGGCATCGAGGGTGGAGCTGAGGAGGAGGAAGAGGAGGAGGAGGAGCGGGAGAAGGAGTGTAGGGAACGCGAGGGCCTGTGTGAGCGGCCTCAGAACAAGGACCAGCCTACAGCCGAGAGACGCTCCCGCCGGCTCAAGTCTGAGGTGAGCACAGAGGATGATGACAACACTGTGAGTCTCCAATACTTTTTGTCAACCATCCTGTCAATTATGAGTGAACTTTGACCTGTTTTATAACTTGCTTCCCAAATACAAGGAAGTGTTTATTAAGATTGGCAGCCTTTGCCTTGCACCATATCAGAGACTGAGACCTTATTCTGTTGTGTCTGTGATCACCCTGGTCGTCATAGGGCCACATGATTGGAGTAATAGCATTATCCTTTTCTGTTGTGTAACACTCGGCATGGCTTATTCTGCCATGCAAGCTTCCCTGCAGTCATGCAGCCAAGAGTAGGCCTAACTTCATTTCAAATGCAGTGTGTTTGGTGTATGTGTGTGTGTGTGACACAGCAGTCTGAATTACCTTTTGATATGTTCCTCCTCCACCTTGTGAGGGGGGTCTTCAGTGTTGCCTTGTTAGGGTTGTTTTAGTGTCCACATGGCTTACCTTCCTAGCTCAAGTGCTGCCTTTCATTCTTACATGATACTATTTTATAGGGCAGAACTTTTTTTATTTTATTATTATTATTTTTTTTTACGGTTTTCATCCAGAAACTTTTCCTTTTTCTTTGCAGCGTGAAAACAAGGAACCCAAAAACTTGCAGGTTTTTGGCAGCAGTCCCAAGATGGGGGGTTTAGAGATTGTTTTATCTGGTAAGATTTACACAAACACACTCACACACTCTGTTCACTCTGAGTATAAGGGACCGGGTGGGATGTGATTAGGCCTGCTTCCTCTGAAAACAAATCTAGAGAATGTGTTAAATGAATTGATTCATAGATAAAGGAAATGCCTTGTAGGCATCAGTGTTTGCTTCGCTCTTCACTTTCTCATCCACACAAGTTCACTTTGCTGTTTCTGTTTGCTCCAAAGATGATGCATTCCTCAAAAAGCAACGGCATCTCAAGGCACAGGCCTTTGCCATCAAAATGCGTCCTCGCAAAGAAACGTTGGAAGTCAACTTTGTAAGTATCTCTCCTTTGTCTCATTTCTCTGATAAGTCTTTTAGTTGAGCTTAAATTCTTGCAATAAAGTCTTTTGAAGCATAGGTTTCAAAATATCTATGTTGTGCATTGCATACTGCATTGTTATTATAGAGCTGATACACCCCTGGCTAGTCAAATTATGGTAATGTGGCAGGAATATGGATATTGCTACAGAAGAGATGCAACATTAATTCTGTGTTTGTGAATGATGCCCACTTCATTAGTTTACCTGCAGGAGCTAATTAAGTATAAAACGAAACGAAAACAAAACTGTATTGTTGCTGTTAGTCTACAAGCCCAACTTGTTCATCCACATACTTGCAGCATGTAGTCTTGGGATGGCACTGTGGTAACACACATTAAACTTTAATTACCTTTGCCTTCAGGGTAATATGTAGCCATAGTAACCAATCCTCCAATGGAAAAGATATTGAGGCTGTCATTAGGGGCCAGTGTGTTGCTGTGCAGTTTGTGCTGAAGGCCAGGCTTGATACGCTTCTATTCCTTGTGTGTTTCTTCCAGATTGATCTGTATTTATGTCTGGTGTGTGGGCGGGGCGACGAGGAGGACCGCCTACTCCTGTGTGACGGCTGTGATGACAGCTACCACACCTTCTGTCTGATCCCACCCCTGCAGGATGTGCCCAAAGGAGACTGGCGCTGCCCAAAGTGTGTGGCAGAGGTATGGAGTGTCCCCGTGCGCGCACACACACACACACACACACACACACACACACACACACACACACACACACACACACAGCAGAAAGTCTTACATGGTGACTGACAGTGAAGTCAAGCTGTAGAAGTTGGCACTATTCTGATCTTGTGCGTTTGGACCGTTTCCAGGAATGCAGTAAGCCAAGGGAGGCCTTTGGCTTTGAGCAAGCCGTGCGAGAGTACACCTTACAAAGCTTTGGAGAAATGGCCGACCACTTCAAGTCCGACTACTTCAATATGCCTGTGCACGTGAGTGTTCATATCAGTGGGAAACTTTGATTTGACTGGAATGGGTTCAGGTGTACTTGCTGACTGGGAGCAGAGAGTGTGGGTGTGTGTGTGTGTGTGTGTAGCCCGGTTTTGTCTGAGTGTGTTCTTTCTTTCCTGTCTGGCCCCTCCAGATGGTCCCCACAGAGCTGGTGGAGAAGGAGTTCTGGAGGCTTGTGAGCAGCATTGAGGAGGATGTGATCGTGGAGTACGGGGCTGATATCAGCTCTAAGGACGTGGGCAGTGGATTCCCTGTCAGAGACGGCAAGAGGAGACTGTTGGGAGATGAGGAGGTAAATATGTCAGACCTTCATGTCTCTGTGATCTCGGACAAAAGGGCTATGGGTTAATTCACCCAGGATTTCTCAATTTCTGTAGTCATAAACGACATTAAAGTACATTAAATTTAAGAGACGAGAAGAGCAAGTTTGATTATGGCTCTGTCTCTGCAGGAGTATGCCAACTCTGGCTGGAACCTCAACAACATGCCAGTGTTGGAGCAGTCGGTCCTCACCCACATTAACGTGGACATCTCTGGGATGAAGGTGCCCTGGCTGTACGTGGGCATGTGTTTCTCCTCTTTCTGTTGGCACATTGAGGACCACTGGAGCTACTCCATCAACTTCCTGCACTGGTGAGTAGAGCACAGGCTACTGGGGCCTCCTCCACCTCTGGACTGGAGAATCACTCAGACTTGTGTTGTGGTACGTGTTTGTTTAGGAGCTAAAGGCT
Source organism: Sardinella longiceps (assembly GCA_027497455.2). Lineage (NCBI taxonomy): Eukaryota > Metazoa > Chordata > Actinopteri > Clupeiformes > Clupeidae > Sardinella > Sardinella longiceps. The sequence goes on from JAODXP020000026.1 coordinate 1,157,490, forward strand.
GTCTTGTATGACAAGCCTGATGTCCTCCCCTCCTCTCCTCCTGTTGTGTGTGTGTGTGTGTGTGTGTGTGTGTGTGTGTGTGTGTGTGTGTGTGTGTGTGTGTGTGTGTGTGTGTGTGTACCAGGGGTGAACCAAAGACGTGGTACGGTGTTCCGGCTCACGCAGCGGAGCAGCTGGAGGCGGTGATGAAGAAGCTGGCTCCGGAGCTCTTCGACTCCCAGCCCGACCTGCTGCACCAGCTTGTCACAATCATGAATCCCAACATTCTCATGGAGCACGGCGTTCCTGTAAGTCTCACCCGCAGATGCGCAGATGGATGTGTGTGTGTTTTTGTGTTTGTGTGGTTGTGTGTTTGTGTGGTGTTGTGTTGGTGTTTTGCCCATGTAGCTTGTGTTGCAGTACTGTTCCCTAGTCTAATCAGTCTCGCTTTACAGGTGTTCCGGACCAATCAGTGCGCTGGGGAGTTTGTGGTGACCTTCCCAAGGGCGTACCACAGCGGCTTCAATCAGGGTTACAACTTCGCCGAGGCAGTCAACTTCTGCACAGCAGACTGGGTATGTGTGTGTGTGTGTGGATGGTGGATATTTGAGTATTCACATTGAACTGGAAATCCCAGAAGGCTTGACACTGTGCATCTGTGGAGCCAATGGAAGCATCTGGGAAGATATTTATGGAAGTCAGTGGTCCCAGTTTGTTTGTTTGATCCCAATCCTGTTGTGGTTCGTTTCAGTTGCCTATGGGGCGTCAGTGTGTGGCCCACTACCGCCGCCTTCACCGCTACTGCGTCTTCTCCCACGAGGAGCTGCTGTGCAAGATGGCGGCCGACCCAGACAGCCTGGATGTGGAGCTGGCAGCGGCGGTGGTGCGGGAGCTGGGGGAGGTGATGGAGGAGGAGACCAGACTCAGACAGGCTGTGCAGGAAATGGTGAGCCAAGCCTGGGGGGATTTGGTGGCTCTTGGTTTATTTGAATTTCCTCTCGGGAACAGACGGTTTAAAACTACTGAACATGTTCACATGTTCTCATTTCACAGCACTTTCCATCCACACAGTATTACATTAGCTTCCTACAGTCATTTATTTCTTTAGTTAGACTTAATGACGGTTTTGTATGTATAGTAGAACATTTATGTACTTACTGCTGTTGAAAGCATGGAGGAAATGTATTGAAATGCTCTGTTTTTGAAGAGAACCACAGTCTTAGTGTGTGCTTGTGGTGTTTGCCTGCAGGGGGTGCTGTCCTGTGAGCAGGAGGTGTTTGAGCTGGTCCCAGACGACGAGCGGCAGTGCCACCAGTGTAAGACCACCTGCTTCCTGTCCGCGCTCACCTGCTCCTGTAGCCCAGAGCGCCTGGTCTGCCTGCACCACATCACTGACCTCTGTGACTGCCCCCTGGGCAACAAGTGTCTACGGTAAGACATCCAACATCCAACACCCCCCTCCCTGGCAAATTTTTCTATATACAGTACAGACCAAAGGTTTGGACACACTTTCCCATTCAATCATGACTATTTAGTTTGTGGATTGTCACTGAAGGCAACAAACATATGAATGACCATGTGGAATTATGTACTTGTGTGAAGTGTGAAATAACTGAAATTATGTCTTATATTTTTGTTTCTTCAAAGTATCCACCCTTTGCTCTGATTACTGCTTTGCACTCTTTGCAGTATCTCGATGAGTCACCTGAAATGGTTTTCCAACTGTCTTGAACAGTTATTCGTTCCCAGAGATGCTTAGAATTTGTTGGCTCTTTTGCCTTCTCTCTGTGGTCCAGCTCACCCCAAACCATCTTGATCGGGTTCAGGTCCAAAAGTGTGTCAAAACTCAACACTTTTTTTGTTTAGTACATAATTTCATATGCGTTCATTCATAGTTGTGATGCCTTTTGTGAGAATCTACTATGTCAATCCGTGGAAATAAACTTTTGGTCTGTACTGTACTTGGCTCACATAGTGTCTGTGGTCTGTGAGTTGTAGAGAGTAGTGATGACTTTGTGTGTTTCTGTTTGTGTTGGTGCTTCAGGTACAGGTACGATTTGGAGGAGTTCCCCTCCATGCTGTACGGGGTGAAGTCCAGGGCCCAGTCCTATGACACGTGGGCCAAGAGGGTCTCTGAGGCGCTGGCTGCAGATCACAAGAACAAGAAAGGTGAGTCTGACAGATGCAGCTGTAGTTTATGTACACATGCAGTATTTCTTTCTTTCTTTGGAGAGAATTTGGCTTGATATTTGCACACTAGATTACCCAGTTGTGTGGGTGTGCTCTGCTCTTTTAGCTCAGTGCCTAAGGATGATTAGACACTTTGATCCTCCCTTCACTTCTTTGCTTTTGTTGTTGTTGTGTGTGTGTGTGTGTGTGTGTGTGTGTGTTTGTGTGTGCGTGCCTGTATCTGTGTGTAGACCTGATTGAGCTGAAGGTGATGCTGGAGGATGCGGAGGACAGGAAGTACCCTGAGAATAATCTGTTCCGGCAGCTGCGGGAGATGGTGAAGGAGGCGGAGACGTGCTCCTCAGTGGCCCAGCTCTTACTCAGCCACAAGCAGAGGCACAAGTCAGTTGCCTTCCCTCCATACAGCCATTTGTTACAAGCTCATCCTAGAGGGATTCATTTAAGTGTCTCTGGCATCCATTTCTCTGAATTTGATTTGTTTGTCTTTGTGAGCAGGCAGCGGCCGGAGGTGAGCCGCACGCGCAGCAAGCTGACGGTGGAGGAGTTGAAGGCGTTTGTGGAGCAGCTGTTCCGCCTGCCCTGTCTGATTAGCCAGGCTCGCCAGGTGCAGGTCAGTCTGCAGGGCCCACACACACACACACACACACACACACACACACACACACACACGGCAGATACATATTACGCATGACACTCCCACTGACGCACATGGCAGACCCAGCCCTGGGAAATGTTTGCCAATCAAGATTTCTTGATTTTATCTCATTATACTCGTGTAAGAGAATCAGATTGGATTTGGCTCCATAATATTTCAACAGAAGATAATAATGGCAGGAACAGATGTGTGTAAGAGATGGAGGGAGAGGGATGGGGAGCATGTGACGATATGTGAGTGTGTGTATGTTAAGTATACTTCTATAAGTGTGAAGTAAACTAAGAAGCTAACTGATCTGTGGTCTTCAGGAACTCTTGGAGAACGTGGAGGAGTTTCACGAGCGTGCTCAGGAGGCCCTGGCGGACGAGACGCCCGACTCGTCCAAGCTGCAGGCGCTGCTGGACCTGGGGGCGGGGCTAGACGTGGAGCTGCCGGAGCTTCCGCGGCTCAAGCAGGAGCTGCAGCAGGCGCGCTGGCTGGACGAGGTGCGTCTGACGCTGGCCGAGCCGCAGCGCGTCACCCTGGAGCTCATGAAGAGGCTCATCGACTCGGGGGTGGGGCTAGCGCCGCACCACGCCGTGGAGAAGGCCATGGCCGAGCTGCAGGAGATCCTCACCGTGTCCGAGCGCTGGGAGGATAAGGCTCGGGCCTGCCTACAGGCCAGGTAAGGCCCCGCACAGGTGTAACTTGACTACAGGCCAGGTAGAGCCCTGCATAGATGTGACATAACTACAGGCCAGGTAAGGCCCTGTAGCTGTAACATAACTACAGTCTAGGTAGAGCCCTGCACAGGTGTGACATAACTACAGGCCAGGTAGAGTCCTAACTACAGTCTAGGTAGAGACCCGCATAGATGCATGTGACATAACTACAGGCCAGGTAGAGCCCTGTATAGCTTTAACATAACTACAGTCTAGGTAGAGCCCTGCATAGATGTGACATAACTACAGGCCAGGTAAGGCCCCGCATAGGAGAAACATAATGTAATTACAGGCTAGGTAAAGACCGCATAGGTGTGACACAAGTACAGGCCAGGTGAGGTCCTGAAGTGGTAGTGCACAACTACAGGCCTTACATACTGTAGGTGTGACACAACAACAGGCCAGGTTAAACCCTGCATAGGCAGTGTTTCCTGTACATTGACTGACTGGAGCGACCCACCATAATCTGCAATTATGCAATGGATATTAAAAAAAGGAACATCAGCTGCAATCCTTGTGGTTAACTAGCATGTTTGATAGTTAGCTTGGTAATTAGCTAGAGAATTGAAATGGTGACCTAAAAAGCAAATAATAAAAGATAATGTGTTGGACAAATCTATGAATATATCATAATAAATGAACTTGGTTGTTGTTTATGAAGTTGTAGTAACCCCTCAATGTCCACTGCAATCTATTCCCAGGACTTCACCCAGTTCATTGAAAACATCTGAAATGTTATTTGTGCTCCACAGACCACGCCACAGCATGGCAACACTGGAGAGCATTGTGATGGAGGCCAAGAACATTCCGGCATACCTTCCCAATGTGTTAGCACTTAGGGATGCTCTCCTGAAAGCCAAAGAGTGGACCTGTAAAGTAGAAGCCATACAGGTAGCATTCTCTAGCATTGCCTCTCATGGCTATACTCTTCTGTTACTACATTCTCTCTGAGTAGCCAGTGTGTGTTTCATACATCGCCACAGATGTGTTGAGCTGCTGCTTGTCTCTGTGTGTGTGTGGCAGAATGGCAGTAACTATGCCTACCTGGAGCAGCTGGAGAGTCTGCTGGGGAGGGGACGCTCCATCCCCGTGCGTCTGGATCCCCTGCCACAGGTGGAGTCCCAGGTGGCCTCGGCCAGGGGCTGGAGGGAGAGGACGGGCCGCACCTTCCTCAAGAAGAACTCCACCTACACCTTACTGCAGGTGAGTTGACGGCATGTAGGTTAATAAGGGCTTCACTTTTGGGAAATAACACAAATCGCATATGAAATAAATACTGTGCTTAAATAATATATTTTTAATATGTTATTAAAATGAATGGATGGGTCCTGGATATGCATGGATATGCATTAGATGTTACTGCAGGTGAAAATAACACACATGGACGCACAGCGATCTTGAATTCAAATTCATTGGTAGCTTTGTCAACTGCTCCAAAATAGCCAAATAGCCAGAAGCTTGGTAAACAATAACTCAAAATGCGAAATAATGCATAGCAATGCTCGCATTTCATAGATGTGGCTTAAAAAGATCAGAACTTGGGCGAGTCGGGGACAGCCAAGGTGAAGGGCAACATGAAATAGAAGGCAAGATTATTTATTTCAGCAGCAGGATGCTACATTGCTTGTGACAAACTCTATTTCATGGTAGAGTTGACTATTTGAAAGCCAGACGAGCGACCTGATAAGCCTTGATAAGGTGTGGAAAGCTTTAGACGACATTGATTTTGCAAGTTTAGGGTTATACAGTGTCGTAAAAGTCAATGCATACAGCTCCCCCCATCCACATTCTATCCCATTTTGCGGAATGGGGCCAAAGTCCAACTGCACGCCATGCCTCCTATGAATATATTACTACGCTATAAATGAAATATTCTTTATATATGGTATACAGTGTATATGACGTACTATACCATATTATTTGAACATGCATATCAAAATGCACACGTAAGGGAGCTTGTGCAAAAGTTGAGCTGAGAGTGGAGCAATCAGGAAAAATCTGGAAAATGATGACAAGGTCTGATTGTGCCTTGCTAATTGGCGAGGCTAACGGACAAATCCTGAGCCCCTGGAGTAGGTACTGTAGTTGTTTTGCAGCTGCTTGAGTGTGTGTGTGTGTGTGTGTGTGTGTGTGTGTGTTAGGTGCTGAGCCCTCGTGTGGACATTGGCGTGTATGGCAACAGCAAGAGCAAGCGCAAGCGGGCCAAGGAGCTGCTGGAGAAGGAGCGGGCTGGTCTGGAGCTGGAGGGCCTGAGCGACCTGGAGGAGGCGCTGGAGGAGCCCCGAGACCCCGCCTCCGTGGTGGCCGCCTTTAAGGCCAAGGAGCAGAAGGAGGTGGAGGCCATGCACTCGCTGCGGGCCGCCAACCTGGCCAAGATGGCCATGGCCGAGCGCATCGAGGAGGTGAAGTTCTGCCTGTGCCGGCGCACGGCCAGCGGCTTCATGCTGCAGTGCCAGCTGTGCAAGGACTGGTTCCACGGCGCCTGCGTGCCCCTGCCCAAGAGCAGCTCGCAGAGGAAGCTGAGCACCGGCTGGCAGAGTAGCAGCAAGGAGTCCAAGTTCCTGTGCCCGCTGTGCCAGCGCTCGCGGCGCCCGCGCCTGGAGACCATCCTCTCGCTGCTGGTGTCGCTGCAGAAGCTGCCCGTGCGGCTGCCCGAGGGCGAGGCCCTGCAGTGCCTGACGGAGAGGGCCATGAGCTGGCAGGACCGGGCACGGCAGGCGCTGGCCACCGACGAGCTCTCGTCCGCCCTGGCCAAGCTGTCCGTGCTCAGCCAGCGCATGGTGGAGCAGGCCGCCCGCGAGAAAACAGAGAAGATCATCAACGCCGAGCTGCAGAAAGCTGCTGCCAACCCTGACCTGCAGGTGAGACTCCACAAAGTCACCTCTGGGAAACTTCTGTTTCTGCTACTTCTAGTTTATTTGTGTGGATATTCTTTAGATTTATGTGTTAAGATCAATCTATCAATCTGATTGTGTTTCTTCTTTCCCAGGGTCACATTCAGACATTCCAGCAGGCAGGCTTCAGCAGGGCCACCTCACCCAGGCCGTCTCTGGACTACGATGATGAGGAGACGGATTCGGACGAGGACATTCGGGAAACCTATGGCTATGACATGAAGGTACAGACAAACTACCAGTTCTCTCTTAGAGCAGGACTTTGTTTTGGACACCATACTGGCAGGCCGGCTTACACCTTTGCCATTGAGGGTACAGAGAAAATGGCGATGGAGCAAATTAACATCTGAAAATGGGGGAAGTTGTCACAAGCTCTTGCCCCTCTACACTATTTTATCTAGAAGGAAATTAAGGAAATCAACAAAGTATCTCTATCATGATGGTGTCTGTGATCAAGTTAAACCGGTATATTAAAAATGCTGCTTTCAGCACTTTGAGTGGAATTCCAATGTAAAATCACAAAATGCCGGCAATTTAGGTGGTCACCTAAACCTCAACTTCCCAAGCTCTTTACAGTGGCAATTTAACAGTAATGGGAAAGAAATGTATTGGTGCCTTCAGCATGATTAACACTGAAGGAACATTCTCATGTTGTTGTTCTACCTGTCTGTCCCGTAGGACTCTGGGGAGGTGAAGCCCTACCTATTCTGTGATGAAGAGATTCCGGTCAAGTCTGAGGAGGTGGTCAGTCACATGTGGCCAGCCACACCCTCCTTCTGCGCTGAGCATGCCTACTCCTCCGCCTCCAAGTCATGTGCCCAGAGTAAGTACACTCAACTCAACTCAACTCAACACATGCTGTGTGTGCCAAAGTTCTTTTATAGGACACATACTGCTCAAATTTGGGTCAGACACATCTTGGCCAATTACGTTGGTTAGATATTTTTAGTTAAAAAAGAGGTGCAGATACATGTAGGTGACAGAGAGCTGTTGCATAGACCCTGTAGTAGTAATACTAATTTACACAACTTTTAGATATCTAAAATTTATCCATGTTTAACTATGTTAGCTTTGTGACATTGTCATTACATACATACAAAAAAAGAAACAAATTGCATTTCTGAACAACCAAATAAGCTAATTCTTTAGAGGCTTATGTTGGCTTTGCCTTTGGTAAAACTGCCCTGTGAGTGACTGAAGTGTTGTTGTCCAGGTGCAGCCACCCCTCGCAAGCAGCCCAGGAAGACCCCCCTGGTGCCGCGCAGCCTGGAGCCCCCCGTGCTGGAGCTGTCCCCGGCAGCCAAGGCGCAGCTGGAGGAGCTGATGATGGTGGGCGATCTGCTGGAGGTGTCCCTGGACGAGACCCAGCACATCTGGCGCATCCTGCAGGCCACACACCCACCCTCGGAGGAGCGCTTCCTGCAGGTCATGGAGGTAGGGATCGCTGTTTGCTCGCCTCTGGCTGTGGCCACCGGCTCGCCGGCCCGTGGAGCCAGCTGTGGAATCTGTGTCAGTGTCTGAGCAAAACACACAGCAGGCTCACTAAATCAGGCCAGCTTACACAATAACGTAACCTATATAAGTAATTTTATAACTATCCAGCAAGGGTAAACAGCTTTTTGCTTCCCTATTTTGTTTGGGTGTTTATACTTTAATAGAATAGAGTTGTTTTTATATGAGGAGTGAATTCCATTTCCATTTACAACGTCATACAAGTTAACCATTGACACACTGAGAATAAGCTCCAAACTGATACCAAAACATCAAATGAGGAAACCCAATGTTACATCCCTAGTAGTGATGCCTCTGTGTGCTAAACAATAAGCCACAGTCTCCTGACTCCTTCCCTCTGCTTCATAGAGCAAATTGTCCTAGAAATCCAGATGTACCCTAGCGGTAGCAAATAGTTTTGCTCAGCCAGTACGTCTAGTGATGAGCCATAGATCATTTCAGTGCTCAAACCCTCAGTGGTGGGGGACCAATCACAATGCTATTTGTATGTACAAGAGTCATTGGGTGGGCTTAGCATTGTTTGAATTGGCTTGTTCTTTGCTTTGATTGGTTGTAGCCAGAGCCATAGAAAAGGCTTTCTATGAGTCTGGTTGTAGCGCTACCCTATTTTGCCCCTAGGATTGAACCGTGGTCCTTCTTTGTCCTTTGTCGCTAGACTATACATTATATGTCAGGCAAATATGTCCAAATCTATGAATGGACTGTGGAACTTAGGCAGGATCAGTTGAGCTAACAACCTCTCAGAATCTATTCTTCATTCCGGAGCGTGTGCATGTCCGTAATGTTCTCTCCCTCTAATCTCAACAGCCGGAGGACACCCTGATGGAGAAGCCGGTCAAGCTGAAGGTGAAGGACTCTGAGAAGAAGCGCAAGAGGAAGCTGGAGCGGGTGGAGCAGCACCTCCTCCTGGCCGCAGGTGGCGGGGGCGAGGGGCGCACCAAGTCCAAGGAGCTGAAGAGGAGCGTGGAGGGCCTGGGCAAGCCCAAGAAGAAGAAGCTGAAGCTGAGCGTGGACAAAGCCCGGGAGCTGAAGATGCTGGCCAAGCGCCTGGCCAAAGAGGAGAAGGAGAGGAAGAGGAAGGAGAAGGCTGCCGCTAAGGCCGAGGCCGTCAAGGAAGGGCTGGAGAAGAAGAGGGAGAAGAAGATCCTGGACATCCCCTCCAAATACGATTGGTCTGGAGCCGAGGACTCCAACGATGAGAACGCTGTGTGTGCAGCCAAGAACTGCCAGCGGCCCTGTAAAGACAAGGTGAGTTTCAACGGGCAGCCACTGATGAAAACCAGGCTCTGGTCCAGACATCTGTTGTGTTTCACTCTAAAGCGTTACTCAACGTTATTCCCTACCTGTCTTCATTATGTGCCTTTCTCAATCTGGTGATTTAAGGCATTTTATGTTTTGAGGGGTGCTGCTTAGAGTATTTCTTTAGCATGCACCTTTTTGTGTTGAGCAAATTAAAAAAAAATATCTTTAAATATCCCAAATCTTTTTTGGTTGATCAGAGGGAAACTGGTGATAAACTTGGTGAACTTTTAGTCTTCATGACGTGATGAGATCTCAAATAATGAACACCACGTGACCATCCAGATTCTGTCCCTGCACTTCCCCACCCCTCATCTTATTTATTGTCAGACTTGCCATTCTTAGCCAATAGTTTGTGTCACGTGTGGGCATGAGTTGTTGAAGAGCAACCATTTACAGAATGCGTATACATTTTAGCCAGTGGGGGTGGAGAGGCTGTGGTCCAAACACTTGTTGAGTCATGCCATGTGCCTCTCCTGTAGGAGGCTGGGGAGGATGGGACTGCAAACCGACAAATACTGGTCAATGTGGCATGCATGAATATTGTTTAACAGGGGCCAACAGGGTTCATTGTCCTGTAGATTATCAGAATTTCCAGGTAGTCGTCCTTTTCCTTTTATTGTTTTGTTCCTGATGATGTCAGTCTCAATATTAAGATTTTTTTTAAAGAGTATCTGTTTGATATTGTCACAGAAAGATAAATAGATTGCTTTTACTCCAGCTTTGTTAGGCAGTGTTAGGTTGACTCGAAAAATCTTGTCAGCAATACATTTGTAAATTTTTGAAATGATCATTGAATATCAACAGCTGATGACAGCACTGGAACACCTTAAAGAGAGTTACACATAACGTATTAACAGGACAGGCAGCCCAGTGCAGGACATCACTGGGATGTGCCCTCTGGTTAATCTTTGCCTTGTTTCCTTTCATTAGTCATTTCATCTTTTTACAAGGACACTGACAAATTTTTAGACATAGCAAAACATGTCAAACTGGAACGTGAAAAAAAAACCTTGTCATTGTCACACAGTGTACAGGTGTAATAGATTTTGCAGAGTGATTATACACTAGGATTGGACAATCTGAAATGGAAATGATGCTGCCTGGAGGTGATGCCTGCAGGGCATTGTACGAATTCAATGTTTGCTTAAAAATGCTAAAATGCATGCTTTTGGTGAAATTGTCGCTGTCTGTATGAAGACAGTTAAGCAACATATCACACTCCCTAGAATTAAGGACTTAATGTATAGTAAGTATAAGATTTCGTGGTATTTTTCTTCTTACAATATATGTGGAGATAATATTTAAAAAGTAACCAGCCACAACTCATGGCAGCTTACAGCCTCATGCCCTTGCAGACACATAAAAAGCCTTGGTCCATCCCAAAAACATGTGTTGATTACGTGTGTGTGTGTTGTGTAACATTGAGTTTTCATGCATATTTTTTTTTTTTTGTGTGTGTGTGTCTGATTACGTGTGTTGATTACGTGTGTGTTTGTGTGTGTGTTGTGTAACATTGAGTTTTCATGCATATTTTTTTGTGTGTGTTACAGGTGGACTGGGTTCAGTGCGATGGCGGCTGTGACGAGTGGTTCCACCAGGTGTGTGTGGGCGTGTCTTGCGAGATGGCGGAGAACGAGGACTACATCTGCATCGCCTGTCAGCGCAAGGCAGCCGGCCCGAGCGGAGCTGGCCAGGTGGTGAAGGTGGCCATGGAGACGGTGGTTCTGACCACACCCATCTGCTCCGGCCCAATCCCTACCATCTCCCAAGCGGACCCTGAGGAGAGCAGCTAGTGCTACAAGACCATCCGCATGGAGGAGGATCAAAGGCGTGAACCAGGCCCACACTCCCCCGCAGAGCACCCCAGAGCACGCCCAGGCTAGACTGTAAGCATGGGGGGCGTCCGGCGCCGCTCCACTTCGGGCTTCCTCTGAAGGGCGGCGGGCGCTGTTGATGGGTGAAGACGTGCGGTGCAGAGGACGGGCCAAAGGGGAGGTGGACCAGGCCGAGCGAAGAGTCAGGACTCCGACCCTCATGTCCCATGTCTGATTGAACACTTGGACGTTGGGCTGATGGATAGCAGGCCTAACAGAACAGTGGGGGTGGCCATTTTTCTCTCAACTAACTCTTGTGATTTGTTCAGTTGTCCCTTTATGTCTGCTTTTGGAGTTTTGTTGTAAATACTGGCTGTCCACTCAGACTAAATACCCCCTCCATGTGATTGCCTCAGCTACACCTTACCCCTCAAATTACAGTAATAAATATCATCAGACTGGAAATGAAGAATTTTAACTTAAAAAAAAAAAAAAAAAAAGATAAGAAAAACAAAGGTGTCCAGTGAGAGCCGATTCTGTAATCTAGCACATGTACACACAAACACTGAGCCCCTGTCCTGTCTGCCGTGCAAGCAGGTAAAGGAAGCAGTGCCATAAGCTGCTAGTCCGCTTCAGGCCAGCAGCTACCATGACCCATACTGCACGACTGCCACTCAACACTTCACCTGTTTGCCCGGCCCTGACCCCAGCCCTGTGTGTAGGACTAGGCAAAGCAACAGATGTATTTAGGGAAGGTATTTATAATGTAAATAGGTTTTAAGGAATTAATGATTGGATGTGGCTGTTTTCTCACCTTTATTAAAATATTCTTAGCCAGATGAAACATTCCGTCAATTGAGTTTTTATTCACTTGAGACTTGATTGATTAGAAGCATCTGTTAGTTTGGTGTTTCTTATTGGGTACTAGGAGGTGAAAGGGCTCTGGTGTCAAGAGTGCAAAAGAGAATTGACATTATGTGTACATACTTCTAATGAATAACTCTGGCTACTTATTTCCCTTTTTCCAGTCAGCAGTGTAGTAAAAGGCGGTCTTACTAAGGGAAACTTGGAAAACATCATTTTGTGTAATACAAACAGTCAAAATGAATTTTTTTTGAAGGTTTTCTTCAACAGAAATTTTGAAAATCCATTAAAGGTGCACTAAATAATTTCTCACCACTGTTTGAGATACTTTTTATACAACATTTTGTTCTGGGCCATCTCTTAAGAAGTTGAAGGGCATGTAGTCATATTAAATACGTAGCCATCTATGATTTGCACTGTGCAGTTCTGGATGGGGGGGTAGGAACCACCTCAAAATGAAGGAAAACCTCATTGCAGCATAGCATTGTTATCAAATAGCAATTAGCATCATCTAACAATGGCAGTAAGGTTTGATTTAAGAAAGGTGTGTAAAAGATAACTCCCGTTATCCACCTGCTTTAAACTATATAAGGATGTTTCGGCAGAGTCAACCAAAAAGTAGAAACAAACTGGTTTAAACCGACTCACACTGCCTCTGCCACCGCTCTCCTAACGTGTGTCTGGTGGGGGATGGGTAATTTCATCATGCATTTAGTTTTTATTTGGAATTATGCTCATTTTAGGTGTAGTGTGAAATTATGGTTGTATTCTTTTTACTAAATTTCAAAATGTTTGGAACCAGTTTAAAACAAGCCTGCAATTACTGTTTCACCACATGCTCATGTTTAATGAATTGACCAATGTTGCTCTGTTCAAAACAAGTCATTTCCAGATCAGGTCAGTTGTGTCCATGACTTCTTGACCTCTCTTTAATTTTTTTTGTGGGGGGTTCACTTCAAACATTGACAACTACAGTCACCTGATCTACTCCATTCATTTTTGAGAAATTATTGCTGCTGTTCTGAAGTGGTGGCATGGGAGGAGGATTGGAGGAGCCATGCTGGTCTTCCGGAGGAGGTTGGGCTTGATTGGAGGAGGGAACTCCCACACTGCTGAGGCGTTAAATTCATGATATGTTCACCACTTTGGATGTCTAGCGAGAATCTGGAGGCAGAGCCTGAAAATAACACACAATGAGTGGTAAGTGCTGCTTCAGTGATTGAATTTTTTTTATCATGTTTTTCCCTTTCAGTAAAAATGCTGAGGTACCATTACAAATCAGCTGAAGTCTGATGCAAAAAGAACGCCTTAAAGAGCATCTTAATGGTACATTTACAGGAGACCGAGTGAAAGCCAGTCTTCCCAATGGAAAAAATAAAAATGTGCCTTGTCCCACAGCTCAAGAGGACAAAATGCAGGAGAGGGGGCAATGGAGCAACAAAATGGAGTTTTTGCTGTCAGTTGCTGGGTCCATCATAGGGCTGGGAAACATGTGGCGCTTCCCCTACCTATGCTACAAGAATGGAGGAGGTTTGTCTTCAGAGCACCTCTATGGGGCCTTTATTTTATAGTCTGATGGAGGCAACATGGCAATGTCTTATGTATATGAATCAATGGTGCAGAAGAGCAATAGACTGTTGTTGATGAACTGATTTAGTTGGTGTTCTTTTGGACATCCCTGTTTAGACAGACTCAGGGGGTAAGGTCAAAAATTCACAAGTCAAGGAAAGGCACAGCTGTTGTTTGGACTGAGTGGCCAGTAGTGCCTGAGGGGATGCAGGGTTGCTGCTTTAAGGATCTTTTGCTATCTGGTCACTGATAAACTACATTACATGCAGAGTTGATCTTTTAATTGTGGATTTGTGAATAGCTACACATTTTTAACATGGCCATTCTAATATAATTAAAATAAATTTGTGTGTCATGACGATGTTCTGTCACTTCAGGTGCATTTCTCATTCCATACCTCATTTTCCTCTTCACCTGTGGAATCCCTGTGTTTTTTCTGGAGACTGCACTTGGTCAGTTCACCAGTGAAGGGGGCATCACCTGCTGGAGAAAGATTAGCCCGCTCTTTGAGGGTATTTAGAGTAAACCATTCATTCACTTGACAGAGTATGTTCTACTGCCACATTCTCTGTTCTCATGTCATGTCCTGTCTTCTACATAGGTCTTGGTTATGGTACACAGGTCATTGTGTGCCTGTTGAATTTCTATTACATCATTGTTTTGGCGTGGGCAATTTTTTATTTCTACTTTTCCTTCTCTTGGGAACTGCCATGGTCTTCTTGCAACAACACTTGGAATACGGGTAAGTTCAGCCATGTTGTGTTTTAGAAAATCTCTTATTAGTGGTAATAGAATGAATTAGTAGTGATCGCTAATCATGTACTTAATCATGTACTCTTTAATTAATAAAGAGACCTGTGTGGAGTTTCAAAAAAGGAACCAGTCAGTGAACGTCACTCTTCTGGCAAATGCTACATCCCCGGTCATGGAATTCTGGGAGTAAGTGCTTTGGCCTAAATGTTTACTTCTGTAACTGATGACCAAATAAGTGCTATTGCTAATGGTAGCTGTAGAGTCTCACTTGTGACTATTCTGTAAACAGGAGAAGGGTACTGCGCCTTTCCCCGGGCATTGATCACATGGGCTCTTTAAACTGGGATCTGGCGCTCTGTCTGCTTATTGCTTGGGTCTTGTGTTACTTCTGCATTTGGAAAGGAGTCAAGTCAACTGGAAAGGTCAGAAATATGTTGATGTTTCATTTTGATCACTTCACCTTCAGATCTCATGTTCACATTTCATGTAACTATTGATGTTTCATCATGAATGCAGCATGAAAGTTGACTAAATATTTTATTTTTTCTCTACAAACAGGTTGTGTACTTCACTGCTACCTTTCCTTATTTCATGTTAATTGTTCTACTAGTCCGAGGAGTGACTTTACCAGGAGCCTCCCTGGGGATTGAGTTCTACCTCTATCCTGATTTAGGACGTTTGGCAGATCCCCAGGTATAGTACACATCTATGACATGTGCAACAACACTTGATTGAGATTATGGTATTACAAGATAATTAAATTTATAAGTATCATGTATCTGTAATCTAAAAGTTGTTACATTTGCTGATTGTAACAACATTTTCATCCCATTTGTTCCTCAAGTCCAAAAAAGAGAGAAAGAAGTCTTGCAGGTGCAGGTCATCACCCAAGGGTTCTCTGTGGGAATAAACACCCTCTGGGACCATCTGGGTTTAATACTGTGTCCGAAAAAAGAGGAAAGCTCTTGCTGTTTGCAAAACAGTGCTTCTTTTGAGCATATTAAATGAGTCAACTTCCACTTGACCAGGGCCGGAGGGACTAGACCCCTGAGGAGTTTTCATGTCATCAGATCAAGACACATAAAGTCACAGAATGTCCCTCATTTTCTCTAACGTTACTAAAAGGCAATCAATCTCTTTTTCTTTTATTCAAACCATCACTACTATAATTCCAAATTCCAAATCCCTCCGATTGCCCTTTATTAATAAGTTAGCAAACTTCTTAAAGAACCTTTTTAAAAAGCAGTCTCAATTCGTAATAGTTCCCTTTCCTGCATGAAAGTCTTGAGTGTTAATCCAGTGATGCTGAAGTGCACCAGTGGTGTTTCAAAAGAGCTTCGCAGCAACTCGTCCCAAGTCTTGTGTTTGTCTACAGGGTGTTTGAGCCTGTTGGACTGCCAGCAATAGATCCTGCTGCCTTGGCCTGCCCCCTGCCCAATGAAAAGAAATCCTCAGGGCAGGTACACTACATCCTCCTCAGCCCTGGCCATCGTTAGATCCCATTCCATTCTCCCAGGGTGATGGCTATGGTTGTGCGTTAATCAATATGAGACAAGAGGCAAGCTGGTTTGCAATTGACTGCTGGTGTGAGAGTGTTAATGAATGATTTAAGTGACCCCTGAGAGAGGGTACAACCCACGTGAACAACCTCTCAGTGTTAGTATCTGGAGAGGGCAGTAAGAATAATGTAATATGAGAAATCAATGGCTTCCAGGAAACTAGAAACGACTGATTTGTGTTTTTCGACTTCTGTGGATTCATTTATCGATGAATGGAAATATGATTAAAAAAAAAATGTTTATGGTCTGTGTTGTAGCATGTATAAGAAAAAAAAACAAAAAAAAACAATGTAATTATTCGAATAGACAGTACCTCTGGATTCTGTTTTTGGGTGTAGGTGTGGATGGATGCAGGAACCCAGATCTTCTTCTCATACGCAATCTGCATCGGATGCTTGACCGCTCTAGGAAGTTACAATAAATACAACAATAACTGCTACAGGTCAGCCACTCTCACGGTCATTCTCTTCTTTCATACATCAGTTAAATTCAATCAAATAAAGTTCAAATTCAATAAAATTTCAATCAAAATAAAGTTTACTACAGTTCATCCACATACTGATTTTGTTTGTTGTATGTGCTTATTCTAATGTTGTATTGCAGGGACTGTCTAGCCCTGTGCTTCCTCAACAGTGGAACCAGCTTTGTGGCTGGATTTGCCATCTTCTCCATCCTGGGCTTCATGGCTTATGAGCAAAATGTTCCCATTTCAGAGGTGGCTGAATCTGGTGTGTATATTCAGACTGGGAACACAGTTTTCCTTACATTTCCTTACATTCATACAAGCGAGGTGTTCTTTTTAGTTAGATATTATGCACTTTGACTCAATGTTGTGTTCAAGTAGTTAGGGTTCAGAGTTAACTTCTCATTCTCCATACTTCTCAGGCCCTGGGCTTGCCTTCATTGCCTACCCACGGGCTGTGTCCATGATGCCCTTCTCCTCATTGTGGGCATGCTTTTTTTTCATTATGATCATATTCCTGGGACTAGACAGCCAGGTAAATGTCAATCAACACTCTTATTCTCACTGAAAGAATTGTGATTACAATACAGTTGGAATTCAAATAAATATGAAACAAATGTTATTTATTTCTTTTGATGCTCCCACCAGTTTGTCTGCATGGAGAGCCTGGTGACGGCCATAGTTGATATGTTCCCAGCTGTGTTCCGCCGGAAGTACCGGCGGGAGATCTTCCTTTTGGGTCTGTCGTTTTTGTCCTTCTTGGTGGGCCTTAGCATGCTTATGGAGGTAATGGAGGTTCCAGTCAATATCTGAGAATGGCATGAAGCCTGAATTGGTTCCTTCTGACATCTGTATCAGGAAGACAATTTCACAGTTTTGGCTAATTTGTGCCCATACAGGGTGGCATGTACGTCTTCCAGCTCTTTGATTACTATGCTGCCAGCGGCATGTGTCTTCTCTTCATGGCCATTTTTGAGACCTCATGCATTGCATGGGTGTATGGTGAGTGGAATGTGGAGTAATGACAC
The DNA here is from genome assembly GCA_027497455.2 of Sardinella longiceps. Lineage (NCBI taxonomy): Eukaryota > Metazoa > Chordata > Actinopteri > Clupeiformes > Clupeidae > Sardinella > Sardinella longiceps. The sequence goes on from JAODXP020000026.1 coordinate 1,174,773, forward strand.
TCATGTTTACTAGTTTTTCACTTCATTTTCTTCAAAGTGTTGCATTCTGAAATATTTCTTTGCTATTTTAGGTGCTGATCGATTCTATGACAATATTGAGGACATGATTGGATACCGTCCAGGACCTCTCATAAAATATTGTTGGATGTTCTTCACTCCAGTGACCTGCCTTGTGAGTATTAATTTCTTGTGGAACTACTTTGCTTTAAAAAAAATTTTTTTTTCTAATGTTTGTGACTGGACAAGCCATTTAAAGTAAAGAGAAGAGCGTTTCTGTACTGAATGTAAATGCTATGTCTATTGCAGGGCACTTTTGCATTCTCTTTAATCAAGTACACTCCTCTGAAGTTCAATAACGAGTATGCGTATCCATGGTGGGGTTACATGATAGGCTGGCTTTTAGCTCTATCCTCTATGGTATGCATTCCCCTGTGGATGATCTTCAAAATCTGTACCACAGAGGGAACTCTGAGAGAGGTATGTCCAAATTACTGATAGCTTTGTGACCATTAAACACATTTTAGCATTCTGTGCAAATTGTCTCATGGCTGTTTTCCCTCCACATGTAGCGCATTCAGAAGCTCACAACACCTTCACAAGACTTACCCAGAACAAGGAAAGAACAAGAGAATCTTCTAGCTATCTTTGCCCCAGAAGCTGAACAGACCATGCCTTACAAAGCTGGCTATGCTCCAGTTGGTGTGGATGACTCCAAATGCTAGTTTTGAGAGGGTGACTTCGAGAATTTTACAAGCCTCAACAATTGCCATGCATACAGCAACAAAAATGGTGTACAGTTGAGGTCTGAAATGGTTTTATTTTTCCATTAAATATTTCTGTACATTTATTTGTTTCCTTAGAGCATAAAAACTTTTTATGGCATGACTCTAGAGTTTTGTTTTCTTTATGTGATTGATGTTAAGGCTTAGGCCTACATTTTACATTTTCTCAGTGCACAATTAGAACCAGTTAAACTTCTTATAATGTACATTTATGTAAAATGGTTTGATTAAAATGTTTGTGTACAAATAGTGTCCCATGTAATTTATTGTCTTACTTTATTTAATTACCGAAATCTCTCCTGCCACATGTTGCCTTGGCATATATAAGCTAGTGGGAAAAAATGTTTTGAGTGCCCTTTGCATTCATTTGTTTGGTAGGCCTACTCATTCCCTCACAATATTTTTTGCATTGAACACCTAAAAGGATAGAATCAATCTGTAAATTGAACAAACACATGCTTCTCATTACAACCACACGTCAAGCCAAAGAAGAGACCAGTGTTCTTTTTGTTTAGGCCCCTACACAAAATGAAAAAAAGACTGCAAGTCAATGTGTGCGCTCGAGCCCCTTTTTTGGAATCTATTTCTCTCACTCTCAACGTTTTCGCAAGGAGGTGAAAAACTAGCTTGTATATAAATCGAGAAGCCTGGTTAACCAAACACTTCCTTTCCAGCCCACCAGATGGTGTAGACTTTCATCCACTTTGCTTTTTTTGTCGACAGAGAATCCAAATCCGAATTTGCAGGCTTGGCCTGAAATTAACGCTAGTTGGCCTCGAGAGACCTATTTATAGAACTGCAACTCATTCAAATATTTAGCCAAAGTAATGAGACGGAAATATCTCTTTGAGATGTCAGTGTGAGAATATAGTCAATTACTCTCTGGTTTATGTGGCATAAAAATAATAGGCTGGAAGAAGTCGTTTTGTAGCCTACTACAATGGACAGTAACATAAAAGACATTACCGAAAATTCCGCCTGTTCTTCAAACTACAGCCAGCTTGAACCCAGTCAGTGACGCTCCCTCTCCCACAATGCTTTGGGTGATGTCAGAGGAAAGATGGCGGAAGGAGGAGCGGCTGATCTGGATACTCAGAGAGCAGAGGTCGCAGCCCTGCTAAAAACTCAGCTGAGGAAGGGAGATACTTGGTGAGAGTTTATCATCACGTTTTTGATGTTCCGAGGGTACCACTGACAGACTTTGTGGCGGCTGTCAAAGTTGAAGGCAAACATAAAATGGGCGAGACAGGCCGTGTTGACAGTCACTGTGCTAGCCCAGCAGCATGTTAGCTATCTCTTGCTAGCTCTACATTCCACAAATTTCTGTCGCGAATACTTTTAGGTTACTGTTAAACTTAACGGTTTAATCTCCACTTAGTCACACTACAGACGCGCCAATCTCATTCCTGATGCGGTGTGACTCAGCTATTTGAAGGCTGGTGGTTAATCAAATGCCGGTGTCCGTGTACTCGACTGGTATCTCTTGCCAGTCCATCCGGCGGTGCAGGGCGGAGTCGAGCAAAGCACCTGTCAAAATACTTAAAGTACTCACTTATATGTCACACAAATTATATATGACGATACCTTCAAATTCAGTTTATCACTACAGCACATGTCCATAGCAGTGACAGCTACGTTATTCACATAAGTAACGTCAGCTAATGTTAATAGCTAGCCGGTGGTGTTGATCCATCGAAGACGTTGGCTAACACAAGTCAAGTCAACCCCAAGTTAGTTTTGAGTGTCGTTGTCATATTTGTTTAAATATGCTTGTCCGTCAAGTGGTAACATGTACATTGTCGGTATTTAGGAGTATGGTTCGTTTAAGATAAGAATTTTCTTGGTGTTTGCAGTTGAGTTAGGGTAGCGTAGCATTCTTCGCTACTGTAAACGTTAGCGTAATGCTGCTGACAGAGAGAAAAAAGACGGAGACGTAAACAACCCGGTTATCTGCTTGAACTTTGTGTTCTTATTGGCCGGATGTTTAAAACTATTTTTTAACGTAAACATTATGTTATGACTTGTCAAATAGGTACTTGGTAGACAGTCACTGGTTCAAACAGTGGAAGAAATATGTGGGCTTTGACAGCTGGGACAAGTACCAGATGGGAGATCAAAATGTCTACCCTGGCCCAGTGGACAACTCAGGACTCCTTAAAGGTATATACCACAAAGGTTTTTTGATGTTACTAATTGAAGTGATATTATTGATCATCGATGATTAAGCTAGGCAATGAAAACAAACCAAATAAAAACTCAATTGAAAACAAACAAAAAATAGGCTACATCTTAAGTATGTGTGTTGCAATGTACTTCACAGCAATAGTAATGTAATATTCATAGTTCGAGTGAGTGTTTGTATGTCATGTAGGCTATTCCACAAAGTCTCAAATTGTCCTGGTTCTTTACAGATGGTGATGTGCTTGCCATCAAGGAGCACCTTATTGATGAGCTGGACTACATCCTTGTGCCCACAGAGGGTTGGAATAAGCTAGTCAGCTGGTATGGCTTGACTGAAGCTCAGGAGCCAATCGCTCGAAAGGTTAGTTTAATACTGGCTATTCACACCTGCATGGGTTTGTGCTCTTTTGCCTGAGAGAGATGTTGTAGGGTCTTATAATCAGCACCAGCTCTACCAGGCCTAAGAAGATAATTATATAAAATGCTTACATAGTGTCAGTTGGTAGCTATTGTCCATTGTTAGTGCAAACATCAGCAATGTTTGTTGTGAACCTCTGGGGTGGGTGTAAGCTATTTGAATTAATGTTAGCCTACAACATTGTATGATACAAATGACCAGGGTTTTATGCTTGTTTCATGGCAGACATTTTCCATCACGCGAGTTTTGATCAAAGTGATCTTACAGCAATGAGATCACAGGCATGTTTATCTTAAGAGTAGCATAGCAGATTAAATTGAAGTGTCTGGGTACACATATAGATGTGGTAAGGTGTATTTGACTAATGAAATTCATTCTGTACACCTAATAGAATCAGCACGCAGCAGAGCAGTAGACTCGGGTGGAGTTGTTGTTTTTTTCCCCCAACAAAAAATTTTGATTGAGTTAGTTTCTGGTCTTGTTATGGTGTTTGGTTTTTTTCCTGCTATGAAATGCCAGGGTTTAGTGCTGGCATTCAGACTAGCAGCCATCCTGCATTTTCAAATGTACCCAGTCATGGCATCATGGCTGCTGCAGTAGCTCCTCTTTCCCTGATTGATCCTCCCCCTTTTGCCATATATGTCATGGGGGTATTGAGTAGCCCCAGCGTTTCTATTTTCAGAGGGGCTCTGGATGACTGCAACGCTTCATGGAGCAAACTACGAGACACAACATGCAGGAGGTCCTTTATATTTCTCTCTTTTGCCTGTCTTCTTCTGTCTGGATTTGACTGGGTTGTGCCATTGGTGCACCAATAGTCTGGGCTTTCCTTGCTGCCCTTGGCTCTGCCAGTCTGGCCGGCAAGTGGGACTCTTTCTGGGTGTCCTTGTTTTTAAAGAAGAGGAATGCCGGCTGAGGTCAAACCATGAGGGAGCGATATAGGCTTGCGAGACTTGCCACAGTGAGAGGGAAATGAGCCAGCGAGTGAGCAGGAGAGGGAGTAGGAGCCTAGGGAATGTCCAAGGGTGCTGGGGGATTGGGGGGGAGGGGAGGGGGATATGCTGTGTAATGTCTTGTGGCTTGTCTGTGGTCTGAGCTCTGTGTGCGTCTCTGTGGCTGTTTGCAACACATGGCTGCTGTGTGTGTGTTAGCAGCGAGCAGCCAGTAGCTGTAGCTTTGGGGGGGCAGCCCTACTCCTAATGGTGGGCTTGAGTGTGGAGGGGCTAGCTAGGGGAAATAAATAGGATGGGACCCTTCAGCTGTCTCTGCGCTCTGTTGCTAAATTAAGAGTCTCTTTGACTCACTTATATTGAGAGATCTACTAGCACTTTAGGCCATATGAAAAGGCCTCAATCAGGGGAAGTGTTGGAAAGGATATGGTTATTAGCCTTCTGCTGGGTTCAACTTTGTCACTTGTGTGGAGATTTTTGTTGAATTGTTCATTTCTGTGTTTAATTAGGCTAGATGGTTGATATGCAGCCATGGGTTCCATGTACAAACACATGTCCATTGTTGTGGTTAGGTTTGCTCAAAAGCAATGACCTTGTGTTTCTTTGCAGGTGGTGGAGCAAGGAATGTTTGTGAAGCACTGCAAAGTGGAGGTCTACCTCACTGAACTGAAGTTATGTGAAGACAGTAATATGGAGAATGTTGTCACCAGGCGTTTCAGCAAAGCTGACACTATTGGTATGATACCTATTCAAATCCTCATCTTGTTTTCTTTCACACGGGGTAGCTTACAGACCTACTGTACTGTGACGATAACTTGGGAATCCTGTTAGAAATGATATGAAATTGCATGATCTTTTAATGAAATCACATATTAGTGTATTGTGGGCTGCTTCAGACTAACCAATATTTAGTTTCAGAGAGAAAAGCATTAAGTCTAAGGCTAAGTAGGTGCTCAAGTTTCTTGTATAGATTTCATGTATGTTTTGTGCCTGGATTTAATCAATATCCTAATAAGTGATAACACTAATAGTTTTTAGGCTGCTCAGTTTTTAATCCGGATAGTAATATGAGTGCTATCTCAAGACCATTTTTTCCCAGGTTCCCCATGAGTCTTAGAATGTCAATACAGCCATGGAAGAAATGGAGAGTCAGGAAATATAATATTTTTATAGATAAGAAAAGGGCCAAAAGTTTTACATTGAAAACGCATGAAACTGAAAATGACCTGAGATAAATTACAGATTGATTGGTTTAAAACACACTGTGTTTTTTTTGCTCTGAATCCAGGCTGTATGTTGTACAATTACTTAGCAGAGATAATCGAAATTTTGCTTTTTGGGTCAGGGAATTTCATTCTCATTTCTCAAAATCTATCTTAGGTAGTTGATGCTAATGGGTGTTTTATAGCATTGCAGTGAACAATGTCATGCTGCAACTAGGTTTTCTTTCATTTTGAGGTGGTTCCTACCCACCACCCTGAACTCCACAGTGCAAATCATAAGATGGCTAGTTGTAAATATACTTGTACATTATTTATCCACTACATGCCATTCAAAGTAATTTAAGATGATTTATAAAACGTATATAGTGGTATATATATGGTAAAAAGTTTCATAGTGTTGCTTTGAAGTGGTAACCCTGTCTTCTACTGTTACTACTACAACCCCCTGCTCCACTTAGTCACTATCACCCGGTGGAATGGAATACGGTCTTCTGATTGGCTGTGAGGGTGTCCGTTATTTCTAGATAACAGGACACCTGTGACGTTAGTCGGGTAAAAAAGTTTCACCAGCGCTCTTTATCAGTGCTCTTTAGAATGCAGCCTTGTGGATCTTCTTTCATATGAAAATAGTACCCCAACCGAACAGGTTAACTTCTTTCAAAATGGAACCACATATTTCTTTTATGTTTTAAACACTTGCTTACTGTCTATACGTTTTAGTTGCAACTGGGTGATAAGCGAGATAACTGCCTTCGAGGTGTCCCGATATAAGATAATAATGGACGGGACGGGAACTTCCCATTTTACTGGTCACAGTATTAGTTTATTGCTTACAAAATCTCAACTCTTCAACCATACATAGTAAATCCTTTTTGTCAGTTAACTTTGTCAAACTTTGTTATGATTTTGATGGTGTGAAATACCAAAGAAACGTGCAACAAGAAGACTTGAAAGAACTTTTTTAAAGACATTTTTTAATACCATACTCATTCAGTGGATATAACACTCCAACTGTGAATTTGCCATCATGATTGACTGACAAAGGAGTGAAGTCATATGCTCATCCACACTCTTAAGGCTACAGAGAATATTGACACCTTGTCATATTCATCTGTTTCGCAGACTCTATTGAGAAAGAGATGCGGAAACTATTCAGCATTCCGGAGGAGAAGGAGACCAGGCTATGGAACAAGTACATGAGCAACACTTTTGAGCCACTAAACAAACCGGACAGCACCATCCAAGATGCAGGCCTCTACCAAGGCCAGGTAAAGAGCCCTCACCTCACTGAGCCCACCAGCAGAAAGCAGTCCCATTGGGAGACTAGTGTGGTGCCCCTCGTGGACCTTGCTATTGTCTGCTCAATGGGATGAATAGTTCTAGAGCAGACGGCACAATACCCAGACAAACAGACTGAAGTGCTTACTAGATTCACAGTGAGACAGTGAGGCTGTTCCATGCCTTCACCTTGAACCTCACAGCTCAGGTCATGGGATGTCATTCATTCAGTCTATTTGATGCTTTTTGTCCATTTCAACATAGAAAAAAACATTGGGTGGACAGATTTAAGCTTTTTCAGTATATACTGTCACTATTATGACCTACATGCTTTAAACAGGCTATAAGATTGTATGTATAACAGGTTGTCATTTTATTGTCATTACATTTATTTATTTGATTGTATCAGGATAGAAGCCTCCCCATTTAGTCAATTTACCAATTGGGCAGGCATAGTAACATGTTACAATAAGAATGAAATAAAGGCTAAACAGTACATGATAAGAGGCTCACCTCTCCAAAGCCTTCATGTTCTGTTGCTGCAATGTCCAGCATTCGTACAAATGCTTTCTATTTGCTGGCTTTGCCATTTCAAAGGAACTTGAAAAACTTGAATTAAAGGACATAGGCCTAGTTTAGAGCCATCAAGGATTTCTTTAGATGGATAATTATTGTCTTAACATTTCTTCTTGTTTGAGCTTATCATTTGAGGCGTGTCAGCTTGTAAGAGAACATGTGTTGGCATGAGATTACCAACAAAAGCTTTTAATACCATACACTGCCTTGTGTGGTAATTTTAGCATACAAATGAAATACAGTTTGTTTCAAGAAGAATCATCATAAACATTGGTATGCTTTCATTTACTATTGGAATTTGGCTATTAGAAATCACCATATTGCCATTTACTGGTGGTCCTATTCAGGTGCGGAAAAAGAACCGGTATTAACTACTTACCATTATTTTAAAGAAACATTTCTGTTCCGAAATATAAAAAAATTAAATTCTGGCTTTGCTTTTGTTCTTAGCAAAATGCCAAAAGTTTCCGCTTTTCATTTTTAGTGGTTAACCAACAACTAGAATGAATCTTTAAAGGAGTAGCCCGCAATAGAGTAACTACACCCAGTCAAAAATTATTCAGCTGTTACTGTGGTTGTCAGGGTATGATGAGAAATATTATTAGCTCCAGTTGGACAGAGTTGGTGTTTCTCCCAAAGAAAATGCAAGTCAATGCTGGGTAGGTCAAGAAAGTAAGGGACGGTTGATTTCAGATGGATGTGAATGTGTTAAGATTGAGTGAAGAGTCTCCAGGCTCTCATCAACACAGTTCAACACAGCTGCGGTGTTATACCACATCTTACACCTGACCTTCCCCTAAACTTTCTGCCGGAACAGCATTCATTGTTGTGGTCTCAACTTAATGACTTGAAGAAGTTCTTATAATTATACTGAAAACATTTGAATACTAAATTCCTGATTATTACCCAAGGTTAATAACAATAATGGTTTTTAAAAAATCTGATCTTGCAAATCATACACAAAGCAGAGACAGAGATGCTTGAGAGAGAGCATCAACAAGCTTTGATAGTTAAGCTAATACTTGGGAAATTACTATGTATCATATTTAAAATATATCCACGTTGAACTGTTAATAAATTCACAAGCAAATGGAATGTTTGTTTATTCCATTACTCAACAGGTTCTTGTAATCGAGCAGAAAAATGAGGATGGCTCATGGCCGCGAGGCTCTTCTGCACCCAAGTAAGTCCAATGTGGAATTGCCGCAGGCATGACTAGTGGGCCTTCATTGTCTGGTTAAGTGACAAGGGGTTGTTGTTGGTTATTGGCTATTTAGGTAAAAGTTCTTCTTACACTGTCCTACATAGTGTCTAAGAGAATTACATACATGTAGGCTAGGATAGTAAGTGAGTATATCTTTAGATTCCCTCTCTTCTGCTTGTGATGGTAATCAGAATGTGAAGTCACCAACCAAAGAGGAGCACCAAATGGCTGAAGACTGATTTTACAGACTTTGGTGGTGTGAGGTCCTGTGTGATCTTTCTTTTCAAAAACAGATTAGGGTTGGTGTGAAATGGACCAAAACTATATTGCATGATAAAAATTTTGAACATTCATTAGGGAGCAAAATTCTGCTATAGTGATGCATTTATAACTAGGCCGCTCTTAGCTTATGCTTGCAAAAGGCTCACAATGCTCACTTATCACGCTAGGTGAAAATAAATCACTATTATCACTATTATTTTTTTCCCCATAAACATGGCCCAAACTAGCCCCACACTTCATTGGTAGTATAATGAGGGTCCTAACATTTAAATGAGGCTTTGAGGACTAAGGAAGTTAGAAATGCTTCAGGTCAGCAGAATTTTGCTCCCTGAAGAACAACAAACTTTTTCTCATGTTGCAATACACAAAAGCAAAGGACTTGAAAGGAGCTATCTGTGGTCGAACAGATATAGGGGGAAAGGCCATGATTAAAAAAAGGCCACCTCTAGAAACACTTACATTTATACATCCTCTTGAAACTTTTGAAAAGGATGGCATGTATCATTTATATGTGCTTGTTATTAGTAAAATGTGGAAGAAATAAGCTAGTTGTAGTGAAAAGTAAATGCTGGAGATTAGACGACAACTCAAGCCTGTTCTTCTCCTTCCTTGAAGATGGTGGAGTTGGAGTTGATGCCGTTCTTTTTTTTTTTTTTTTTTTACTGTTAAAATATTTTTGTAACATACAGTACACTCATACATACACAGTCAAAATTTATGTATGAAAAAATTTGGCAATATACTTTTGGCCCATTTCATTCAAGATTTCTCTTTTAAGTAAAGATTCTGACTCCTTTGCATCTGTGAGACACTTGAATTGTTAAAAACATTTTCCTAATTTGAATCTGGCTAATACGCGTCACATATTTGAATCTAAGCACTGCTTCCCCTGGCCACAAATGATTGTATTGCCTTCCTCCACTATGAGTGATAGATAGGATGGCCAATGAAGGATACTGTTCTCTCGGAATCGGACCGGAGCCTCAGCTTCTCCCTCTGCATCTCAGTCTTCTCCCGCCATGGATTTGACCATTTTTTGTCAATTTGCTCCTTATTTGCTTTGCTTCACTTGCTGCCATAATTCTGTTATTCCATTCCACTCTCTCTCTCTAGTTTAATTCCCTCTTTCCAGTTTGAAAACTTTTATTTTTTGTTTTTGCTCTAACTCATGATCTTTCTTTATCTTTTAAAGGTCATCTGGTGCTTCCAATCTCTCTGCTTTACCAAAGATCTCCCCTTCATCTCTCACAAACAATCATAACAGCAGCTTCAACAGTCGGAAGTAAGCGCCACTGGGCGTGCTTGGAAGGGGCTGGGATAGGGTGGGGTTGGGTTTGGTGGGCTTGTTGTGGGGTGGGCCTGGGAGTGGGTCCTGTGCACAGCTTGGGGACCACAATATCTGTGTGCTTTAGTGTGTTAGTGCGCTCTGGGCCTCCCTAGCAGGCCCGTGGAAAAACCCTCTGAATTAGCAGTTTGGACACAGCATTGATTTACAGTGGCTTTGAATAATTGATGCCTCCGGGCACTGAGTAATAACTTAAAGACCTGCACTGGGAGCGAGCGAGCGAGCGCTCTCAGTATTGGGCCGTGCTGCTGACTAGGGCCTCAGTTATTGTGGAGGAACATTGCTTTGCACCTCTGCAGTGAGGACATCGCTCTTGTTTCTCAAGCTGTTGTTGTAACACATAGGCTTTGAGAGCAGGGCTTTCCGGAGGCTGTTGTTGAGGTTGACACACTGCCATGCATTTGTATTTCTGAACAGCAGTCCCAGTTGTCCGTATTGCAAGTAGATGTGTGTGTATTTAGTAGAGCTGCGAGTCTTTTTGTTTGACTGTTTCCTTGTTCAACTTCAGGGCTTGGCAGACTGGGAGTCTGTAGTCAGTTCTAGCTGTAGTTTGAAAATCTTGATTAAAATTGTAGCTAACTGATACATAATTTAATCTGAGTTCCCTGCTAAAGAATTACATAAGGCTGTCTGTCTGTCTAGGAACAGCGTGTTCAATGTAGGCAGCCAGTCTAGCCAGAAGATAGGTTACTCCTTTGCTGCCGTTGATTGCTGGAGATTCTCTCTCTCTCTCTCTCTCTCTCTCTCTCTCTCTCTCTCTCTCTCTCTCTCTCTCTCTCTCTCTCTCTCTCTCATGTACACAGACAGATACTGTCTGTACCCATGCCCCTCTTACAGCTTCTTCTCTCTCTCTCTCTCTCTCTCTCTCTCTCTCTCTCTCTCTCTCTCTCTGTGGTTATGCTGCTGCGTAATCTGCAGTCAGTGTGACCTTCAGAATGCATTGAATCTCTGCATCGCATCTCCATGCACAGCACATAGGTGCCCCATCTCTGCTCATTGACTGCTGATTTGCTAAGTTCACCTGCTCTCCCTCCCTGCTCTAGCTATCCGGTTGTGGGATAGTTAAGTCTTGAAGTAATGCTTAGTCATCCCGTAAGACTCTTCAGGGTCTCAGCTGGTTTCCTTTGCATACTGCAGCCTCAGCTAGCTCTCATCTCTCAGCTCAGCTCAGCTCCCCCTCCCACTCTCTTTCTCTCTCTCTCCTCCCTCTCCCCCTTTCTCCCCTTCTCCCTCTTCCTCTCCCCTGCTCTCACTTTCTACTGTACCACTGGCTCATGAGGCGGTCTCTCCAGCACTGCTGCTGCTGCTGCTGCTGCTACTGCCACTGCTATAAATATCCCAGGAGCGTGTGTGTGTGTGTGCGCGCAGCAGGGACGGGACAGTCAGGATGATAGGCTAGGACTGAAGAGCTCCGCTCCGCGCCGTTCCCTTATGATCCGAGCCGCCGCCGCTGTCTGAGCTCGTCGGGCCACGGCTGCCCTTCCCCTCGTCCGGCGCGTCCCTGCGTGCTCTAGCCAGCACCCGCGGGTGGGCCAGGACCGGGCCGGGGCCGGGCATGGAGGCCACTCTGAGGGGAGATGCTCCTGTGCTGCTGGTGGTGCCTGAGGCCAGAGAGGGTTGAGCTGGAGCGGAGGGTTGAGCGAGTGCTGAGTGCCGAGGCCACGCAGTCTGATCAATGGGACAGAGCCTTGCACTGCACTCAGAGGTGCGCTGCCACTGCCACTGCTACTGCTACTGCGGCTACAGCTACAGCTATGGCTACATGCTACACAGGGCTTGGGACTCACATCCATTGTCCTCACATCTTTTGGGAATACACTGATCAATGATCTCCTAGTGTAGACTACATGCTGTTCATTAGTGTTAGATCGAATGCATTTGTGTAGGAATTGGCTTTTCTGTTTCTCTTGTTGAGCTCCATGTTTTATTGTCTATTGTCTCTTCTTAAACTGGAGCGTCATACTTCCATAACATCCTGTCTCCTGGTTATAGTGTGAAGAACTCCAGCTACAGCCTCCCGTCCTACTCGCCCTATAACAGCTACGAGTACTCGGACCACGGGAGGCACAGCGAGAAGCCTGGCCTGTGTGGACTATCCAACCTGGGCAACACCTGCTTCATGAACTCCGCCACTCAGGTGAGGAAACTAACTGTGCGTTCAGACCGAAAGCAAATCAGGCGACACGGGCGACTGTATGGAGACATGTGATTTCGGCGACAAAAGAGGCAGACGACTTGGGAGACGAATCTTGGGCGATTTGGGCGATAAAATCAAGTTAAACATTGGTTAACTTTATGTAATGAGCTATGATGCGGTTGGGTGACTACCAATCAGAATGGCGAGATGCATGCAAGAGAAGCAGGATCGAACGTTTGAATGCTAACGTCATGGGCAAATTTGCCGTTTTGGTTGCTGTGCTCAAGCAATGTTTCTTGGGAGTCTTTGGCGACTCTTGGCAATTTATCGCTGATTTATCGCGGTCTGAGCGTACAGTAAGAGTGTTTCTCAAAGTCGAGAAAGCAAGCTTGGAAGGCTGCTTTTTCATTCCACGTCATAATCAGTCGCCAAGTACTGTTCCAAAGTCAAACATCCTTCTAAATTCTAGCGAGGACGGAGGCCTTTGTTCATAGATTTTTTTAAGGATGCACTGATGGAGCCTCGTTTTTGAAGTGTACGACTTCCAAGGCCAGTGTGCTACCTAGGAAGCATTCTCGACTTTGAGAAACACTCTAAATTCTGAAGTGAGAAATCCATGTAATAACATCCGGCTTGAGATGGTGTCTTTTTAAAACGTCTTTTTCTGAACTTTTTTTTTTTTTTTTTTTTTTGCACCTGCAGTGCTTAAGCAATATCCCTCCGCTCACGGAGTACTTCCTGAAAGACAAGTACCAGGATGAGCTGAATGAGGATAATCCACTGGGTATGAAAGGGGAGATTGCCAAAGCCTATGCGGAGCTCGCCAAGCAACTCTGGTCTGGGAAGTACAGCTACGTTACACCAAGAGCATTCAAGGTGAGCTCGCTCACTCGCTCTATCTATCTATCTATGCCAGCAGCATTTTAAATAGAAGCCTTAGTTTCACAATCTGCCCTGCAGAAAAGGCTGTTTGTGGGTCATCTGCAAAGCATGTAGTGTACCTGCAGCAGGTGTTGAGTAAATGCTGTTGTATTGGGGATGTTTGTTCCGTTTGCAGACACAGGTAGGCCGCTTCGCCCCACAGTTCTCAGGCTACCAACAGCAGGACTCTCACGAGCTCCTGGCCTTCCTGCTGGATGGACTCCATGAAGACCTGAACCGCATCAGGAAAAAGCCCTACATCCAGCTCAAGGATGCCGACGGGAGGCCGGACAAGGTCTGGTGCAGCGCACCTCTGAACCACTGATTCAGGTACAGTTGAGTGTGTGTGTTTGGAAGTCTGTGTGTTCGACCCGTCCGCTTCTGTCTCTTCAGGTGGTGGCCGAGGAGGCCTGGGAGAATCACATCAAGAGGAACGACTCCATTATCGTTGACATTTTCCACGGTCTCTTCAAATCTACTTTAGTCTGTCCAGTGTGTTCCAAGGTCTCAGTCACATTTGATCCCTTCTGCTACCTGACGCTTCCTTTGCCAATGAAGAAGGAGCGCACGTTGGAGGTCTACCTGGTGCGACTGGACCCCCTTGCCAAACCCACTCAGGTACAACTCTATACTATATATTGTACATGCCTAAATATTCTACAATCTTCTAGGATCCGTTTCTACATGTGACTTTTCCTTTGCCCTTTTCCCAGTACAAACTGACTGTGCCCAAAGTCGGCCTCATATCAGACCTCTGCACTTCTCTATCTACCTTATGTGGTGTGGCTGCTGAAAAGGTGCGGAAATAAAGAAGGGAATGAACCCAAGTAGTTTTATTCTCTGTTGAATAGAGTCCAAGCAAATTTTCCTTTTTTCAGTTGTTCCAATCACTGTACTGTGTTCATCCTCTGCAACTTGTGTGTGTGCACTGTGCAGATGATTGTAACAGATATCTACAACCACCGCTTTCACCGAATCTTTGCCACCAATGAAAACCTGAGCAGCATCATGGAGCGTGATGACATCTATGTGTGAGTTTCTCTCAAAGAGGTTTCCATGTATTGATGAAACTTTTGTAGCCTGTGCCAATTTGCCCTGCTGTAGTCTAAATCTGGAAGCTGACAAATGTGTGTGTGTGTTTGCAGCTTTGAGGTGGCAGTAAACCGGATGGAGGACACGGAGCATGTGGTGATCCCAGTGCACCTTCGGGAGAAGTACAAGCAGTCGGGCTACAACCACACTAGCACCCCACTGTTCGGCCAGCCTTTCCTCATCACTGTGCCCCGCACACTCAGTGAGGACAAACTCTACAACCTGCTGCTGCTACGCCTCTGGTCAGTCACACACTTAGCTGCTCTCTGCTCTTTCAATGGCCCAAATGGCTCATACTCAACTTACTTTGGCCCATGAGACAATTTAGCACATCACAGGATTTCTTTTCTTTTCTTTTTGGTGCCAAAATGTTATCTCAACTATTATTGTGCAGTTTGTGATTTGGTTATGATGGTCCTGGGAAAGGTGAAAACATTTGGGAATGTTGTGGGAATAGTTGAGTGTTAGCAGCTAATGGTACTGTCCTGTATATGTGTTTCTGTGCAGCCGCTTTGTCCGCTCTCCTGTTGAGGATGAGGAGTCGGAAGAGACGCTTCCATCCAAGCAGCACACGGTCAATGGCAACGCCACCAATGGGATCCTGGAGGAGGGCTCGCCAAGTAAGTGTAGTAAGTGTTTCCCGCAGCGCCTTCACCACCTTCACACTAAACACCTCCCACATTCACTATCTTCCCCAGGGACTAAAGAATCCTCCCTCATCACAAGTGTCATTTCAGGAGTTGCCCAAAATACTGATTTGTATTGGCTATTTATTTCACTGTGCATAAAGGAATATTCCACCTTTTTATATGAAATCAAAGTTACATATGTAGGTAAAAGTATTTTGGTCTCAGTGAATGCTATTTCCTAGTCTGGCAACCCCAATTTTAGCTTTAGCTTAGCATAGGTGCTGGAATGTAATGTTGCCAAAGAGTTGCTATCTGACTACTTTACTTTCAGCTACCTACCTATGCTTAGCTAAAGCTAAGAAAAGGGTAAAATTGGGGTTGCCAGACAAAGTAAATACGCGCACTTAACGCCAGGTACTCCAGGTATATTTTCATAAAAAGCTGGAATATTCCTTTAAAGTCAAAGCATGACTCGATTCATCAGAGATTCATCAGAATTTTTTTCACTGCTCCATACTGTATAGTTTTCCAAGACCGCACTGGATATTGCAAGTCATTTCTAAAAGGGGTTTAACACCTCTTGAGTGGTCTGCTCTAGCACGTTAGGTATTTTTCCACCATGTCACTCACGCCTCACCAGCACTTTCTGTCACTAGCCTTTGTTTTCAACCTCAAGCAGGACAGTCCAACTAAAAATCTTACCTTATCTGACATCAACTCAACAGTCCTGTGCTGTAAAAAACAAATAAAAAAATAAATAGATTCTGAAAACACCAAGAGAACTTCTCCCATCTTGACATCATTAGACAGCTTACTCTTTATATAGAAAATAGACTTTCCTGCATATAGTACCTTTTAAAAGTGTCCTCCCCTCCCCCCACTCAAACAGACACCACATTTTTTCAGCACATATCACTGGAATATGCTCATTAGAGTTCAGTCGTTAGTATGAGCTTCGTCTCCATGTTGCTCAATGGTGTGTGTGTGTGTACCTGTGTGTGTGTGTGTGTGTGTGTGCACGTGCGTGCCTGTGTGCTTGTAAAATAACACTTGATTGCATTTGCACTGTTGAAGGCGAGATGGAAACGGACGAGCAGGATGATGAATCGAGTCAGGACCAGGAGCTGCCCTCGGAAAATGACAACAGCCAATCAGAGGACTCGGTGACTGGGGAGAATGAGCTGGAAAACGGCGTGGGTCAGGAGAACTCAACCAAAGGCCCGTCTCAAGCAGGACACAAAAAGCGACTCTTTACATTCCAGTTCAACAACATGGGCAAGACGGACTTCAGCTTCATCAAGGAGGAGTCCAGGCAGATCCGCTTTGATGAAGGACACCTCCGACTCAGTGGTCAGAGTCACACACACACATCCCACCCTCAGCATAGCTCTAAAGGCTGCCTGCCTGGGGACAAGAGCAGGGTGCTAACAGTTTGTTGTTTGTGTTGATGTCTCCTAAGCAGATCGATCTTATCTCTCGCTGGACTGGGAGCCAGAGATGAAGAAGAAGTACTTTGATGAGACTGTCACAGAGGTAGAGCCACTGAGTGTACACACACACACACACACACACACACACACACACACACACACACACACACTTCATTCATGAAAACTTCAATCTCCACAAGGCTAATGGTTGATCTGTTGTGTCTGGTTGATCTGAAGGATTTTGAGAAGCATGAGAGCATGGAGTACAAACCTCAGAAGAAGGCTTTCTTCAAACTCAACGACTGCATCGAGCTTTTCACCACCAAAGAGAAACTAGGAGCAGAGGACCCTTGGTGAGATGGGGGGACTTTTATCTTGTCATGACTGTCTTAGCATTTATCTTTTTTGCAGTGCCTTGTCGTCTTTAGTTCCTCCCTAGAGGGTGTTAAATTGTGCAATTCTCTCTGCTGAGTCTTCATGTGGGTTCTTGTCTTGTTGTCAGGTTGATTGATTGATTTATTGACAACACATCAGCTTCCCCTTTACAGGAGAACAGTTCTACCTGTGGTCAAACAATTCCAATCTTTTCTTACACACATTCTTTTTCCCTTTTTTTTTATTTTTTCTTGTTGTCAGGTACTGTCCCAACTGCAAGCAACACCAGCAGGCCACTAAGAAGCTGGATCTGTGGTCGCTGCCACCGGTACTGGTGGTCCATCTCAAGCGTTTCTCCTACAGCCGCTACATGAGGGACAAGCTGGACTCGCTGGTTGACTTCCCCATCAGGTGGGTTTATTTATTAGTACTGGATCTCTCTTCATCTCTCTGCTGTGGCATGGATGTGCACTGAGATTAGAAGAGATAAGCATTGAGCGCTCTGTGAACTATGGCTACTGTAGGTACCAACAGCTACTTCCTGATTCACAAGGTCCCAAATTCATTGGATTTGAGAACATCCCAGCTTTGGGACATTATTTTCAGTCATGCCTGGGAATAGATAGAAGGATATCCTGTAGATCTGAATGTACTGTAATGGCGCACCATGTATAAAGCGCAAGAAATGAGTATTTTATTACTTGGGCACGGGAGTCTTTTCAAACGGCTACAGATAATGGATCAGTGCAGGATTTGGTGTTCCAGTTGACCCTTGGCTAGATTACTAGGCCTACCTACTGTTAGAGAAGAGAATGGGTCATATGGGGCTCTTCCTGCAGCTGATAAACAGGAGCTTTACCTCCTGGACACTAGATATTGCTGTTATTGACAAGAGAAGGTTAAAGGGGAATTCCGGTCAAATTTCAACAAGAGCTCTATTGCTCAAGCTACTTGAGATTAGCCAATACTGAAGACCCAAGACATTTTGGTCCAACCATATAGGTTTCCTTGAATACAGAATAAGCCCTGACAGTTAACCCAGTGGGGCAATTTCAAAACTGTGTGTACAGCATTTAAACATGCTCCAAATATCACCCCAAAGGTTATGCAACATCATCGGACACATTACAACACAGAACTGTATTGTGTATGACTACAAATGGCTGGAAAAGTGGTTAAAACTGTGTGCATAAGCATTGTGTGCATTTTTGTAAACACTGCATAAAACACTGCATAAAAACACAATTTTAACCACTTTGTTAGATATTTGTAGTCATAAACACTACAGAGGTGTGTTGTAATGTGTCTGGTGACACAGTTTTGAACTTGCCCCACTGGGTTAACTGTCAGGGCTTATTCTCTGTTCAAGGAAACCTATATGGTTGGACCAAAATGTCTTGCGTCTATCTCAAGTAGCTTGAGCAATAGAGCTCTTGTTGAAATTTGACCGGAATTCTCCTTTAATACAGTAAATCATCTAGCCAATGATAGGAAACTGACGTGTGTAAGCACCCTTCTGCCGTATCTTACAGCTAGCTTACTAAAATCCACCAGACGCCTGCAAGGTTAAATTGGGCCATTACCATCAACTTTGGAGTCATCAATTTCTTGTGTCTAAAAGTCGTCATTGACCCTGACTTTAAGTCTGTATCAGCATTGGACATTTAAAAACCCTTATCACCCGGTGGAATGGAATACTTTTTTCTGATTGGCTGACAGGGTGTCTGTTATTTCTAGATAACAGGACACCTAAGAAATTTTTGACGGGTAAAAAAGTTTCACCAGCATTCCATATCAATGCTCTTTAGAATAGTCTTGAGGATCTTCTTTCATATGAAAATAGTACTCCGCGTTCCGCATCGTGCTTGTCATCCGCTTCCACCTCGTCCATTATTACCTTATATCAGGACACTTCGGCAGCAGTTATCCCTCACATATTGGTGGACCACTAGTTTCAAACTTTGATTGTGATTGGCTGAATGACATATGATGTCATTGCAAAGTGCTCATACAGTAACAACTTTCCAATTGTACCTGAATGAGTCAGTAGTTTGGTCAGTTGAGTCTGTGTGCACTGGGGTGATTTGCTGATTTGTTACTAATAGTGTAGAGTGTAGAAGCTGCAAGTGTACTTATGCAGTCATTAAAGGACCAGTGTGTATGTGTGTGTGTGCTTCACAGAGATTTGGACATGTCGGAGTTCCTCATCAACCCCAATGCTGGGCCATGCCGCTACGACCTTATTGCTGTGTCCAACCATTATGGAGGAATGGGTGGAGGCCACTGTAAGTTTCTGCTTCACATTCCTTTGGCTGCAACCAGTAGAATGAGAGTTTTGTATCAGAGATGGAGCTCATGTGCTAACTAACTTTGCCTTCTGCTCCTCCAGACACCGCTTATGCCAAAAACAAGGACGATGACAAATGGTACTACTTTGATGACAGCAGCGTGTCCCCTGCCAGTGAAGATCAGATTGTAGTAAGTGTGGCACATGTCTTGTAATGGGCTTATTTCATACCTGAACATTCCAAGGTTCTAAAACCATTCCATGGTAGTAAACTCTATTCGGGACTTCCCAATTTGTTCAGAATCAGATCTGCATGAAAGAAAGTGAATTTAGACATGTTTTAAATTCTCCAAGTCAGAAAGAGGGATAAATTAAATGCATTTCAATGATAGAATGTTCTGTTTACTACCATGGAATGTCGGAATGTTTAGGTGTGAAATAAGCCCGTAGTGTGCTCTGCACAGCTAGGTGGCGCTGTGGGCCAGGCAGGCCTGACTCTTGTGTGTGTTTCCCCCCCATCAGTCCAAGGCTGCGTACGTGCTGTTCTACCAGCGGCAGGACACGGTGAAGGGGACGGGCTACTTTGTTCTGGACCGCGAGGAGCACGAGGACCAGCGCAGCTCCTCAGCACAGGGAGGCGCCACCCAGAGCGAGGAGGAGGAAGAGGAGGAAGAGGAGGAAGACCTGAATGACAATGAGAACGAGGAAGAGGAGGGGCCTGAGCCCAACCACGACGTCACCATGAATACCAACTGAGGCATGGTGTGCCAGGTGCATGCTGGGACGTGGAAAGCCATATCTCCCCAGAGCAGAGCAGAGCAGAGCAGGGGGCCCGGGCCTCACACACACACACACACACACACACACACACACACACACACACACACACACAGGGCCACTCCACACAGGGCTGTCTGTCTGTCTGTCTGTCTGTCTGTCTGACAGGGGGGACCCCACACACACACTGCACTGGAATATCTTAAGCAATTAGGACCCTCTTCTGTGGTTAGACCAGAGCAGACCTGACCAGACCTGACCAGTCCAGTCAGACCAGACCTGACCGCCCACCCGCCTGCTGATCATTAGAGAATGGATTTCAAACAAAAACAAAACTACAAAAATGAATTCTAAAGTCAGGAAGTTGAAGTGCAGATTTTGAGAGCAAAGCATGCCTGCAGATGTCCTGATGTAACGTCTGAGAATGTCCGCAATGTTGTGCTTTGGTTCTCCCACCTGTTTTTATTCTAACTACAAGAAAGAGAGAGAGAGAGCAAGTTACATATTGCATATCAGTATAACTTTATGATGATGATTATTTTTGGCCTTGTAAATAATTTGAATGAACACTGAATAGGGGGGGTTTATGAGGTGTGAAAACTTTATGGACTGTTCTTGTTTTTGTTGCACAATCACCCCATTTTTTTTTTTTTTTTTATTATTACTATTATTATTATTATTTTAGATTTGACTAGTGCCACACATACTGCAAGTATTTGACAGCCACTTTGTCATCTGGATGAAATGCTTTTAAAAGCTGCCTTCCTAGCGTCTGCAGACACCTCTATCTCCCTCCAGTATCTCTCGATCTATCTGTCTGTCTATCTGCGCAGGAAGAGTAGAGTAGGATGGTGTGAGTGAGTGAGTGCGTGAGTGAGTGAAGGGGGCGGGGCGTGTGTAGTTGTCCGTGCTGCTGAAGGGGAAGGCCCTGAGTTTCCCACAGACTCTACACGTGTGTGTCATGTGCGCCTTACAGGTCTCCTCTCTTCAAAGCCCCACCCACACTACCATGGCAACAGTCCCATCCAGGAGGCCATGACGGAGGTGGGAACACCAGTATAGCTTTACAAGGGTTTCAGGTATCAGCTTCATACCTCCCATCTTTATTATTTATTGATTTCTTCATTTTTTGTATCAAACATAGGGGCTTGTTGAGATTATGAAATTTCGGTGATGCATTAGATTTATGTCTCTTGTTTGGATCACCTCAGCCTTAACTCTAATCTCAGACTGTTGCCTTTTCTTTGCACATTCTATCACACTGTCTGTCTGCATGTCCCTCTCACAACAACAACGTCAACTCTCCAAGTCATTGCTTTGACACTAAGGCCGCTTTAGTCTACAAGCTAGCAGCCGACTAAGGCTGCTCGGCAGAATGTACATTGAGTTACTGGGTGTATACATGACACTTGGATGATAGACCCTCACTCTTTTAAGGTAGTACCAACCCCCACATACTTTGGTTGAATGTGCAGAGAAACTGGGTGATTGCTTTTGATATGTATTGTCCAACTCATGGGGTACTGCTGTATGTCTTTTTGTAAGACACATGCGCTTGCCGCTCGCTCATCTACTGGCCTGACCATGAAGAGGGGTCCTTCTCTAGGAGACCAGGGAGGGGAGGGGGGGAGGGGTTATCGGACTGAAGGAGACATGATGACATAGGCTATATATATACTGTATATAAGAGTTCACTCTGTGAGTGCACATTTGATACATTTATTTATTTATATGTAAGCATTTAAACAACAATGTATTTAAGGCCTGGGAGAGACAGAAGATGTATTATGGCTTTAGTCCTGTAGTTCAGAAGTCTTGCCTTTGCTCTTCTGGTTTGGGTCTCCTGTGGGCTGGGGTGGGAGGGCGGGGTTGGGGAATGATTACTCTATTATTTGGACTTTTTGTAAAGTTGACTTGGATCCTTGCATGAGGGGATCTCAGAGTTTGGCTGCACTTGAGTTCACTTGGGTTTACATTTCAGACGTGCATGTGTATTTATATACTGAATTCAATAAAGTTGTGTAAAGCCTTACTTTCTTTGCACCCCTTTTTAAACATGACAATCATTGATTGCTGCTGCAGAGCCAGATAGAAATCAATTGTTTTATCCAGATAAGCCTGGAAAATGTATCGACAGCAAATGACATAAAATGCAGTTTGACATACTTTTACTTTATAAATGTCCATACCTTTATGAATGCCATGCTAAAAGAAATATGTGTAAAATAGCTAGACAGTTCACAGACGTGTGCTTGTCAGTGTTATATAGTTATGTTAGTTAAAAAAAATCTTTGGATTTGTCGAATTAAAAGGGATTTCAATTTGGTAGAGCTGCCATGAAAACATGGTTGTGCTCTAGTATGTGGACTATTGAAATAAATAGGGAAGTATTGGAAGATGTGTCGGTTATGTCATATTTGAGAGATCATCTAGGGCGCCATTTAGCCAAAACACATCATTTCATTTGCAGTGTGAGGTTGTAATTGGGCTTGTAAAATTGCATTTCAACTTACGCATGAATCAGGGCATTCTCTGGTTCTCTTCCTGCACCAGTTTCATGAGTCTTAGTCGAAAGAGGGCAGTAGAGTTGCACGTTACCCGAGTCATTTGGGAAAGGTCCTGCGCAAGAGCGCACTCAAATCATCTCGTCCACTGCAGTAGGACATACAGTATTCTCACGAGTGGCAGGGTACCTTCATTTCCCAACTTCATTAATGTGCTTGTTTTCGACTTGCGACATTTAATTAATTTAATTTAACTAAAAATTAATGAATGATGCTCTCTGTCCTTGAGTTTCCATGTGAGGACATTTTTTCCCGTTTTTTTCCTGCGATGTCAACGTTACAGGTGGACCAGAATTCACAAAATAATAATATGTAGGGATGGACATAAAATTCTATATTTTTAAAACAATTAAGTTTGGAAAATAATGGCATATTTATTTCACTTCTGTCGCCTATTCCACTCATGTCCAGTATTATAACGTTTTGGTTGGCGACTATATCAATTAAGTTTTTCATGGGTGTGTCATGTGGGTATTATTATAGCCAAATGCACCCTGCAGCAATTTAATGTCGCCATGGTTCAGATCATTTAGAAGTAGGCTACAGGTCCGAATGAAGGCCTAGTCACTGGGTTTATTATAAGGTTGCCTATACTTATGCGTAAACTTATGAACAGCATCCAGAACCCACTTTGTAGCATGATTCTGAAGTCTGTTTATTTTATTCATCCTTCTGTAGTTTAGGTAGGCCTAATTCTCAGAGAAATCTCTTTGGCCACATTGTCCAGCCATACCATACTGCTTCAAGTTTTTAACAAGTAGGCTGCAATGCAATGTTGAAGTATGATGAAGCTTTTTTAATGCTTTAGAAATTCATGACTTTAGCATTGCCAATGGCTGTTGTCATTGCCAAGTTGAAAACCTGCTACTGCACAGGCATCAAAGCCAAATAGTCCGGTTGTAGCCAACAGAAGTGACTGCACTGCACCTAGGAGAGAAGTGTTCATCATATGCTGGCTGCTTGAATGGTGAGTATTAACATAAAACTCTGAGTGATTGTAAAAAAAATGCCTGTTTCTCTTCAATCACAAAACAGGAACTTTGTAAAAAAAAAAAAAAAAGAACATGTCAAGGGGTTTTGCAAAATATTGCTAATGCTTTTGCAGATATGCTTGCTATTGCCAACTCTGTTATTTTCAAAGGAGCTTGTGCTAACTTACAGACCAAACTTCTTCAAAATTACAATAGATGTATGCTTAAAATAATAACATTACACAGGCAATGTTTATATTAATGTGTCATATATTTTTATCTGTTGCCATGTGGCTAAGTTTTGTGGCATTCATGTGGCTAACGTTTTGACTGGCTAACAGTATGAGAGGTTTATCATGCTACTGCTGAATTGAAATACCCATTTTACTATTAGGAATTAATTTTCCATATTTCAATAGTCTATCCCAGTTGTAGCCTAGTTGTGGGCTATATGGCAGCAAATTCTTCTTTTGTACCGTAATAGCTGTCCATACTAATTCATGTAATTAAGTTATGGGCTTTTTGTTTTCAATGCTAAATATGATTACATAGTTAGTCACCCTTTTCTCTCTCCCCATTTCTGCATCTTGCAGCGGTCACCCCCATCCTCTTTGGAACACCTGGCTGTGCAGCGTTTAGGTAGGCTGCAGTAGGCTATAATATCTAACTTTACTATACAATTTCGCTAATCTATACAATTCATTTCTCTGTATATTTTTTCTAATGACATGGACTTCTAGAAGTGTACATTCTGACTGATTAGCTTTTATTTTTGCACTTCACAGACTCAAACAGCCTTAAGCGACACTGAGCTGACTAGATGCTTCATCTTCAGATATCTTTGGAAAGCCTCAGGTAAATTTTTTACATTTCCTGATGCTGTAAGTTAAACTAGTGCTTATGGGTTTGTTAAAGTTACATTTACTTTTTGTTAAGGTAAGAAACTTGCAGTAGAGTGATGCTGTTGTTGTGTAGCTCTACTGACAATATTTTCCCCCTGAAGGAAGCAGCTGACACACCAGACATGCTGCTGCTGCAGTACTCTCCCTTCAAGCATGAGCATGTAAGTTTACAGTTTGAAATGCATTTTAAGTCATTCTGTGTGGATTTGCAGTAATTAGATCCCCAAATGACCCTTGGACAGAATCTTTATTTGTTCATTGCACTGCTATGAAGTTAGTAAATTTGTGAACATTTCTGTTATCTCATAGTCTTATTGTGAATATTTTGTGAACTTCTGCAGACATACACCCCCTCCTGTCATGACGGTCATCGGACACAGGATTACTGGCCCAAACAGACTGTACAATGGAACCACGGGCCTCCTATGCTACTTTTAAAGTATGGAATTCCTTTTTTCTGTCTATCCATGCTCTTCAGTGTCACAATTGAAACCCGCTGTTTTTAACTTACATATTGATTGTAAACCACAGATTTTTTTTTATTAATTAATTAATGCAGTTTTCATGTCTAATGTACTGTACTTTTATTTTATTTCTTCAATAGAACCAAAGTTCTCCTTTCTTACAACATACTGCCAACAACTTTCTGATCTCCTTATTCTACAGTCCCCTGTGCTCCTCTGATTAGGACCTTTTGTCCATTCCTGTGCCTGTGCAGAATACACCTAAGTTTTTAAACTCCTCCCTCCAACTCAGTCAAACCTGTATAAATTTGATTTATAAATTCTTATAAGAATTTCAAATTGATCTGATTTTTATAGAAAGCTTGACATTTCATTATCTATTGATAGGCCTATACCATAAACATACAATAATAATTGTTCATATTTCTCTAATTACCAACCATAAAACCATGAAAACTGTTCAATAAACGCAACAAAATTCAGTTCGCCTAACAGTAGCTGGATATGAACCCATAACTACTACAAGTGGTCTGCGAAGGGATTTCCAAAAATGTATGTGAATGTAGTCAGTGTTTCTCTCTAACATTACTACAGGGGTAAAGATGAGTTTTTCACTGAATACTATGAGGCAGGGCTGTAATTTTTTTGGGGCAAAGTGGTCCTCAGTCGGAAAAAGTTTGAGAAACACTGCACTCTGCTACCAACATCTTCATGTTGAGGCTGGCTGTGGATGTTGCAATACATTATTTAACTGAATACTGTATGTATTCACTGATTGAAGATTAGACAAGACAACTCCTAATTTCTACCTCGGTTTACAGACACCCATCATACCAGTTTCTCAGAGGTTTCTCATCCTGGTACTGACCAGGCCCAAAGCTGCTTAGCTTCAGCAGAGGCCTTATCATCTATGGCCACTGAGGCTGGCTGCTGGCCATAGAAGAACCAATATGCAACAGGCATTAGATTAAGTTCTGCCATTATCTACTAGTTCTCTAGTCCACCTGTATGACACTGAACATTCATGGCAAACTGATATTACAACTCATCACCACTCATAACAAGACTGTTAACATTTGGATGCAGCCAGAGGCCTACAATTTCTGTTTTAGATAGGCTGAGCTTGTTTGTGGATTTGTTGAAACAACAACAGTAACAACAACAATAATGATAGATTGATATCCAAACCAAACCAATGGTATTTATTGGAAAACCAACACTAGAGGTAAAGATATTTCCAAAGTCTCTTCAAAGTCTTTGCACATAAAATACCTAAGACATTCAAAATACGTTTGACTCAAGATACTGTTTACAAAATATACAATGCAAGGTTAACAAAGGAATTCTTCAAGGGCTGTCCAAAAACTACCCAAAATATATGATGACATTTGAAATTGTACAATAACCTCTTAATCCCACGGCTCCCAAACACATCTACTCAAGATGACCAGTCAAAGGAATTGTACAGTGGATACAGGTTCAAGCCATCTACACAACAATGTTAGACCCCCCTATGGAAAGAGATAATTAAAAAAAAAAAAAAAATGAGAACACCTGCAGCAAAAGAACATTTGCAGAACATTTTTTTAAATGCATTGTTTAATGTTTATAGTTAGTTGAATGTTATAACATGAAACCCGTTTGGGCATCCTTTTAGAACACAGCCTGTCTTTTGCCTTCGCTAATGCAACTCAATTCACAGTTGTCGTACAGTGTGGTCAGAGAGGTATTCCAAGATTCCATGCAAACTGGGCCCTAGGTTTCTCCTTGCAGAGGGCTGTCCCAAGTTAATGAACACTGGTTTGTGACCAGCCATGTACAGAGGATCCTCCCCAACTCATGACATTTCTGGAAGCTGATACAAATACAAAGAAAAATCTTTCGAAAGATGCCAGGGCATTTCCTGCTCACGGTTTGCAGTGAAGAGAGAAGTAAATGGGAGTTAAGGCGAGATCTTAAGATCTTAAGGACCAAGAACACTTTCAGTTAAACCCTTCTGACTGTTTGGCTGAAAGGCCAGCCAATCCATCTACCTATCCTGCAGTAATATTTACTGATACAGGAGCGATGGCGCTTCATTCTGGGCATTGCTGCTTTCACAAACATGGTCTAACTGGAACAACTACTGGAAGTTAACTTCACGTAAAATATATTGACTTTAGCACACAAAGTAATATGTCAATGAGCAGATAAAATAAGCAAGCACTACAACATACAAATGAAGGGAAGAAAAGATTCATCTAAATATCAGGTGAACAACTGTCCGGCATGTAAATCTCACAGATTGTGAAGACTCTATAAAAGACTCTCTATGCAAGATAATGTGTCTATACCTCTATTACAATAATGCCCAGACTTTTACACAAGACCATCTAGGAGAAAGAGGAACTGACAGTAGTTTGCAAAAAAGAGACAGCACACCTACAAAGACCAAATCATGACGAAAGATGGCAGTTTCCTTAAAATGAACTTAAGCCAATCCTATTCCAAAGTATTCACCTTTAGTTGCCAGGAAGACTGAAAGGGATTGGAGTTGAGTTTCTTTATCTGGATCTAAAATGATTATTACATTGGAGGGTGTGTGTGTGTGTGTGTGTGTGTGTGTGGATATGGAAGGATCAGCTGTCTCTGCATAGCCACATATAGTATGCTTTTAATTTATCTTTCTTTTACATAGATAGAGGAGCTATGTCAATTTGCAGGCAGGCATTTGATTGACTCTGATCTTGAAGTGATAAATTATTTAAGAAAACTTTGGTTAAATTTCTCTGTTATTACTAAACATTCATTGGGTTGCAACCAGCAGGAATCAACAGTTCATACTGAGCCGGTAAATTGTTGGGCATCCTGGTAAAAAAATAAAAAATAAAAATAAAATAAAATCATAGAATTAGGATATATTGTTAAGGTTCAGCTTTATAAAAGCACATGAACATATGAACATAGCACATCTGCTTTAGTTGACCTTTTCCAATGCGAATGCTGCCCTGTGTTGCAGTAGTTTAATGGGAACATTATAACCCATGGGAAAATGTACTAGGTGAGTAGCAAAACTGCACATGACAGTCCTGCCCTACAGAAGCATATTAAAGCCATAATACTTTTCTCATCATGTGGTTGAAGGAACTTTGTAAGATCAAACACTCAATAGCAGACACAACCCATTTCCTAAAGACTTTGCACTTCTACCCTACAAGAAGCCGCCGACAGACACACATACTGAATGATGGGATGTGTGCTTGTCTCAACACATGCAGTAGGACTGACTTCATTTAGTTTAGACGCATCATCAACAGCCTATTGTCAGTAAAACAGAGGATAAACCTGCACTGTACAGCATGAGCTTCTACTGTACATCAATGTCAAGTGTAAACAACAAGGTTTGTTTGAGTGTTTGAGATTCCAGGCCCCTTCATATTTCTTTAACAACAACAACAAAAATCAAACTACCATAATGTTCAAGTTCAAAAAACCTGAGTTAGAAAACTTCCTTTTGTAGGAACTGGCACACCATCAACAACTTCAAGTGGCACCATCTTTTAAAAAGTTTCCCCAAAACATATCTTTTTCTACAAAAAACAACAAATACAATCCATTCATTCCAAAACATAGGCTATAATTGTGCAAAATATGACATAAAATCAAATCACAATCAAAAGATGTCTTGTCAGACATGTCAGCATCTGTAGACTCAGAACTTTGCTGCCGCAGTTTAAATAGATATATTTTGGGAGAAACATTACTTTGAGCTCTCTTAATAATAAATAAATAAACTTTACATTATCTGAAATAAAAATACAATAGATGGGAACAGAATTGCGACACGGAAAATATTAACATGATTGAAATGTAACGAGAACGTAAAAGGAATTGTATACTTGCAGGTAAAAATCAGTGGTATTGTCATAATATTGCTCTACAAAAGCTAGTAACACAGAAACCACTTACTCTATGTAAGACTTGTAAATCTAGTTTCGAACACTGTCTAGAGAACAGAATCTTAACAAAAGTACTCCCCCATTGCTGACTTGTTTAGTGAAAACAATGTAAATCTTCCACATTCAGCAGCATGCAGGAAATGGCACATACAGAGGTGACACTGGAACACAGATACTCTATCAGATATCACATTCACTCAGTCTCCACATTTAGTTTGATGACAGAATGTCCGAGAGCCATGCCAGGCGGGCGTTTTATAGTACGCCTGCTGCACATGGTTAATGAGTTCTTTCCTAATGCCATCACATGGAAATGTCTATACAGTACATGAAACATGGACACATGGACTACAACATCAACTTCCAGTCCAGCCTGATGTCCTGACTTATGTTAACAACTGACAATTTGCTTTAAAGCTGTATTCGGCAAGATTACATAATTCCAAGACTTAGGCAAAAAAATTCTAAATCATTCATCTCTCTGGTTCCTCCCCCAGTCTCTACTACGCTCCTCAACGGCCTCTCAAACCCCTCTCTCACTGTAGCAGCGGCTTGTTCACAGCTGTGATTGACAGGCAGCTATCCCTCCCTCTGAACCTGATTGGTGGAAGGCTACATGGAGCGCTGGATTTTTGCAACCACAATTACAGGCTTTAGATGAAGCTAGAGAATTTGGATTTTTTCCTAAATAGCCTTTTTCATGTACTACTTCCAATAACGTGACAATTGTACGAAATTTGGCTTTAAAAGAGTTGCCGAATACAGCTTTAACCAAGCACATAACCCCGCCCCCACCACCAGCAGCAGCATGAGTGGGAGTATCAGTCAAGACAAACATTTGTCGTCTTCAAGATCAGAACACAGGGCTCTCTCAAGTCCTTCTTCTACATGAGAATAAATAAGCAATAACACTTGGCCCATATACATATTTTACAGCAATCACAGAACAAAGATAGAGCAAGGCATACACCCCTCCCGCACACACACACACACACACACACACACACACACACACAAACATAAAAATAAGCAGATCTGCGTACTCAAAGAATCTATAGCATTATTTAAATCATTGCACTTTGCTCACAGTCTCCACTTCTTACCATTTCCTTTGGGTCTAATCCTTCTGCAATGCCAGTAGCGCTGCCTAATCTTTCAGCCAAAGCTGGGAAAGGGGAAGCTTTAAAACGACTCCTACTTACAGTACATGTATGCTAGAGAACAGGAGCTGCACTTCTAGACAGCACGCTCAGGGAGGTTGGGAGAGATTCGGGGAGGGACTTTAGAGAACCTTAAAAGGCCATTGTGTGTCAAAGCACAAAGTCAGTGGTCAGTCAGCACTCAGGGGTCACACGACAAACGGAGTTTAGAAATGTACAAAGTGCTTGTCAGCCATGAGCTGTTCATGAACCAGGAAGAGACTCCAGAGGGAAGCACAGGGTGGGCCAGAGGGGGAGGAGCCTCAGCTAACAGGCTGCACCACACAGAGGAGGAGGAGGAGGAGGAGGAGGAACAGGAGGAGGAAGAACAGGAGGGGAGGGAGGAGGAAGAGTTGGAGGTGCAATAGTCTCTCTCTCTCTCTGAGGTGGGCTTGTGTTCTAGGGCTGGCGGTTGCCATACATCAGAGGGATGATGTAGACAGAGATGTCGTCTCCTGAGCCCAGTCTGTCGTTGCTGATCCTCCAGCCGCGGTCCCTTAGGACGCCTCGTGCTCGCATCACTAGGTCCTGAGCAGCCATGGTGTACCTGTTCAGCAACAGCATGGGGTCCAAACAAACACTAAGCTTTTATGCCAAACACCAAAATAGCATCCATGTTTATACGCCACTGCTTACAGATTGATAATGGTTAGTAGTAAGCACCACATACTTTGCTTTAGTTCAGCCACACTTGCAATACACAGTATACAATATTATCTAAAACTGTTGGTTAGGGGTGGGAATTGATAGGATTTCATCAATATTGATGCCATTTTCTATTCTGCCTTTTGTCCAATTCTTCATCAATCTCTTCATCAAACTCTCTATCAGTTCTTAACTTCCTAAAAGAAGTCCTAAAAGAAGTCTACAGGTTTTCAGTATTGGCACGTAAAGTTTGAAAATTGCCCCATAGATTTAGCTTGCTAGCTAGATTGGCAGGCTTGCTGTTAACCGTGATATATTGGGCTAGGCAAGATGGATTTGTTTCATTTTTGACAACTGACCGTACTCAATATAATGAAAGCGGTACGTACTGGAGTTCCCCTTTAAGCTCACAAAGTACTCATAAAGTAGCCTGTATTACCTATATTCAAAGCAGCTTATTTGAATGATGTAAAATATATAGCAGAATTTTAAAGGATGACACTGGCAAACATATCATTAAACTGCAATTCATAAGACTGTTTTTTTTTCAGTTTCACCATTGTTTGAAAGTTTCTTACTAACTAACACTAGATCACCACAGACACACACACAAAGAAACAAACAATCTTGCCTGTGTAAGTCATCAGGGTCACAGTTGATCAGGAAAGATGTGACTGCTTCAGCTACTTCCTCGTTTGAGAGGACATCCCAAAGGCCGTCTGTTCCCATGACCAGCACATCATCTGCCCCATGCTCATACTGGGCCAGGTTGTACACTTTTACCTGAAACACACACATGCACACATGCTGTAGGAAGCACATGTTTCAAATGGAAATACAGTACATGGGACTTCTCACTCTTGCCACTCCCTATTTATATCGTCTGGATGCCAATGCCATTCAAACAATGAGTTAGGTTTAATGTGTGTCAGGTTGTCAGGAGAGGAGACCCAACCGAAGACAATACAATATACATCAGCAAAATATCAGGACTCTTTTCCAAAATATTATTATTGTGTTCCAAAATACTTCAGGATTGTCTTCCCTCTGTCCAAATCAGTAGGATTGCACAGGATGCAGCACACAGCTAGTAAAAGATGTGAAGAGAGGAAATCAATGAAGTCTGCAGTTTCCTGAACTTTGGCTGAACTCGGCGTGTAATGAATTTAATATCAGGTGCGCTCAGAGAGAAATCTCAGACACGTTGATGATGAGAACCGACAGATAAGAAACCTTTGAAACTGACAGTCCGGTGGCCATGGCTTATCTGTCCATGGGGAGAACAGATTCAGGAGAGAAGGAAGCACATATTACATTCCATATCATTATCCAGGCCTTCCTGTCTTACAACACTGCAGAAGTGGGAGTCCGTTCTCTCTCCCTGTGTGATGTGTCTCACCTCTGGACAGCAGGAGAGGAAGGGTTTGATGTAGATGTTTGAGTCGTGCACTTTAAGGTCATGGTCTCCAAGGCCCCGAGTCACTCCGATGGTGGCCATCACCCGTGCCTGAAGGAGAGAGAAGCACTAGTCAGAGTCGCTAAGGAAACACATCTTATTACTTGTCTTTTGAAGTCAACTCCCTGTAATGCAAACAAAGCAAATTTCTTACCTTCTTTCCTTCTCCATATATCAATGGAAACCTCAGGTCATCATCCTCAATGGTTTTATATGCCCTACATGACAGACAAATAAAGGTTTTGGTCAGATTCAAGATACAATGTTTCTGTATAAACCTTTCGTTTTTAGCCACGCTGGAAGGAGTAATAATGCTAAATTCAAAAATAAAATGCAACACATCGCTTTTTTCACCCTTTAGCCAGAAACAGGTTATACTGTATTAGATGTATCAAAATAGTTGTTCTTTTCTGGGCTGAGCACACAAACTAATGTGCACTAGGGATATTAAAAACATCTCTCTGTTCTTTCCAGAGAGAGTGAGGCTAGCTCCCTAGAGTATGCAGTATACAGTACAGAGTACCTTATCAAATATTTAACACTGGCACACAAGGAAACCCTGCTGTATCATCTGGGCCATTTCACTCTGGATCTAAACACAAGCACACAGCAGGGATATCTGTATTCTTCCCTACCACTGTAAATCATATCCAGCATCCAGGAGGAGGACAATAGACTACATTTCATCATCATGTCTTGCATGAAAATTGCTTTTAGTCTCACTGATTGATTAAGACACATAAAACAATATAACAATCCCACACAGAACATAAAATCCCCATTCATTCCATTACTCAGACAGAATAGCCACAGCACCTCTCAGAGGCATTTAGCAGCTGCAGTCTCCTTCCTCCCCCTCACCTTCCCATCTCCTAGTGCACCTCTAGAGGACTGGAGCTCTTTATGTCCACACAGGCCCTCAGGAATCATTAGTGCTCAGCCCTTAGTCCTCTCTCTCCATCCCAAACACACACATTAGTGAGGAGGCAAACCTCTTGCTCTCTCTCTCTCTCTCTCTCTCTCTCTCTCTCTCTCTCTCTCTCTCTCTCTCTCTCTCTCTGTGTGTGTTGAACATCTTTGTGTTGGCATATATGATGTGTTGAGTGATGGTTTGCAAAGTCCAAGTTGAACAGCACGGCTTCTGCTGCACATTTTATCTGCTGCCATCTGCTAATGGTCTTCCCAGCGTGTTGACAGTCTGTACTAGCATGACAAGCTAGGTCACTCACCAGCCATTCATGGTGAAGTCCCTGTAGAGCATCCTCTTGCCCACCTCTTTCCTCTGCACCCGTCGGGGGAACTCCAGGTGTGTGAACTCTCCTCCCAGCAGGTGGGGCTGCATGAAGCCCTGCAGGTGGACGGAGGGAAAGTGTGTGTGTGAAATCACCAAACCCAAATCACCAAACCCAGATGACAGCGCCATACCAGTTCAAACAAAGGGCCCATCAGGACACTACTAGCAAAGGTCACCATTGGACACTTTAAACATTAAGGACTAAGGCCTACACATGTGCACTAGTTTGCAAAGATGAGCATCAGAAGACTGTACCAGGAACTGTAGTCTCTGTCGCTCTGACTCCGGGGTGAACTCCGTGGACATTGGGATTACCTCTCCGTTTCTGATAATGATGGCCCTGGGGAGAGACCACACACAAACGTAACACACCACAATATAGCACTTTTTGTTTTTGAAAAAATAAATTAAATAAATACATAACAATAAACATAATACATATACAATATATAAATTAGCTCTGTGCTTCAACAATTGCCACTCTCCCACAAGAGCAAAATCAGAAAGATGATTGGAGGTGCCTGCAGTGGACTGTAATCAAGACCCTATTTCACTTGTGGGGGTGTATTTAAATAGCCCACTGGCAGACACATCTGATGAGCTCAGAAGTACGGAACATGCTCTCCCAGGGGGAGTTCCAGCAAAGAGTTACGAGGACTGAGCAAGTATTTGCAGCATAATGTTTTTATGACCTGCTTTACATAGCAATCAAACATATCCATTCAGTCATTAACAGTCATACTGAGTTACACAAACATTCAATTCAAACTCGTAAAATACATCCTGGAATAGGTACATGTGGACATTGGACAATTCTATTCATGTCTGACATTATTAGCAGTAATGAAATGGTTGTCACACTGGAAAGGCATGTCACCTGCTGTCCCCTGCGTTGGCCACATAGAGCTTCCCCAGCAGGTAGAGCGCTGCCAGGGCTGTGCAGCCTCCAGAGATGTTATACACAGCCTTCTCCCTCTCAATCTGAGAGTCCTACAACACAGGACACACACACACATGAGGGGGGCACTGACAGCAATGTGTCTAATGCAGAACACACACTTTTGGCTACACTGACTACACTGTTGCTTTCTGATGCTAGATTCAGTCTAATAGGATCTGAGAACGTTGTCGTTTCTGCCCTGGGGACGGACGGACGGACGGACGCACGCACGCACACACACACGTTGCCATACCCTCCCAAGTGAAGACTCCACATCCCAACTGTACTCAACTGATGGTGATAGGGGAGTAAGTAAACTACAAATGTTCAGTTCACTGAATAGTGTTTTGCATTGCACTTTGAGATTTAGTCATAAAAGTATTCATTTTCACAGTATGGAGATCTCAAGACTACATGCAGTAAATATATTGATACATATTAATACATCTGTGACCATGTGACCATAAGAACACATCCAAAACTTCAAAGATTTACATTTGTTTTCACTGCCTTCAAGAAAATAACTCAGCAGAGATGATATGACCTTGAAAGAAGGTCATCAAAAGACCATAAGTATAATCTGGTGATCAGGATTATCCTGCATCACCAACAGCAGTAGTAGCAGCAGCAGTAGTAATAGTAGTAGTAGTAGTAGTAGTAGTAGTAATAATAATAGTAGTAGTGGTAGTTGTAGTAGTAAAAATAGCACTAATACTAGCAGTAGTAGTAAAACAGTTATAGTAGAAAAGTTTTAATACTATATTTGTAGAGAAAATAATTAATTTCTAGCTGCTCATCTTTGTTCAAGAAGATCTTTTAATCCCAATAATGCTGTGGATGCAGTGGATCCTCCACAGCGGACAGAAAAACTCCTGTCTACATACAGAGTCAATGCCTAAGCATTGCAGTGTGACTGAATACAGTCCAACTTGTCCACTGTGAGACATGTATAAAGATAGGAAAACTAGTACTACTTGTGTGAACTGAAGTGTTTTATTTACAAATATGAACATACTGTATGAGCATCTAATACCCTCTAGTGGCCATATTAGAAAGTGGAATAGGAAAAGGCTGGCCTGGCCTCCCCTCCTCCCAATAGGCCTGTGTGGGCAGTCTGGGCATACTGGGGATCTGAGCTGCTCTGCTCTGCACAGCACTGTGGCTTAGACCACACCCCACTGGAAGACAGTGGTAATGCTATTAAGGGCATTAAGGGAAGGGAAGGTCAGGAAACGAAACAGGATGCAATCACACGTGAGCGCACTCAAGGAAGGAGGCATTTCAGTCAGCCGTCAGGGGAATGACGGGCCAGACAGATAGGCAATCCTACTGGAATAATATGTCAGCAGTCACAGTGATGAGCACCAGAGATTAATCCATTTGGACTATTTGACAGTGTCTCCTCCAACAGAGGTGTAAAATGGAATTATTCCTGAAGAGGATTACAGGGGACTCCTGTAATAAAGCTGTTAGCTGTCATTACCAGTCAACACACACTCAAGAAACAAACACACAGCCCACCTGCTAGTACTACTGCACTACTGTACTTTACCTCCATCTCTCACTCTCCCTCAGTCTCTTGCCCTCAACACTACTTTACACTATTTGTCCCCAGTTGAATGACACTGGTGCTATAAAGCACTTCTCTAAGTGGTTATTTGCAATACAATGCAATGGAAAAGGAGACATTGCATGTGTCCACACCACACACAGAGGTCTTTCTGTGCTTTCACACCAAGAGGAACAGAAGCTGTAAAATCACCTTGTTTCCTTTTTATATGCTCTAGTCACTCATACATAGAAACAGTACTTTGTAGCTTTTTTCTCTAATAGAAAAAAATGACCTCAGTCACTGTTATGGCTTCAGTAGCTGTTGGTGTGAAGGTCCAGTGATGTGAAATCTGCCCTCACCATCTCTTTGAAGGCGTTCTCCAGAGCTCCGATGACCAGGCTCTCGTGCTGGATCTTCTTCTCGGTGTAGAAGCGTGGGGGAGGGGTGCAGGGCGAGCCTGGGGCCCCGGCGGCCCCCCTGAGGGAGGCGGCGCGTGTGAGGGACCGGTGCGTCCCCGGCGTGGGGTGGTTATTTGGCTCCTCTCCCAGGCAGGTGGGAGGTAGGCAAGAGAAGTTGCGCAACACATCCAGCACATCCAGCAGCTGCTCCACTATGTGATGCTGCAGCAACCTGGAGGCAACCACAGCCGCCCCGGAACCTGCATGCCCATCAAACAGACCCCAGTAGTGGAACAGCAGCCCCTCAGTGTCCTGCACAGAAACACACAGACACACAACACACCATCAATGGCTTTCATCACCAAACATCATATTTCTCTTTCTACCACGCAAACACATCCAAACGCACCAGGCATGAAATATGTATGGACTGATCCATGGAGAAAATAGATAGGCCAGTTTATGCATTTGTACGGTGCAGACACAGCATTTGTGATTCAGGCATGTCACCACGTGAACAACAAAGAGAAGCTGACAGCACATATGTGCAGTCTTACGTAACAACAGCATGAAGCTTCCCTAGCTAGTTTCAGTCAGCCTGTTATGAACATCACTGACAGTGAGACAGGAAAATATCTGAAAATGAATCAAAGTGAATGATCTGTTGGGGGAAACCTGTGGGATTACCAGACTAGACATCAGTGCTTTTCAGCATGTGTGCTAGAGAGTGTGTGCTGTGCTGTGCTGGTGGTGAGCATCTAAGTGCTGGCCCATCTCCACTGGGGGAGAGAAGCATACAGTAAGTCTGTCCCTAGAGAGGCATCTAGCAGAGGATTAGCATACACATATTACACTCTACTCAATAAACAGCAATTTACACAAGTGCTGCTATTAATAGCTCAGCTCCCACTATCTATGGGAAGAAGAGTGATGGACTAGTAGGAAAATCACTTGTGATTTTATTAAGAATATAATGAAGAGATCTATTGTATTATTCCTTAGAAATATCAAATAGTCTGCCTGTCAGGTCGCATCTGTGCAAACATGTCTGCAGGGAAGAGTAGCATGGAAGAGGGGCTCGACCTTAAGGTTACAGGAAGGTCGCCACAGCTCTTAAAATAATTACTTGCTCTCAGCTGTCGCTGTATTAAGCACAAAACAGATTGGCAAGGTTCCGGTCATCTTTGTAGGACGGTCAGTGAATTGTGTAGAGAGAAAATTGACTTAGTGAATGTGTGAACCATACATGATGTCATGTGGGATTACAAATGGATGACTTTCAAGACGACACTGAATGGATTTAGCTAAACAGGCGTCTGCTCACCCTCAAAGGTTGCCTCCCCAATGTTACTTATTAAAAAAACCTCAGGCCCAATCATCTATACTATAGTTCTATTGCCATTAATTAATGAAGTTGACTCTCTCACAAATAAGAAACACATGTAATACACCATCAAGAGATACTGGAAGTTGATGAGTGACTTATCCTTTCCCACACAGTTGATGAGTGACTACCATCCAATGTTGCTGAATAATCTTAAAGATTAAACATTAAACATAATAAATAGACAAACAGGCTCATTTGGACAAGTTGTTAATCTTGAAAACATTGATATAACAACTGTACAATTAATTGATTAATTGCTAAATGCCTTCCAACAATAATGGAACACGTATAATGAAAATGTAATGCTTATTACCCGGGGTGATCAACCCCAAAGTCCAGCCATGGCTTCCATCTGTTTGTGCATTTGGCACAAAAATATTTACAAAACGTTTATTGATGAAATTACGCTGGAATGAGATTATAGTTACATGTCATTTCAATCCAGGAAATGGACACATTTCATTTTCTGTCATTCTTAGTACACCTTGTAACTGCAGAACGACATCTAGAAAAGTAAAGAACTTGGGTTAAGATTTCTCAATCACAGCTTTTACGATGCAACTGTTTTACTGTCAATAATACAGAATAGAGAGCCATAAGTGGCACATGCATCTCAATCTGATTGAGGAAGGCACCTAATTGCTGATTCCATCATCTTATTCATTAACCAACAGCCGGAAATGTTAGGTGAGCCCTTATCAGCAAAGACAAGAATCAGGCCATCAGATCCTTCATCTGCCCTTAGCTGCTCTTCCCCCACATATACAGCATATACTGTACATCCTAGGTCAGACTCTCCTACTGACTAGAATAGCCTTTCGCATCCTCAACACTTCCAGTCAATTCTACCCTGCATTTCTTTCCCAGACAATAATAGTGGGATACAATTGAATTGGCGTTAATCGGAAAATGGGATGGGAGTCACATGTCTTTTCCTCTCTACACTGCAAGCAATAAAGTGAAGCCAGTAAAAAAGACCATTTTAAGCATTTTGGATGGGATTCCAATGTAAAGCTTGCAGCACAACGAACAAAATGAAAGAGATTTACTGTAGAGAGACATCCGGTCCTCTCACTATCCTCAGCACAGATCTTACAATACATCATTATGGTGTGCCTCTATGGTAATGTGTGAACACAATGGATGCAAGCCTGGAGTCACTGACCGATTGTTCCCTGAGACTAAGGCCCTCTCCATTAGGCAGAGAAGATCTCCTCTTGGCTGTTGGGGTTCTGCTGGGGGTGGAGGATCCTCCTGTTGAGGGCCTCCGCACCATCACCAGCTCACAGCACGCCTGGTCCTCATTCAGAGAGCTCTTCCCTGCATTTATCACCCTGCAAGAAGAAAAGAAAAACACAAACTAAATAGACATATTTTATAATACCTTGCAATAACAAAGCAGAACAGTTTCAATGCAACTGCACTATCTGGCAACTGCAACAAACAAACATCGGCTAAGTGGGTGAAAATGACAATTTAAGATGGATTGGACAAATACTTGTCACTTAAATGCAATGTTATGACAGCTGTGCAAAACCAGGGGAATCCCTATAATAAAGAGAGAGGACACGACAACACTACAGCTGTACCTCCCCATTTCATTACAATGTGAAGAGAACACATCCACCCAGGAAGAGATTATACTGAATGCCCTCCTCCTCGTTTAGTCTGATATACAGGTATGACATTTTATGGGCAGGATCTTTCAGCTATAAGCTGTTTAGTCTCTTACTAAATGGATGTTATTTTCTGATGTTCTCTTATTATTCTGTGCTATTTGCTTCTGTTTACTCATAGTGCATTTTGCCCTACTGTAAAGCCCTTTGTTGATATGATGTAGTGCAATATTTGCAATTGTACGAATCAACCATTTAATTGCTACTGATGTAAGGATGTGAACATCAAAACATTCCTAACTGCATTCCTGAAACATAACATTAAATCCAAATGCTACCAACTGAATATCAGAAACCTTTCAATGTTTATTTCTTTTTGAATGAACATGCCAAGGATATGTTGGCGAAGACAACAACTTGATTAGTGACAGACTGAAGTGCGGAGTGAATTGAGAGAGTGGCAGGTCTATTCTTAGTCCGGATGGGTGGGTGTCTGCTAGCACTGAGCCTATTATCTCCCTCCCAGCAGTCTGTCAAACAATCAGCACAGTCACTACAGGGCAGCAGCATCATAAATATATTCATATCAAGAAGCGAAATCCAAAGATAAGCAAGCTAGCCATCTCATTGTCAAAAACATCCTGCTTCTTTAATCGATTATAACTTATATGGATGGGGTAATTCTAAATATGTATGTACTACTTATATCAGGACAAAGTGGTCAGCCATTACAAACAGAGCTCCTAGAATAAGCCAAAGTATATTATTGCTGAAAGTATTGCTATTTGTCATTGTATACTAGGCTACTGAGTTAGATTGATGCCCTGGGTGCCCATAAATCTGAGTTTGAACTTCACTTCAGTAGTCTCAAAAGATGCTCCCAGGACATGATTGGTTAGACTATTCGAGCATCATGTATCCTTTTGTCATGAGAGAAACAGATTACTAGACAACTATATCCTGTCCCCTAACAGACATAGGTAATATTTAATTTCATCTAAACAATGGCTGGATGTGCATTTTAAAATATAAACTTCAAGGAGAATATCTATTGATCTTTACATGGCCTGCACCAGACCAGTATGATAATTTTGCGTGTCGTTTTTAGCCTTAAAATGAAATCTTATCCTTTCCCACACATTTAAATTGTTCCTCAAGGGGGAAAAAATGTGTAGCAGCCTATGACGTAACCAACCACACGCAGATGGCGCTTACTCTGTTGATGTTAAAGGACTTGAGCGCTCCGTTTTGGCAACATAGTTATTCTGGTGATAACGTCCTTGTGACGTTTAAGATGGACATCAACCGCACTACTTCATTTAGCGTCTTTTAATAATAACAGGCAGTAAGCCAGAATATAGGCTGCATTGCAAAAAAGCAGCACTAATTTTGCATAAACGGGACGCATGCATCCATTCCAGACAAGAAAACGGCACAGCAAGCAGGTGGACATAAAAACACGCACTTAGACGCAATGTTTCAGACTGTACACATGCAACTCACTGTTGGACACGTGCCATAAATAACATAATTCCCTTCCGCTGAAGGATTCTCACGGACCCACAATTTCTATGATCCGTGCTATGTTTGCAGGTTTATAGCCTACCTACATGGTCATTCTATATGATATGCATGCATATTATGGGTGGTTATCACTTGACAAAACAGATGCAACAGTCAGTAACGTTAGCAAACTCAAACGACACGTCCTTAGAATGGGTAAACGGTCATTCTTCAGGCTAACGTTAGGTTGGTCTGATTCCGAAGCCTAGACTATAGCGGATTGCACTTAACGTTAGTATAAGATGGACGTAGAATATCCTACTCACTCTGCGTAACCCGTAGCCCATGGCAATCT
This sequence comes from Sardinella longiceps, assembly GCA_027497455.2. Taxonomy (NCBI): domain Eukaryota; kingdom Metazoa; phylum Chordata; class Actinopteri; order Clupeiformes; family Clupeidae; genus Sardinella; species Sardinella longiceps. Next base: position 1,215,844 of record JAODXP020000026.1, read on the forward strand.
TTTAGTCTCTTTCAAAATGAGGATCGGACGAGCGATATGATCTGCAGAACACTCAATTTCATCTGGTGACAGCCCTAGAAACTCGGGTCTCATGTAAGGGAATTTCAGTGGCAAGTCTGTGCCACTGAGGTGGTCACCGTTGGAAGCACCAGCCATGATGCCTCCCATAAAATTGGCCACCGCAGATTTCACCCGTGTGAGCATATTGACGCCGCGCCGTGTGTCCGTGCGATGCGTCGCGCGGCTTCCTTTCCCCGAATTTCCCCCCAGCTCGGCACGCGCTTGGACCACAGCACGATGAAGAAAAATGTATCCCAGTCCAAGGCTTCATTCAGCGGCTGCAAGAAATCTCGTGAACGCGGAAATGCTTACTTACGATTAGCGGTCATGTGACAGAAGGACAGGATTTTGTCTCAGGGCCACCGCTTTTAGCTCTTGCCGACAGCTGTGGGTAAAGGTAGGTTTCACCTGGTGACACTGTGCCATGCAAATGGTTCCTACAGATACATTCACGTTTATGGGGAAATTAAACATTTTGTCTCAGATTGTGCATTGCACTGATGCTATCCCCCCCCCCCCCCCCACACACACACATACTTACATACTTATGCAGTAAGTGTAAATGTGAACCTATAACACACAATTCTAAATGCAAAGGCTTGTGATAGTAATTGAGTCAATTTTACAGGCAATTATGTGAAAATTAATCTTCATGTTAATCTCTTTCCTACCCTGAGACTAAGGCCCTCTCCATTAGGCAGAGAAGATCTCCTCTTGGCTGTTGGGGTTCTGCTGGGGGTGGAGGATCCTCCTGTTGAGGGCCTCCGCACCATCACCAGCTCACAGCACGCCTGGTCCTCATTCAGAGAGCTCTTCCCTGCATTTATCACCCTGCAAGAAGAAAAGAAAAAAGCCAACTAAATAGACATATTTTATAATACCTAAGATTTTTGTACCTTTCTGTGAACTCTTTATTTGTGGCTCTATGTTCTTTTCTCCATTCACCCACCCTCCGTAACAACCATCTGTTACCAGCACTCTGTAACCAAGCATCTGTAACCAACCCTCTGTGTAGCACTTAGTGTGACAGACCCTCTGGAACACCCTTCACTTACCAATGCACTTCACTCTCCATTTTCAAATTCAAGTTAAAAACGCACCTTTTCGCCTTGGCCTTTTTTTAAAAAACCAGTCTTGGCACATCGGATCACTCCTCCATCCTGCCAGCTTATGGGCAAACTGAAGCAGACCTCACCCACTGTCCGGGCAGTTTTCTGCAGGTTTGAGGAATCAGACAGCGCAGTACTGTTTTGTGTGCTGACTGGGGGGTATGTTCCATGATTCATAAAAAGATGATATAGACTATAGGAAGAGTCACTAGATTCATCCAGAAGTATGTGGAAGACGTTCCAACAAAAAACAATCTGGGTATATCCTAACCAAAAACATGCATTAATTAATAGCACCATAACAGCTGTTCTCAGCTAGGGCCTGTGATTATGCCTTTGCATCTGGGGACAAGGAGCTGGAGCAAAAAAGCCTGATATGACCTGCGAAAAACAATCAGCAAAATGGGAATGATTGACTGGAGGGTAGTGATTCACGAAGCATGTGGCAGGGACCACAGGTACACATGATTTCTTCTTCTGATGTGCAAAAATCCTTCAAGCATGTCAACATCCACAAAGCAGCAGGGCCAGATTAGCATGATTGCCATCGACTTTCAAAGCTTTGCGAGACTTTGGTCTGACCAAGAGCCCGTATAGCAAACTTTCTCAAAGTGCATGGTTGACCCGCCTCCCTGAAATGCCTTGGTTTGCTACTGGTCGATGTTAGAAAAGCAAAACCAATCACACCACTCTTTCCTCTGACGTATGTGACGCGAAGGGAATTTTTTTTTTGGGGGGGGGGGGGCATTTTTGTGGAACTCAGAAGTCCTGCCCGATCAGCAGCTGGCCAGACCAGCGACAGCAATGCCGAAGGTGTTACATCACTGGGAGGGTGTGCCAGGCTAGGGCCAGATGGGATACCAGGCCAGATCATCACATCACAGCATGTTCCCAGCAGTTGGCCGGAGTGTTTACTGACATATTCAACCTCTCTCTGACCATGTGCGCCAATACCAAAGAAAAGCAAAATTACCTGTTGAGTACATGTTTTTAGACACTTGTAAAGAGTAAAGTCAACAATTTAACTCAGTTAAGCCTTTCTCTTAAAGGAGAAATCGGGTGTGATAAGGACCGCAAATATATTGCAACATCATGAAAAGTTTGAACGTTTGCTGGGGAGCAGAAGGTTGAAATGTTTATGCAGACCAGAGAAGACCGCATGCTAGTTGTAGCTTCTGGGCGCATAGGGACAGGCTGAAGGAGAGCTGGACAGGGCTATAGAGCATCCTTAACCCATCAGCAGGACCGATATATATTCCTTTGTGCAAGGAGGAACAGGTTGAAAAATGCACACGCCATACAGAATGACCTCCAGCAGGCCACTGATGTGAATGTCTCTGCCCAGACAATCGGAAACAGACTTCATGAGGGGAGGACTGAGGGTACAACGTCCAGTAGTGGGCCCCACGCTCAGTGCCCAGCACCGTGGATCTTGATTTGTATTTGTTAGAAAAAAGAAAAAAAAAATGGGCAAGTCCACCACTGGTGCCCGTAGTTTCCACAGATGAGGGCAAGTTCACCCTGAGCACCTGTGATAAGACATGAGAGTCAAGAAGACAAGAAGAATGCTGTGCTGCCTGCAATATTGTTTATCATGACTGGTTTGGTGGTGGGTCTTGGGAGGCATAGCCATGGAAAGATGCACAGACATCTACAGACTAGAAAAGGGCAGTCTGATTGCCATTAGGTATTGGGATGAAATCCCCGTTGTCAGACTCTGCAGTGGTGCAGTAGGTCCTGGGTCCCTCCTGATGCATGACAATGCCCAGCCTTATGTGGCAAGTGTATGCAGGCAGTACTTGGAGGATGAAGGAATTCATACAATCGAATGGCCCTCATGATTGCCTGTCCTAAACCCGATAGAATACCTCTGGAACATTATGTTTCAGGCGCCGACATATCCTCCTCAGACTACAGAGTTTGGGATTAGGAAGAGCAAGAATTGAGCTACTGAACAAGCATAAAGTTTAACCAGTGAATATATGAAAAATAGTTGAATGATACATATTTATGAAATATAGTTGTTAGTATTTTAGAAATTCAACTGTTAAATTAAATTTACTTTGGACATTCAAAAATCACGTGCAACTCCATGACAAGACACACTCAAAAGATATTTGACATACACTAACATTTAAACAACATTTAAACTGATGTTCCGAGCTACAATTTGTACCAATGTACCACAGGCAAGATCTGATATCACCAAGTAATTAGTGTTCCATGAACAACAGGCAAGTTATTATTACCTCTGCCAAGGAGGTTGTTTTCGTCTGTGTGTGTCTGTCTGTGTCTAAATTAAACATACTGTAACTCAAAAACTACTGCACAGATTTGGAGGAAATTTTCAGACGTATGTATTGTGACAAGTAACAACTGATTCAATTTTGCCCTCTGAGTACTTTTCTAGTTTGTCCAGAATTCACATTATAATGATAACCAATCAGCAGCACTTAATTGGTGGTGATGTCATATAGGACACTAATTTTACATGTGATATTGGGTCTTGCGAATTGCAGACAGTTCCATTATCTAGACTGCACTTTATTAGCTCCGCCACCACATAGCCTTGGCCAGTGGTTCTCAAACTCTTTCTGTCATTCCCCAAAGCAGAGAATTTTCACGCCCACCTTGAAGGCTCAATTTGCGCACAATGTATGTAACATGTATCTCCGTGATGAATACTTTGTGAGTACAGGATTTTTGACAGTGTTAGAATTTTCATGTTCCTAATCCAAAGCCAATCTCTCAAACCCCTCATCACAGCAACTAGCAAATAGCACCATTGGAGAGCTCAATTTACTGTCATGTGCATATCTGACAAATAGCTGTGAATTCAGGGGGCATGGTGCGACCGTTGGTCGATGGCAAAGAGATGTCTCGCATTTTTATTTGCATGCCAAATATTATTTTTACTTAATTCCATGAATCCAACCACAGACTGACAAATAAAACATGAAGTACACAATTTGTAGAGGTTGAGGTCTGATTTACTTAGAGCTTCACCTGGCATGGCTTTATTTATTTTCCTTGATTTTCAGGGATGAGTAAGTACTTATTTGTTCAATTCAAGATTCAAGATTCAAGAAAAACTTTATTACATCTCATTATAGCCTAGTGGTAGACTATAGGAGAGTAAAATTCTTGTGTTTTTTGCTCCTCAGAAAATAAATAATAGTGATTAAGAAATGTCTGAGATAAATGTGCTATGTGTGTATGTGTCAGTGTCAGTGTGAGTGTTCAATGTCCAAAAGTCCATAAAAAAAAAAGAAAAAGTGCAAGACTGACAGGCACAATTTAGGCTGTGGATTCTGACTCTGTGTTCATGAGTCTTACTGCTTGTTGCAAAATGTGTTGAAACTATGCTATACTACATAATAGTATGGTGATATTGCTTTATAAACAATAAATAAATTGATTGATGTTTGTTTATTTGGCTTGTCAGACACAAAATTGCATACAACAATCAGCATCACATTATTAACAAAAATATTTGATTAAAATGTAAATAAATAACAAACATACTAGTATAATAGAGGCAGAATATCTAAAAAATATGAATAAATAAAACCGTTGGTTATACAGTACATAGACGCATCCAGTAGATGGAGACCTTATACTTGTTGTTATAGGCTATTAAGCCATCGCAGTATGCTGTTCATATCTTGAGTTGATTTAGGTTTCCTTGATACATAAAATGGTATAACATGAGGAAAAGAATATCTTAAAAACTACTTGCAGTACTACCGAGTATTTACTTGGGCATAGACCTACATGTTTAATATCTGGGATCCAAGTGTCCAAGGAATACTGGCATGCATTCAAAAATGTGGTATAGTGAGGTAAATGAACAAACCAAACTAAATAAACCTAACCCTAACTTCACAAATTAGGGCAATTATTTTAAGACAACCAAGATGTCAAAAATGCAGTCATTGAAATTCGCCTGGAAGCTTAAAGTAGAACATTGCAAATAATGCTCCTTAACATAGCACCTTTGAATTCATACAGATGTTAGAATCTAGTAGTATGAAGAATTACTGAGAATTCAGCCTACAACCTTGCCATCACCACCCTGCCAGCATCAAAACTGAAGCAATGCATAGACGTGGTATGGAATAGTGTTTACTACCTTGCCACTTAGCATAACTATATTAGTATGGCTAATTAAATTAAATTAGATTTTCACCACACCGATTAACTCAAACTCATATAGAGCCGTCATATTTCAAAAACAGCAGGTATGTTAAGAACAGTTTATTGACAAAAACCAAACCAAACAAACAAAACCATAAATGGCAAAAAAGGGCAAAGCAATTAATGCTCATCAGGAAGTAGTCATGAGTAAATAGAGCTTATGGGGATGAGGATATGCTACTGCTTGCTGGAACAAGCCCATTTCCCTGCATTGGCCTCTCTCCAGTCTGTGTTGGCAGTGTAGGCACTTTAATACAAGGTGCCTCTTAAGAATGTCTAACAATGGAATAATAGCTTCAGTGAAAGTGACATTTTGAAACAGGATGGAGAATAAATAGGACTTTATTATCGCCCTTTAACAAACTTCTCATTTCGCAGGTATACACAGTGTGACCTTTGACTAAACCCAAGACTTCCCAGTACCTTTCACAATAGGTACAGTCATCTCACAGGTTGTAATTACAGTGTTTAAGTGTACTCAAATATACATTTAAACATTGATTATTGTTATTCTAAAGATCATTACATTACTGACCTCCTGTTTTTACCATCCCTGGTTATACAGCTTCAAAGGTCTGTAGTGATTATCTAAAAAGTTACAGTATACTCCAGAAGGAGGAGGGATCATGTAAATGTGTGTGTGTGTGTGTGTGTTTGGCTGTTGGGTTTTTAAATGACGTAGAAGTTGTTCATTGCTATATTTGGCACATACTATGCTCTGAGGTCCATCTCAGAGACAGAATTATGGACTGTTATTTAACATCCTTAAGTGGGAGTATAAATCTATTTTACTGAGAAGGAGTTTAGAATGATTTAAACAACATTTAGACATTTTTGTGTTGAGACTGATGTCAGATTAGACAGAAAAAGAAAAAAGATGATGAGATCTATTTTGCTGTTGCTACTTAGTCTCCACAGTTGGCCGTCACATGCTTACAGAATTGAAAACATCCAGCGTTGTGAATCACACTGTAATCAGGTAACATTTTCATTTGTATGTCTACCTACCTCTATGAATGTATGAAGATTTGGTCAAAAACTGTACTGGTGATTGAGTTCACGTTTCGTAATACAATTTCATGAGCAATGCATGGGCTTTATTTTGTGGTGCAACTATGACGTGATTGCAATATACTCCGATAATTTGTGTATAGTTGATGACTCAGCTGATGACTCAACGTCATCTGTGGTTATTGAAATTATAGTGAGTCATGGCAGTGGTACAGGAGCTTAGGTAGTTACTCTATGAGTAAAATTGTTGTTAATTACCAGGAATAGGGTAATGATGTTTGTTGTGACCATGAGATGAGGGAGCCGTAAAATAAAAGTTTCTCCCTGGGTGCTGAACCCCAGCAATGGGTGAAGCACTAGCAGGTATATGGGATACCCAGGGAAGGGAAAGTTTTGGTTGTAACTTGTAAAATGTGTGAGGCATGCCAGTGTGTGTGAGATGAGGCCAGGAGAGAGGAAGGGGAAGAGAATGTGAGCATGTGACTGTCTCAAAACGCATCCTTGCATTACTGGTCAAGCAGTGAAAGTATTTATCTACACCAGACTTTGTTCCTGGTATGTTGACACTGATGATTTCAGGGAACAGTCAGTTTTTCCCCTCCAGGTTGTGTTCCCACAAGGCATTTGTGGATGTTCTACCTGCAGCTTAGTTTAAGATGTCTCCATTGTTGTTACATAACAGTCTATTAATATTTATACATCCATAAAAAAACAACCTCACATTTAAATTATGACAGTGTGAGATGAACCGCTTTATCCTTTCTGAAAAAGGAAAACTGTGCAGAAATATGTTACACCCATGCATGATAAAGCACCATCAATGAAACCAGGATGTAGTTGTCTGTAGTCATCTGGGCAAACCCCTGCAGTTAAACGTTTCCTCATACACATGAAATCTCCACTCACCGTTGCAAAGGCATGCAAACTCATGCAAAACTGAGGGAATGGTTTTATTTTTTGGTGCAATTCAAAAGCACACTATTGACAAATCCTCATTTTACTAATTCAGTGTTGCTTACTGTACATGAAATGACAGCTTTTTTGTCTCCCTAACAGGGATTACACTGTAAAACAAAGCCTGAGTGTAAGTATTATTTTCATTTTTTTTTCAAGATTTTCACATGAATGTCAAGAAAACATGAAAGCCAAATTTAGATCCAAAAAAATAATAATAATGTTGCATCTAATGAACCGACTATTAACTGCTTTTTTTGTGCTGAAAACAGTATCATTTGCACAATGCAAGAAACCTCCTGAAGGCCTTCAAGACAATGTATTCCTCAACATGGGTGTCTCCACAGTGATGAAGTGTGAAGGGCGGCAACAGTGCTCCCTTTTCCTCCAAGTCAACAGCACTTTGGTCATGAATGGTAAGGAGACCCTTATCTGACTTGGCAACGGTGAGGTTTATTTCACTGGAAGTCATGAGTCATGGCAGCTCAAATTTTAAAAAGTACTGCACAGTCCATTATATTACTACTATTTTTTAGTTATTTACACCCCCCCCCCCCTTTTTTGAGAGAGAGAGAGAGAGAGAGAGAGAGAGAGAGAGAGAGAGAGAGAGAGAGAGAGAGAGAGAAGGGTGTCAGGGTGAATCAGGTTAGTTATTGTACAAGTAGACCCAGAGGGGAACCACTGGGGAAGTCCCTCATTTACATCCCAGGACTGATAATAACTGAAGAATGACACTGTTACATAGTAGAGAATTAAACTTCACAGCACAACATTGCTGACTGTATTGTCAACAAACACCAATTAGTGTGTTCTTGCATTGACAATAATGCTAATGTTTGGAAGTTTTTGCATGTCATTTGGGTATCTACTTGTCCACTAGTGTTAAATCAAAACTCTGTGGTGTTGCTTTGAATGTTCAGGGCACAGAGAGGTATGGGCCTGCCTGAGGTATTTTAAGATTGAAAAATAGATAGCTTCAAATATTCAAGGTAACTTCAGGGTCAGAACTGCTCCTTTTTAAAAGCCCTGTGCACTTAGAGCCCATTCCCTTTGATGCACTGCATGAAATCACTTGTCTTGGCAAGTCAGAGATGATAATGACTGTGATGATATGCTTTCCCCTCAGAACATGTGAAGGGTGTTACCATATGCACAATTACTGCAGGTATGATGGAACAGTGCAGGACACATCTCTTCCCTAAGGCAGCTCCCAAGCAGCTCAGTACACAGCAGGTACAGTACACTTCCTCCATCACACCAGATTCACATGACAAAAGGGCTCTCATGTCACTCAATTCGGTCTTTTGTCACGCACATCTGCCACACATTGCATTTCTCACACAGAAAAACAATTTATAATAGACTACTTTGCATCAGGAGGAAAGTGGCCTAATAGGGTTGTGTAAGAAGTAGAAAAAGTCAGGTGTGCAAGGTGCAGTGTGTTAGTAAGAAGTGCTAAAGGTCAATATCATGAGAGGAGATCATGAGATAAAGACAGATCTGAATAATCACTTCTAACAATTCTCGGTAACACTTAATTTGAAGGTACTGTCATAAGAGTAACATGACACTATGACATGACTTAGTCAAGAATCTGTCATAAACTTTATAAACCTGTCCTGACTATTACATACCCTAACCCTAACCATGACAAATACCAGGTGACACTTAATGACTGCGTTTACATGAACATTAATATTCCGACTATTGATCATATTCTGAATATGACCATATTCTGATTATGCTGTTTAAGCTGGCAACAGACCTACCGATTATTAACCCCGATTTTGATACGATGGAACGTCCGGGCCAGTCATGGGTAGTCACGGGTAATCATGAGTAGTCGCAAATTTCAGTCGTGGCTAGAATCGTTATGTGTGTTTGGGTGACAGATTTGTAACGATGCGATTCTTCCCATTGTTGACGCAATTACGACTGGGTCCGACTGAATCAAACATGTTTGATATGATCTTAACCGGTCCGTTCTGAGGTCGCTGTGATACCAATTATGACATTAAAATGCAGACAACTCGATCGTTAGGTTTGTGCTCATGAACGACCGTCAATCGCCCCAGCTTGAGTCTGTAGGTTTGGCTCACTAATCGTGAAAGACTAGCGTTCTAATCGTAAAAGACTGAGAAAGTCGGTAGGTCTGTTCCCAGCATTACATGAGCGGCTAATAGAATATTCAATTCTTATCTCCCTTTAGAACGCCATTCTCTTCTCTGATTGGCTGCTAGGTGGCCATTATTTCCAGATAACTGGCTACTTTGGAAGTAGTTCCAAAAAATAACTCATCTAATAACTGATTACCGTTCCATATGAATGCCTTTCAGAATGGTAACTATAACAACAATAAGCAGCCTTGTAGATCTACCCAAACCGAACAGGTTAGCTTCTTTTAAATTTGAGTTTCATATTTCTTTTACGTTTTATACGCTTCTTCAAATATACGAGAGATAGATAGATACGGGAGATAAGCGGGATAACGACCTCCGAGGTGTCCAGTTATTCATTTATAATTGGCTTGGCGGAATAACTCGCGCTGTGCGCGTCGCCGGAGTTCTAGATTCCATCTCGCCAATTATAAATGAATAACTGGACACCTCGTCGGCCGTTATCCCTTACATATTCCCTGTTTACATGCAACATCGCATATTCTGATCAATAGAGTAGAGACGGTTCACCAAAAGTTCTGAAGAATCTTTTTCAACTATCGTTTAAGTTCCATCCACGATTCTTCTCATCATGTTAAGATCCTAAAAGCTGAATGCGATTAAGGTGTTTACATGACCAGAACGCACCTCAATAATCAGAATATGATCGGTATACTCCACCTACCTTATTCTGATTATGCTTATTCGGAATATGACATTATTCGGGTTAAGGTAATCAGAATATTGCGTTTACATGGCACTTTCATATTCAGAATAAGGTCATAATCCGAATAATATCGGAATATTAATGTCCATGTAAACACAGTCAATGACAGACGTCATGACAGGTGAATAAAGTTTATGACAGATTCATGATAACGTCATGTCATCGTTAATGACAGTATAATGTCAGTCGGTATGACGGTACCTTCAAATAAAGTGTAACCCAATTCTCTCAGTGGTATGTCTTTAAGAATAATGCTTTTATCAGTGCTTAATTTAAACATACAAGAGCAAAAAAAAAAAAATTATCTTCTTGGTAGTCTCTAAGCTTTCGCACAACCAGCTCTCTGCATATATGTTTCACTGCAAAGTAGACCTCCCTGCACCCCTGCCCTAGCCTGGATTGCGTGACCTTGTTCAGAAAAAAACTGGTCTGACAAAGCTAGCATTATTAATCTAAACAGCCATCAAATGCTATCAAACTACTATCAATGTTATGGAACAGAGCTGAACAGTGTCATTGTAAACTCGCCTCGTTCAGCCTGCGCGTTTCTCATTGGGTCCTGATTTTTCAGGGCTCGCGAGTTGAGGAAATTGCCTCCATGGCCATACTGACTTGATCGCGAAATTTCATAGAGCTACAGGAAGTATGGGCAGATCCAGGTTACCCCTGCCCTGGACCTCCAAAATATCATTCCAAGCTGAGATGAAAACTTGAGTGCGATGATATAAAATCGTTTTTTAAATCCACATCGTACAACTGTTGTCAGGTCAGGGTGTGTTATTGTGTTAAGATTTTCCCCCATGAAATTTTTCACCTTTTATTTTTTTTTTCTTTGTCAGGTTGAAATTAAAGACAACTGCTTTGAAGTGGCTGTCGGACAGGATGTGCACATTACACTGAAGTCAAAGCCAGAATACTGCCATTTGACCGTTTCCAAATCCCATAGTGTTCCAGGTATGTCCAGATTTGTCTAAGTTTATGGTATAAATTCCATCTATGTTATGTTCTATTAGATACATGCAACTGTGTATCTGAGGAAATAACAGATACAAAGTTGATGTTTTTACAACAATGTCTATATAATGACATGTCTATTAAAATGTTTATTGTCGTTTGGTTTCAGGATGCAACCATGTCGATCTTCAAAATAATGTCCCAGAATGCATTGGTAATACCCAGGAACAAACAGTACTGTACAAAAGTCTTAGGAACATATTAATGGGGGACTGGAGGATATATTCAACATTTAATTAATGAGAAATAATCTCAAGTCCAATACAAACCTTATAGTTAGGATGGGTATGGAAATGGTGCTTCTGACTAACTGTACATTCACACCAAAGGCTACTAAAGCTACAAAATCGCTTTTGTAGCTCAAAAAAGCAGCTGCTATGTTCGCCCAAATCGCTGTATTGTTCATGACGTGCGTTTAGATTTGACAGTTGAAACGAGTCATAGCTAATTTGCATAAAGTTGACCGTTTTTTAGCTGTTTTTAGTCGCTCAAATCGGCCAACTTTTACAGCTGGTAGCTTTTGTCGCTCTTGCCCATAGAAAGTGAATGACTTCCGACGATTTTACAGCTTTAGTAGCTGTTGGTATGAACGTACAATAATAATTGCCTCAACTACTTTTCTTTTGGGCTATTTGACATTACTGGTAGGCTTTGCTTTAATTCACCCATGTTTTAATGACTATTTCTAAATGTAGATTTTCATATGAAGCACAACCATGCTTCTTGTTCATGATAGCTCTTTGGCATACACAATTTCTACCCATTCATCAAAGCCAAGGCAAATAATATTTACATTTTAAGCAATGCTTTAATGTCCACATACTTTAATCTAAAGTAACTTCTCACTATGTTTATTGTAATTAAACTATATAACAATGGGCGCAGTCCAGTTTCAGGCCACCACTGAATCTGTTGCTTTAGCAGCTGGCTCATCCTGTGGGGTGAAGAACATCTCAGAAAGGTCGCCTAATATGTCAAGGCTTTTAGAATGTAAACCTCTAGCTGTGCCTTTCCAAATGAAATTTGACCAGTGAGGTCTTCCAATTGTAGCAAATCGATCTTTCTTGTACATCGACTTTACATCTCACTACTAAAAAGAAAGCCCATAGTTATGCCGTGACCACTGCAGTAGACAACAGAACACAGACTCCAGCAGTCTTTGCACTTATTGTGCTCTAATAAAGAGAATGACAAATATATAGAGAAATTAATGCTCGACAATTTCAATGATTTTCTATTTGAAATTTGATGCTTTATATATAAGGCAACTTATTTCTCTTTCAATATCTCTAGCGGGGAAAATCACATACCAGTTGGATGCTACAAGGAAAGAGTTGTCTGTAGCAGTGACAGACATGCTGGAGAATGCAGACTACAACCTCAGACTCTGTCACAAGGGATTCATCTGTCGTGGAACTGGAGCTAATGTACTTGTAAGTGCTGTTTTGTATGCTCATGCCAGTAATTGTTTTACAACCTGAAATCTTTACTTGCTTCCTACAAAATGTAAAATTTCAAATATAAAATACAGTATTGTAATTCATTAAAATGCAACAAATGTAGATTGATCAGAGTAACCAAACTTAAGATCAGAATCTATATTTTAGCACATGTTTAAATGAATAGGTCTGATCATTGACATGGAAGCACTATTCTAATGGAGATAATAAAAAAAACATACTGGTAGTGACAAACATTTGATATACCCTTTGCTGTATTTAAAAACTAGGCCTTTGTCATGAGAACTAAGATGTCTGCTATGGAAAGCAAAATTGTCCCATGCAGCACAGTCTTACTGCAAGTTGTTACCTTGCAAAGCCTTGCAAATCAACCCATTCAACAAATACTGTAGTACAACATGCCTCATTATTTTTACATCAATGTAAAGGAATAACGTTTTGGAAACACATACCATTCCTTTTTAGCCATCATCCTTTCCACTGTAGTGTTCATTCAAACACAAAGTTCTGATTTCATTTCCCTCAGGCATCAAAATAGGGTGATCTCATGCTTGTAACTCACATTCCATAGAATCCCTCTTAAGATATGTGGTTACTGCATTACATCATACAGTGCACATATTTCCAGTAATATTTCCATCACTCTTTTTTTAACTAATATTTTCTGTTTGTATTTCCAGTTAAAAAAAGATCAAGTAAAGAATGCAATACTGCAGTATGCCAGACCACTGCCTTGTCTGTGTATAGAGGTAACTAATTGTTTCATAATTCAACCAAAAATAACACTAAACAATATTAAAATATGTATTGACGACAGCATCACTTGAGCTGTTTTCAGACCAGCAAGCCCAGTGCCAGAACCAGTTCCCGCATCAGTAACAGCAGAAACCAAAGAGCATGCCTGAGAATGGCCCGTGTCCACACCAATAATGCGAGCCCATGATGCATTATCCACACAGGGCGTTGCTTCACCACAAAAGCAGCCAGTTCTGCAAATACTTCTTCTAATGCTGCTGTATAACCTTTGCTGGAAATCTGTAGACATCCACGTTAAGAAAAATATTTGTCTCCTGTCACTCTACAATCGCGTTTTCACTTGATTTCTCTAATTTCCCCCACTCACGTTTCCTTGACTTGGTCATTTTCCATTTTGACCCCTGATTAATCTGGTTACGTTCATTCATGTAATCACGGTTTGAAAAAAACTTTACTTGGTGCCCGACAGGATGCAGGTTTTTGGTTCCCAAGCGCTCTGATTTTTGGTGTGAACACGTTATAACGCTGATTCAAGATGAGATGTGGGAACCAGCACTGGCACAGTTCTCTGTCGGTGTGAAATGGCTAAATGAGAGTTTCTTTCATTTAACAGGGTTGGTCCTCTGTGTTTGATGCCCGTCGAGTCCAAGTCTGTCCCTTTAAAAATAGTAGGTACCCATGTACACAAGTGTTCACCTATTTTAAACTGAAGCTACAACAAAATGAGTGTTTTTGTTTGTTACTACAACAAAAAAATATCTTACGATCTGGCTTGTGCAATTTTCTACTTCAGACACGGAGGAGTTGTGGTCTGGTGTGGCTTTTGATGTGGTAGAACAGATGTTATCATGGGAACCAGCATGTCAGACTGAGGCCGTTGTCTCTTTGTGTCAAAAATATGGTGAGGATATCTGTCAGGATCTGGCCAACGCCTCTCAGTCGGTTTCAAAGAGGAAGGTAAGAAATTATGCTCTTTAACATGCTGAGATCTTTTGCAATGAGCGTGGGACATGTTGGCATGTTTCAATTGATATTTGCTAACCTTCTTCCATCCAGTCACAACACAAGGAACCAATTATATTATTTGTAAAATGGTTAATAAAAAGTTATCCGATATATCACCAGCGTTGCACATTTTGTAAATGGGAACTATTTAGCCCCCAGCACAGTGGCATCATTGTTTCAGTGAATTTCAGTAGTAGTTATCTTCCAAACCTTATTGAAAGCAAGGGTGCAGATTGGACATTCCAGCACAAGGCACTTTTGATGGTCCTAAAATTTCAGAAATTTTACCATATTCTATTCCCTTGCCTTATGGAAAATGTTGCAGACATATAACACCAATTCTTATTCATTTATTTTCGTTTTATTTTATTTCAGATTTTCTTCTCCACCGTGGATCCACACCCAAACCTTTGCCTGAAGGTGAAATTTGAAAAACTTTGTGTCTGTTTCATTTGCTTAATATCATAACACCAAACAACATAATATTGACCTCAGTCCCACGGTGATCTCTGTGCTATTTTTACCTCATCAGTTTACCACAAAAACAGGTTCCTGGATGAGGTGTCCATTTGCTGGTGGTGAACTTACAGGTAGGTGCCCATTACAAATCCTTCACCTCATTTTCTATTTTAAGCAAATCTTCATGGCATGCCTTAAAGGTTAATGCACATTGCCACAACGTCGGCTGAAAATGTGTGTTGGGGCCGTCTTTGAGCATCTTTGTGCAAAATTTGAGAGGTTTCAGAAGCGCGGCAGACATTGGACAACCTCCGCTGACTGGTATTAACATGTTGGATCGGCCGGCATAGTCGGGAGGAACTGTTTGTTTTTGTGTAGCACGGCGTTGCATCTGCTTTCTGTCATGTATGGAAGGTTCAGCTGGACACAGACACAGTACACGTGCATTGTGATCGCAAAGCGTACTAACGTGGACGTTTGCCGTCGGTGGAGCGGTGACACTTTTCCGAGAAAAAGCTTGATCATGACTAGTGCAGTCGGTGTCGTTGGCACTCAGCTAGGTGTATGGCTTCTATAAGGCAACCAAAGTAGGAGAGGCCGCACTTTGCATAATTTAACTTTTACTTGCATGTGCCGTCTTCAGTGTGCAGTGCATGCTGGAAAAAAGCCAAAAAATACAGGTAAATACCGGTAATTATATCCATGCAGATAATGAAGAGCTATACACAGTTCCCCTCAGAAAGAGGACTTCAAGGAAGCAGCAGAGCATACATGAAAATGCAAGGCCCTGATAAAACTGCAGTGAACGGTTCATAAACACAAACCTATTTAAGACCGGCCCTGTAAAAGCTAAACTTAAACTTAAAAACATTATGCACTAAGACGTTCTAAAGCCTAATATCCAAATTACTAAATGTAATATTTTTATGATGTGTACGTAGAAATCACTGTGTCCACTGTGTAAGAAAAACAAACAACAACAAAACCATTTACACATTTTGCGAACCTCAATTAGCCACAATAGGCAAATTGACTGGTTAGAGGCACACCACATGATGGTTTAGAGGCAACATACAGTACAGGTCCTGACAACACTGTTTATTTGGACATGGTGAAAAGAAATGGAGTTGCCATGATGGATGTTTTTTTACTTTTAGCATGGGACGTGGGAGTGACTGTGAGAAATGACAAGCCACAGCTGGTTGTAACCTCAAAAATCAGACCTACACTTGTGCTGAGCTTGTGTCGCAGGACTGGGCCTTCGGCGTGTGAGAAAGACAGAGATGTTATCACCTTAACTGTCGTAAGTGTTTTATTTCCAGATGACTCATGTTGCTTTGATCTTTGAGATAACTTGGACTTGAAGTCTAATCAATTTTCAACTATCTACAATGATTTATTTGTGGTGTCTGTCAGGGGTGGTTTTCACTCACAAAGTTCTGCCAGATCAAATCCCTCATGTCATGTACAAACAACAATAAAATTCGCTATGTTAGAGGAAGACATTTTTGTTGTTCTGGCGCAAACCTTCAAAGATCTGTAATTTACTTCTGTTAACATCTGAATAAAATCACAGCTCTGATAACTGAATGACTACATTTTCCCCATCTCTTTCGACAGGAGAAATATCAATCAGTGGTGCAGAACCTCACCTTGAGTGCATGTGGTCAAAACTGTTGCATTCAGGTTAGTCTTTACTCTCTGCAATGTAGTGTATTATATCTATCCGTCAGTCATTATTTTAATGTCCATTCTCCTGTTTTCTCAGGCAAAAAGAATTGATGTGAAGTATGCTGCCACAGTTCTCCACTGTGACCTAAAACCATGTAGGTTCATATTTGCTATTGGTGTTGAATTTCACTAACTGATGAATTAATCAGGGACTGAAACTTCCAGTGCAGTTCCACTGATATAATATTGCAGTAAATACCTACTATGATATAATATTGCAGTAAATGTCTACTATTAATACACTATTTTATTATTTCTTTATACCCAACACAGTGTCATTCACCCATCTGTTTTTGTTTAAGCATGGAAAAAACAGAACAGGTTGTGTAGCAGTGTTGAAGTTTTAAAGAGATGAAAATGTCATAGCTAGACAAGTCATAACTCGTATGGCCAATTACAATTACAGTGGACTTTGAGTGCTCGTAGGAGTAGTAAAAATGCAGTCCATTTACCATTTACTTCCATGGCCAGTTAGTTCTGCCAAAACGTGTGTGTGTGTGTGTGTGTGTGTGTGCATGCGTTACAGGCGACATGGCGTCTGTAGGCCCTCTCGCAGACATGTCGCCGCACTGAACAAACAATTTGAAAATCTACACCCGTCATAACTGCCGTCGAGAACGCAGAAAGAGTCTTATGTTAAGACGGTATAAATTACAATGTGTCTAGTTTCAACTCTAGCAAGACTGCTATGTATTCACCATGCACTAGAACATTTTTTTGTACGGTAAAACCGAATAGGCTCTTTGCAACTATTTGGATGCTGTGTTGTTATAATCAGTATTAGTCATTCCAAATAAATAATCAAAATGTGCTAGAGAAAGAAAGGTTTGTCATCGTTTGCTCACATGACAAAACAAAAGCACTGAGTGGTAAATGTGAAGCATGTTATCAATAGGGTTAAAAGTCAACAACGCCATAACGCAACATGAGGTCAGTAGTCAGTCTCAGTACCTTTCATGCCTATGTGACCAGTCATTTATAAAATCATAACTAATTTAATTGATAAGATATTTAAGTGATAGTTAGGTGTCATTCAATCATAGCACTTCTTTACAAGCTTGCTGACTGCTGTAGATAGTGAGGAGAACGAAAGAATTTGGAACAACATAGACCGACTGCCAATGCAAATGGTAACGTGCAGAGAAAATTTAATAGGAATTTCCATTATTTTGAGGTCATGACATGACTTTTCTGAACTTGCTCTCACCACCATCTTGGACTGAAGAGGTATTGTGCCACCTTCAGAAATATACATTTTACCAAACCCTACGTGCGTGCGTAGACAGTGTTTCTCTATGCTCAGGTTGATGTGTAGAGGCCCTGATAATACTTTGTAGGAAGTATCATGCAATGTCAAACCTTCTAAGTGTTTCAAAAAATAGCCTTTCAAAAGCCTTTTCAACAGTGCCTGAGGCTCACCCTTTAAAAGCCATTAGGCGGAAACTCAACAATGCTGCTTTAGATGTCATTGTTTCTAATGTTTGAATTGTGCCAATGCAGAAATACAGCCTACCAAACAAAACAAAACAAAACAAACAAAAAAAACACGTTGGTGTTACGCCAGTAAGCAGTTGTGCTTCATTAATTGATTTACGTCCTTCCTGTTCTGTTCATCACAGCTTCCCCTGAAGAGGCACCTGCCTCTGTGGTGCCCAGTGGCCACTGGGAGACGGTGTGGATAGTCGCTACAGCTGTGGGACTGCTGAGTGCACTACTTGTGGCTTTCCTGATAGTTGGAACTGCACTGTCAACCATCCTAGGTACTTTACATCTCTTTTGCAACACTACAGACTAATTTGATACTGGTGTTTTGCTAAAGTGAATATTAATACTAACTTACAACTTAACATTATAGTCTATCAGAGGTTATGCAGTGGGACTAAGAGCCCAGATATTGGTGCTGGTCAACACAATGCAGGTAGGTGTTTTTATATCAGAATATTGCATCAGTATAAATAAAAATTACCCCTTGTTTGACACAACTGAAAAAAATGTTTGACTTTTTCAGCTCACTGCTCGACATCTGTACATTCACCCACCGCAGATTCAGTGATATCATCTCCTCTTCAAAAAACACAGCCATTCACTTATTATAATTACCCAGCAATTGAGGATATACCTACTTTTGAGAACAATGAAAAAACTAATCTACTGAATTGGGCCAAAAAGATTCAATGGTAGTTTAATTGTATTTCTGTGAATGCTACTGTCATGAGGGTACTGAACTGCAATAATACCAGGAACTCTAACTAAACATTTAGCCTATACTAACTTACAACTAAACTGTAACTAAACATTTATAATTAAAGTTGAGTAAGGAGTGGTCTTCAAACATTTCAGATCCCATCACTGGGATTATTATCTTCTTTTCAGGTTTATACTGTATATCCAATGTTCTTGCCATGACTGCCTGTATTACGGATTGCAAAGATGAAAGAAATCTGTCAATCTATCAAATGTAATTATGGGTTGATAGTATGTGTATTAGCATTTCACTGCCAGTTGTAGAGTACATTTGAGTTTTGTTACTTGTGTTACCGTGTTACTGAGTTTGTATTTATTTATTCATATTAAACTAAACTTCTCACCACTGTTTGAGGTATCTTTTTTTTTAATTAGAAAATTTGATTTGGTACCATCTCCACACTACTTAGGACGACATACAGTCATATGAAGGGTGGATAGATGCAAATTTTATTCCCACCAGTATGTTGGGCAAGTTACTTTTAAGAAGTAATTTAGTTACAATTAGTTACTCCAAAGTAATTAAAAGGGAAAGTAACTTAAGCAATTACTGACTTTTCTGCATTTAACATTTAAAATACGTTCAAATACTGTATTATATAGACTAGGGCTAGGCTATGTCAAGAATTTGCCCCCTTCCCTTATTATAGGACTTCAAATCAACTGGAGGCTATTTTAAATCATTTATTTTAAATCAGTTTATATGTCATACACCAGTTTTAATATCAAGAAAATACATGTGGACATATTTGTTTTTGCATCTCACTAAAGGTATCTTGCTATTAGGCTAGAAGTATCTTTTCATTTTTTGTGTGCTGTGGCTTAGTAATTAAATGAAATATACAAGGCTAATACAAGGCTATTTTGTGCATTGTTTATTGCACAGAGATAAATGGGTGTGAAATGGTATCAGAGTTTCAGCACATTGTTGTCTGGGTTGGCCATATACCTAGTGCTGAAGTACAGAAGGGACAAGTTTAGCATAATGATATAGCCAAGTCACAAATGGCCTCAGAACTTCTTAGGGGAGCTTAAAGACGAAGTTTGGAGATTTCATATTTGGAATAGGTAGAATCTCTGTTTAAAATTGCCATATTGTTTGAGTGGAGCTCATCAAGCGTATCCCTTCGACAGACGTAGGAGGAGTTGTATCATTATTTTTGATGTAAAGTCACCAAACTTTTTAAAACACAGAAACATCGGTATCAGCATTGCAAGCCTCTGACATTGCCATTTTGGGTGATGTGCAAGATAGGCCTATCTGTGTGAGAAGAACTCAGCGGGTATAAAAGAAAACGACGTGCTTGACATTTGAGCTTGTGTCAGGTGCATGCACTGGCCTGAAAAAGGTTGCGTGCAGGGTGCATATGGCCATAGTAACATGAAGCATTCCATTGATGGTACGGAAACAGCCTAATGGCGATGGAAACAGTAATTTACTTGATTACTCGTTATACTCCAATGCCATTATTCCCACCACTGCCCAGGACTTGGACGGTGTAATTCTGGGTGGGGGATTGGAAACCACAAAATAAAAACTAGTTACTGCATGACATTGCTATTCTTTGCAATCAGACTTAATAGCAGATTAATAGCATGTTCTAGTTGTGCCAGAAAGACTGTGTGTATGCCTTCCATGCAGCACAGTGTCCCTTTTATTATGGGTTATCTGAAAGTAGACTGCTCTTTTACATGGCCATTGAAACGCTACAGTAACCCTATTGTACCTTTCAAATCATTCACTTGTTTGCTCATTAAACGCTTAAGCAAATTCATTTCCCATTTAAAGGAATATTCCAACTTTTATGAAATTGGGTTATTCACAGTCTTACCAGGAGCTACATATGTGGGTAAACATATTTCGGTCTCAGTGCATGTGTTTTCCTAGTCTGGCAAACCCAATTTTAGCTTTAATTTAGCATAGGCATAGCATAGGCACTGGAATGTAATGTTACTAAAGAGTTGCTATCTGGCTGTTTTACATTCCAGTGCCTATGCTAACCTAAAGCTAAGAAAAAGGGAAAATTGCGGTTGCCAGACTAGGAAAATGCATGCACTGAGACCAAAATGCTTTTAACCATATATGTAATTTCAGGTAAGGAAATAAGTCCATTTCCATAAAATGGTGTCGTTATCCTTTAAGCTCAAGTGTCAGCTTATAAACATTGTACCGACTCATAATACGCATTTCTATGTTTTTTTGGGGCTATGTCTTTTCTGTTAGATAGTTAAAAGTCCTAACAACTACTGCTTTAATGCAAAATATATTTCAAACCTGTTGCCATAATCCAATTCCTTTAAAAGTATGAATACATATTTCACAACAATACGGATAGTGCACTGGGCTAAACAGACCTTTGTGTTTCTTTGTGCAATGAACATATAGCCTACAACTGATATGACAAGTTTGGCTTTCTGAAAGTGTCTTAACCCCCAATTAAGTACACCTTCATATGATAATGGTAATATTGGCAAACAACAAAGTATGGCGTGCTAGAATGACGAATGAATGTTTTTCATAACATGCCTGGAGTCACTGCAGTCAATTTATCCTCGCAGTCTTTTTTTTCATTGCCTCATCCTGTACCTCATTGCTTAAGGAAATATCACAGAGTGTACAAAGCAGGCTCAGACACAGGTACATTCATAGAGCCTACCTGATTTGTTGCTGACGCAGGTCCTCTTACGTGCTCAACAGCACAGCTCCCAACAATTTGATACACATGCAAAACAAAGTTGCGTCAGAGACAGACTTCCTGCGAAACCTCAATGAGAAGTCTTCCATATCAGCACCCTTCACTTCCTTATAGCCCATTCCAGTCATAGCGACTGGAATGGGCTATATATTTGCAAATGCAAATACATTTCAAATATTGACTAATTCCAAGAATTCATTGATGTTACTTCCTGACTTCCCTGCTGTAAGCTTTATCTTGTAAGAGGACACCCACTTATAGTAAGGGCATACTTTATGACTCATCACTAAGTATCCCATTCAGCCCAACCGTATTTCAAAATATGATTTGATGGACATTTCAAAAAGAAAATGAATACACAAATAAGTAGCGCATCTTTGCCCCATGTGAATCATTCTTTATAGCAGGATTATGGTGTCAGATGCTTGGAGTTAGTAGGGCACTGGCCCTCTAGTTGTACTTAGCCTCCTCTTACTGGTCAGAGTGGCATATGAACATAAGCACTGGAGTAGAGGAGTGGAGTAGAAGTAACAGTACAATATCAAAAAAGTGAATAGAAGTTGAAGTGTTCTTTAAACACCATACTTAAGTGGAAGTACTGAAGTATTCAAAATGTTTTTTACTTAAATGTTGCAAGTAAAAGGGAACACTTTATTTGGCTGAGGGGAGGCAGAGTAGGTACTTTCATTAGATTTGAATTGTGTTTTTTGCCAACAAAGGAAAACATGTACTCTAAGTAGGGCCAGGGGTGGTCACTTTCATCACTCTCGACACAATCATTAAAGGACAAAGAACTTGGCATTTCTGAATCTTCTTCCATCTTGAAATGGAGCAGTAGACAGACCCACGCTAAGTGTTCCCAAATGAATTCACGCAGCACTACAAAATGCTTAAAGCAATATACAGAAGTGAGTTTAAGCATAGTCCTGCTGCACGAGCCTTCTAACAGCAATAAATTTCGCATGAAATGAAAGATTTTTGAACAGCATAGACCCAACGTGAACGCGAAACACTTTACATTGAGTCAATGTAACCTCAGATCTTACTTTTGGTTTCCAACAGTCAGGTCCCATTGATTCAGTGTAAAGTGCCTGTTCGCTTCTGCATTCGCGTTCAGTCTGTGCTGTACCAAATTATTTTGTTCCACTCGCTAACTAGCTCATTAGCAAGCTCTTTCAACAGGGCTATGCTTGAATTCACTCCAGTACTCTCCTTTAAGGGGATCATGAGGTCTCTTTATATAGCCTACCACTTGATTGCTTGAACCGCTCAATAATGATAACGAACCCCTGGTGACAGATACATCTACCGGTCTGGCATTGATATCACTTTTTTTCACTGGTCAGAACCGGGTGAAGAGTCCATATACCAAGTTTGGATGTGATAAGTCAAAGCATGACCGAGATCTGAAGTCACTTCCTGTCAAATTTCATTGGCCGTAGAAGGCGAGCACTTAAGACTTTCGAACAAAACAACAGATGAGTTTTGTGAGACATGGTCCAAAGATGATGTGTACCAAGTTTCGTGTGAATCAGACCATGTATGGGACAGTGTAAATATTAGTTTCACTTTCCACAAAATCCAGTCCAGGGAGTGTTCTGGATCACCGATCACCACTCAAAATCGAATCAGTTCTTCCTTGTCCCAATACAGACGTGGTCAGAAAATTTCATCCAAATCCGTGCAGTACTTTTCCAGTTATTTTGTACACAGACAGACACACACACACCGGCGAAAACATAACGTCCTTGGCGGAGGTAATAATAATAATTATGATTCCCAGGTAGTCATTTTAGTAAATATGTCTGGTATGGTAACCATCAGGTACGTAACTCTCCAAGAAAAGCCAACTCCACCTAGCACCATTGGAAGGAGAGTTCTGGAAAATGTAATTGAGGATAATGTGTCATGACTCATGACAGTTGAACCATGTAAATCAGGATTAATCGGAGTTAATTTTTAAAAATCTTGGTTCTTTATTTTCATTTTTGGATTAATTACTCGAGTTAAAGCGTTAACTGCCGCAGCACTACTCTTACCTAATATAAAGTAAGCAGATAACTCAAACAAAAAGTACATGGGCGCCGTAACAAGTAATAATGATTGATATATTTCATGTTGTATAAGCAGAAGTGTAACACCAATCCCACGAACAACCAGTTGACTTCCATTCATCTTCAATTTCATTGACTGAATCGTTTTTAATTCTTATTCCACTGCAGTACAATAAAGTGAAAGTCAGGTTGAGGACGATGTTGAGGACTACTGAATAATCCATGGATAAAGCCCACCCCCTACTGGACATATTCCAGAATGTCAGGCAAATAAAATTCCTCATGTCAAAAAAACTAAGCTGACCAGCAGATGGCAGTATTGACTAGGGTACAACAATAAATGAATTTCTACATATGAATTGCAGTGACATGACTAGAACAGCAGCTTGCCTCTAAAATAGTACATCATTCAAACTATTTTGTGGTCTACAAAACCATCTGTCAGATGAGACTGCCAGCATACAGTGGATGACCGTCACAATCAACATAGCATAAACTTACTCAATATTTTTCTGGCATCAAGCTGTGTGTATATGGACGAGTAGGAGTAGGCTAGGGGTCACATCCCCATGGCCCACTGGGCAGAGATCCACGCGGTAAACATGGCCTCAGAGCTGAAGGTGTGCTACTACTACAGGGATCTTATCAGAGGAAGTAGAAGCCCCAGCCCAGCTCTGAGTGGCCCAGGGGGAGACGCCCCTGAAAGATGGAAGCCCCTGCGCCGCACAATGGAGCAAAAGAATCACAAACAGCGAGCTGAGACAACAAGCGGATGAGCTAATCCATGTTTTTCAGCATTCCATGCATGCCAGCGTGGTGTTGTTCCAGACCAGCAAGCACAAGCCAGAGTGACACCACACAGGAGAGGTTTACACTAAACTAACAAGCGGGGTGCGTGCGGAACCACTGATGTCATGGGGAAGGAATTTGGGGGTTGAGGCAGTCAGTGTTGAGGTGGAAAGTGTATGAGAGAAAGATAACAGGATTTAAGCAGCCCTTCACAGACATGATGAGGTTGCTGTCAAGTGGGCCGGATGTGGTTTCAAAGTTGACAGGTACAGTATGGGTCAAATTCTCTTGATGATCTACAATCAGCTGATATTTAGTAGGCCTTGTAGCTGGCTGGACAGCAAAACTGACCTTATGCAGATGTCAGCCCCTATACTGAAGTGACAGACTGACAGGATTACTTCTGTAGCCCTGGGGGCCTACACATTACACACTCTTTCTCTTGGCCCCTAGTCCTACTATGAGAGACCCCTGGCCACCCATCCAAACATAAAGACAGACACATACAGTACAGTACAGGCACTGATGAAGTACTGCACTAACGAAGAAGTGCATTTCATCTGCCCTTCCCTGTGTTGGCAACATAAACTTCTTAGTCTTTTGACGATGCTACTGTAATGTGTTATAAGACACAAGACCTCCAGCTACAGTATCTACAAATGGTGATCTTCACAAGTATTGCCAGAGCTGCTCCTTTAACACAACCAACAAGCCTCAACACAGACTTCACATTCATTGAATCTGTGCTCCATCAACTATTTTGCTCCTTTGTCAGTAACTACATTTTATATAGTCAACCAGTCAGTTAGTTAAATACAAAAACGTGATTAATAAATGCCAGGTCACAAATGACAAACCAATGAAAAAATCATGAAAGGCACAGAGCCCCCCCGAGACTGCTGACCTCAGCAGAGAACGCCGCTTTGTGGTCTCACTGACCTCTGACCCTATTGACCCCTGGCACACGCCACACACTTATGACCCTCTGCTTGTGTTTGTTGTCACGTTAGCCACGTGAGCCAACAATGACAAACTCTGGGCCCTCTTGTCTCTGTCCCTAACCAATCCACATAGCCAACCCCCACCGCACACACAGGCACACACACACACACAGCTGAGGATGACCATCTGTTGGAGAGCACTATTTGACCTGTAGCCAGCCAGAGGTCACTGTGAGTACTGGCCACACATCTGCAGAGCCTCTCAGCGCCTCACACACAGCAGGTGTGCCCGGCACAGGTGGCTCCTCCCAATAAGCAGAGGTTGGACAATAGGAACGAAACACACATGTGCTTGTGAGGACAGGATAATTCAATAGTGCAACTGAACTGTCTGGGAACAGTAAGAAGAGAGAGAGAGAGAGAGAGAGAAAGAAAGAGAGAAACAGAGTGAGGAGAAAGTGAGAGGGAGAGCCACTCCAGAACGAGGCGAAGAGACTGTGACAGACCCGGGCTGTTCTTCCATAGCACTCCCCCATGGTTATCAGCCCTCGGGTGATAATGGCTGCCTGCCGCCTGGCAGGGCATCAGACACCTTTGGGCCCCCCACACAATAGCATTCCCTGGCAGACTGCAGCCACGTCTGGAACCCATCACCCGCCCTCGGAGACGGGGAGAGGAACGAGGGAGTGCGAGGGATGAAGGGTGACAAAACAGCAGGGGCTGAAGGCAGATGCCTCTTAGTCTGACACCTCCACCAATTCCCTTGCACACATATCTAGTGTCTGCCAGTCTTCCAACAGAGAGGACGAAGACAGTGTTTGAATGGACTGACAGAGCCACATTTCTGTTTGTAACTCCACGGCCACAAAATTGCTCACGATACCAAAACGACAGCTTGTTGTTACCTGGAGTATAGGTTTGTAAAGGTGCTTGTGCTAAAGGTACCAAAGCACTGCTTTGAGAGGATGCACGTGTTTGAAGCCTCCACCCGGCTCGTTTCTCTCTCCTCATCTTGTGGCTGTAATGAGGAGCTGGTCCCTAGAGAAGCTCCTGGTCAGGGCTGAATGCTTCACCACAGGAAGATCACCATGTAATTAGACTGGAATTCCCAGGGGGGAACAGTTAACATTTAATGCCAAAGCCTATTTATGGACTACTGCTACCAACCATGTAAGCAACTACAGATACAGACCATAGGGTTTGTGTGTGTGTTCTTTAGTTTGGGTACTACCATATTTGTGAGAAAACCTCAAACAAAATCTAAACATAGTTTTTAGAAAATACTTTTACATGGAAAAGATTTTTAAAAAATGTGGACACAAGGATATTTCTCCGCACCCTACACCATGCTGGTTGCTTACAGGCCCATGTGGCTGTAGTAGCTATTGAAATACGTATGGAGACAAGGCTATGGAACAACACTGAGACATTTTCATTCTTTGGACACTGAGCTGACTAACTCCAGTGTTCCTACTGAGCATGCTCCGTGTGATTGCAGTCCTCATACACACAGTCAACTCTTTTCATTGTCCTGTCATTCACAGGCTGATGCAAAATGTCTCATTTCTGACGAGAGAACAATGACCTGCGAAACAATAGTCAGACACTTGTTACCAGGCCTGCTTTGTCTATGAGTGTGAGTGACTATGTGCATGTATTAACATAAGAACCCACTGGGGGAGGTATTGGTTTGTGTATGGGTACGCATGTGTGCATACGCATACTTCTCTATGCATGTGTGTATGTACAGTATGCATACTGTATGTGAGTATGGGATGGGTGTGTCCAGACCCTGCACCTATAGATGGTAGCAGCCTCCCACAAGATGACTTGAAAGTGTGTCGGAAGAGGAGTGAGAGTCCCCAAGGAGGGTGGTTGGGGGTGTATGTGGTGGGGTGGGGTGGAGGTCAGGAGCGGGAACAGATGGTACGCAGCAAGCCCCTCTGAGCCAGCCCCACCCCCACCCTCCCCTCTCCCTAACCCCCCTTGGCTCTACACTCCAGTTCGCTCGGGGGCTTTATGGAGGGAGTGGGGGCAATTAGTGTTCAGGAGGAAGGCAGGGGGCAGGGGTTGGGGGTAAGGGGGGGAGTCACCAAGGAGTGCTCCATCATCTACCCCCCAGGGGGCTAAAGAGCGCATGGCACTCCGCTCACAACTCCATTAGCCCACCGGAGACAGGTGCGGCGTGCCACCTATCACTCACACATCAGCAGGGTGCTCAGCCTGGGTTAAGTGTAGAGTGTGTGTGTGTGTGTAGGAGGGAGAGATAGAAAGAGAGGGAGAGTGTGAGTAAGAGAAGAAAAGAGAAAGACAGGATAGATGCACTGAAAGAAAGCAGAGAGGGAGGGAGGCTGACAGGCATAAGTCAGGTGGTGGCGTGCTGGTGGTGGTGTGCAGTATGCTACTGTATCTGCTCCACTAGCCAGCACCAGAGGCGCTGTGTGCCAGCAAGCTGCATGGGCTGCCTGCTCCCCAGCCTTCCTGCCTGCCTGCCCCTCTAATGAGTGCAGGCTCCTGAGAGGTGGGGCTAACCTCACCTACACTACACTGCTCTTTGTCACACAACATGGGCTCACTGCCACTGCTTGAGAAACCACATGTGCTCTTCCAGATTGCACACAGTAAAAACATTTAGTCTGTCTCCATCTCTTTCTCTGCTTACATATCCATCCATCTATATATCTATCCATCCATCCATCCATCCTAGTCTGCATGTGGAGTAAGTAAGCCTCACTTTACCTCTAGATGCTACCCACCCAACTTTCTTTTCCTCTCCTCTGGGCTCCTGTACCGTCCCAAAGCACGGGCTGTCATGTAAAGCCTATGATTAGGATAATGGCTCTAATTAAATCCATATTGCTGAGTGTCTCCAGGAGCATGTGCAGGAGAGGACAGGACAGGAGAGAGGAGAGGAGAGGAGAGGAGAGGATGGGAGGCCTTGGCTGAATGCAAAAGCAGCCCCCTCTTGTTACGGTGTGGTGACAAGAAACACCGGCTTGTGTTTACTGTCCCTTAGGGACATGTTCATATAGATGCACGTACACAGAGCCACAAGTACACATGTGCACACAGGAAAACAGACACGTACGCGCACATGCACACACACAATACACAAAAGACTAGCATAGTCTTAGAGCTCCAGACATCACATCACATTTGAAACAGAATCCAACTATTATTCCAGCTCCTGAGAGGAGTCTGGCTCCTCGGCCAAAAGGAGTAGATGTAATGCTATAGAGCTTCCTTTTTAGGGTGGCTCTTAAGCACCAAACATTACAAGCACCATACTGAAGAAAACAAACATGTGGACCGCAAGGGGGAAAAAAGAAAGGGGGAGAGCATTTAAAGACGGATGGAGGATTGAAGATTAACCATTGGAGTCACACTGGAGCCCTGTTTTAACATGAACAATCTCTCTCATTCTGCATCTCTTTCTATGCCCCCCCTCCCTCTCTCTCTTTCCAGTTATTTTTTCCATTCCATATGAAGAGCTGTCAGGGAGAACACAGGGGATCCCCAGCCCCTCCTCCCCTGCATCATACAGAGAGTGGCATTCTATACCTTCACGTCAAACACACACACACACAGCACTGTAGTGTCAGTGTGAGAATGCTCCCCACCGGTGTTGTAGACTGCCTGTCTCCATGCCGAGCCGGCGGTGACTCTGGCTGGGTGTAATGGGGAGCCTGTGGTTAGCGGCTCTATGGGCCTATTCAACGGCTGCTCCCGGCAGGCAGGCGCGTAACCAGAGCTCCACTGTTTATGCCCCCATGTTTGGATTGAGCTGCTAATTGAAACGTGTCTCTTTTTCCATTCGACATTGTAAACGGCACTCCTGTGTGCAACGTGCGCGCGTGTGTGTGTGTGTGTGTGTGTGTGTGTGTGTGTGTGTGTGTGTGTGTGTGTGTGTGTGTGTGTGTAGGCATGTATTAAAGTGAGCAAAAGAAAATGTGAGTGTGTGTCTTAGAGGCTGGGGAGACTGCCTATAGAGCCTACTGTTTCCTGATGAACAGAGCTATGTTCAGCAAAGTAAGAAACAACCTTTTCTTTTCTTTTACTATACTAAAAAAATAGTACATACTGATTGGCAAATGTTTACAAATATTATATTTATCCATAGGCCTATAGACCAAAGGGCATTTTTTTCTTCACATGGAATACTTTACCACTGCTAAAGCAGAGATGAGTAGTTTATTAATCTATCTACAGTATAAATGCAAGGAACTGTCAGTGTGTCTCTGTGTTAAAGCACAACTAAAGCACCAAGCATAACTCTCAAACTATTCATCCAACTGACCTCTAAATTTGGTAGGGGTCTTGTTAAGGTCACTGCAGTGCAAAGACTGCTGTTTGGACAACAAATTCTAAAAACATTGTTAAAAGAAACACAGTTGCTTATTAACTTTATCTGCTGTAGCCATGTTACATGTTGTACCAAATTTTCTAGTTCTTTTTCATGATGGCAGCACTTGGGGACCTTGGACTATGGTTGGAAATATTCTGTCTGCAGTCCGATCAAAATCAAATAATCCAATTCTCCATCACAAACTCTGAAATGCTTTCTGCGGGTATACATTCTGGCATTGTAAAGTGAGTCTGAAACATAAGTGTGATCGAAAATCACCACGTCTGCCTATGTCTATGATACATGCAGTGTGCATCTATGTGGTCACAAATACACATAACATGAGAGCCCCCTAACACTGAAACGTTTAATCTATATCGCTCTGTGCAGCAAAAACACAATTTCCCCTTTTACTCAAACCGTGGAAAGTGGCTGGCCTCGAAAATCCATAAAACAACGGCCTGACAGGCCCATTTCTGGAGAAGATGGCCGCATATAGAGTTGCCAAAATCAATAGTCAGATCAATCCTGGGGGCAGTGGGAGTGATGGATGTGACAGGATGCGGACTGAGTGCTGGGGCCGTGCAGGTCACAGAGGAGCAGGAGGCTCCAATCCTGGAGGTGCACAACTCTGACACTGGAGTGGAGATGGGTTTGAGATGGACCCACTCACAGGGTCAGCCCAGGGAGAGGACAAGAGACCGCTGAGGAAGCAGCATTCTGCCTCTCAAGGATGTGTGCCAAAAGGGACAGGCTGGCCAACAGTAAAAATACAATGTTTGCTTTTAATCTCACACAGTGCAGTCATTTGGGGTGAATTGACCATGTTTATTTTGGCATTGACTTCTGATTGGTGGGTGATCAGATGTGTTTTGAGGCTATGGCGAGAGTGATCTCCCCCACTGGACGTCATGGTTGTTTTGGAAGTGTTTGGTCTGGCGGGCACAGGTGATTCGTCCCCAGGGTCAGGTCAACGCGGCAGGGGAGAGCGCCGCTGAGGCCCTGCAGAGAAGCCGAGCTGAATTAATTTGTTTTCCACAGGGCTTCGGTACAGGAATGGATTTGTTTTGTGATTCCGGCTGCGCCACAGGGAACCTGTCCCAGGTGTCAGGGCCTGCATGAGTGAACTGACCTCAGGTCACTCCAGGTCATGTTTTGGCCAGCACGCTCACAGGAGTTACACAGGTCATCAAATCAGCCGCCAACAGTGGGCTCTTTTTTTTTTTTTTTTCAAATCCAGATCTCCACTCATACAAGTGAAGGCGGGGGAGATCCTTTACTCCTCTGATCCCTGAAGACAACGGGGCCATCTGTAGCCTTTTTGTCTTTTCGGGGGATAAGCCCCCAACTCTGTAAATTCAGGATTGCTCTGCTCCTCGGGCAGCATCCTTTAATCCTATTATCTGACTTAATTCTTCACATTGTTGTGCAGGAGGCCTTTTCATTGAATCATTTTGATCAAGTGGTAGGTGGCACACTTAGGCAGAGAGGGAGGGATGAAGGGGAGGTCCTTTGCAATATGTTACAGTAATGAGAGACCTAAAGTGAACCCTGGCATGAGTCAACACAAGGGTGTGGATTTGTTGTTTCTGGGAATTATCCTTCCTTGAGGCCACATAATGTAATATACGGTATGGACATGCTGTGGGTTTCTGTGAAATCTCTTATCACATGCACTTGGTGTTTACTGTCTTAAGGTATAAGGAGCAACAGTTTGAGTGAGGAGACAACATAATCAAAATGGATACCAAACAGTCAGCTATGTGTCTGCATCTTATGACTGCCATTTGTTTTTTGAAGTATAGACAGCAGTGCCAGATCAATGAAGTGACAAAACATAAAATAATGATAATCATTTCAGCAATATATATATTTTTCTAAATGTATGTTTGTTTATGTCGTGTGTGTGTGTGTGTTTGTCTGTGTGTGTATTTCTGTATGTGTTCGTGCAGACACACATGACCAGGTGTTGGTGGAATGAACCAAAAAGCAGATATCCTTGTGGATCACAGGACCTCTAGGAAGATGGAAGAAATTATTTAGCACTTTAGTGTGAGGCTCTCCCCTGGACCACACTCATAGCTGTGGTCTCTGATCCCAAGTGGAGGGCCTTCCCAGAAAGAGTCTGCAAGGTTGGCAGCAGGAGCCAATGTGAAATGCCTGGAATTTTGGCTGCCTCACTCCTGTCATAGTGGTTGGTTCAGACTGGCTCATGTCCGAGTCTAAGGTGGCTACACAGATCTCTGTTCAATCCGCACACCTCTACCATTAAGCTGTTATAGATAGCCTACATCAAACTGACCCTTTGAACTGAAGGGTGGAAACCAATGTAAGACCACCAATGTAATACTGGCAAAAAAACTATTATCAAACATGAGCAGAGAATATCAATCATCAGTAATCAGTGAAGAGGAAATGAGAGCCAGATGTTGGATGGACAGATGTGTAGTAGCTAGAAACCCAGGGAGAAATCTGCATGGAGAAATGGTTGCGTGTCAGCGTTTGATGGCTGCTTAAATTGTGCTGATTTGCATCAGAACCTGTCAATCAACCCTGGTTAGACCAACCCTCCTGTGGATAGCCCTCATGCCGTTTCTTCTGGGGCCAGGCCCTGCGTAATCCAGCAGTGCATGCTTGAGGCATTCATCTACAGGATCAATATATTCATGAATTGCAGCTACTCACACATGTCAGTATGACTCCATGCATGCATAAGCCCCATGTGCTTGTGAGTAATCATACTGGTCGAGATGCTCTGCTCTAGGGATGCTGGAGTGGCCTGATGGGTCCCCATCCCCCGCGTTTGGATGACCTTTAAACCTGGAGTAATAACACAGGAAGGCCAGAGTGGCAATGTGCTGTAAATGCCACTGAATGCTGACATTCATGTCCCTTAGGTTAAATTAAGGTCAAGCGCCAGAAAGGAGGAGAAGGGAGACGATTGTACTGACCTTTCCCCCCCTGAAAAAGAATGGCTGGAAATAGGACCAGTTTGTTCTAGGCTGAGCACCAGGTTGGGGATCTCACAAAGGACATCTTTGCACTAAAAAAAGGTCAAACTCTGGCCAGACACACCCCAAGAGAGCATATTGGACCACTCTCGAGTCAATAGCCTGAGAAGTAGAATTGCTGACTTGCCCAATAAATTTCAGCAATGTCTGTCTGGGCAATAAGAACAGATGAGAGCTAACACAGACGATGCTTTTATGTAGTTGTCACAGTCTTTTTTATGTCAATTTCTGTCCATCCGAGGAAGCGTCTGTAATATTTTTACAGATTATCCATGCAGTGTGGATGTGTATCAGCACATATAAATGTATCATATAAATCATATATGATGTTATATTCATGCTCATATACATCATAATAACAAATGAGGGTACTAACCGTGAGCATGTGAATTCTGTGTGTGCATGTGCCCTTCCCTGATGACCAAACAGGCCCCCATGTCCGCGTGCTCGTACGCATGCCGAGTGTCAGTGTTAGCACACAGCCACCGCTGGAGCTGAATGCTCCACGTGAGTGCTTGGCTTAGTTACCATAGCAACCCTTAGATGTTGCCCTCGATTGTTTCGTTGGTGAATTTCAAAGTGGCTTTTGTGTGGTGGTCAGGGGTCGGCTATGAAAATGTCAAGCAACATTAACATCATCCTCGTCTGTCTAATGGAGTTATGTGGAGAAACAGGAAGGAGATGTCTCTTCTAGAGAGTGCCCAGAACACTGCCCAAAGATAAACACTAAAGACCCACAGAGGCTAAGAGCAGCCTTGTTCAACTGACATTCTTTAACAACACACAGGCTACTCGAAAGCTTATTGCAAACAGGTATGATCCTAATGTTCAGTTTCTTCCTTTCTTCCTTTATCACTGCTGTAAACTCCTGAGGGCATTCTCATTTTCTTATTAAAATGTCCCTGAATGGATTAGGGATTCTGCTGCAGAAACTTCACAGCATGCAGTGAAGATTGTTTTCATGACAGCATCATCTTTGAGCTCTATGGAAGCATCACAAAAAAAAAAAAAAAAAAAAAAAAAACCTAACCAAGTTTATAAACCTCTCAGATTTAAATTTAAACTTGATCTGCAAAACATCTCCAAAACCCTGAGACATTTTTTTGTCTTTTCACATGAGCAGCCTTTAACCAGTGGTGTCAATCAAAGTGAAGAGAGGGGAAGGGAGCGGCTTTTATCTAAATGTCCTTTTCAACATCATTAACTTCACAAGCATCTAATGAGATTACACAGCACATCAGGCCTGCCTGCAGTCAGCTGAACAAAACGGACCTGCTCTTCCTGTGCCATCTTAAAGAAGTCAGTGTCAACATTACAACGTCACAGACCACAGAGGTAATGAGACGTCTGAAAGAGCCATTGCAAAGAAAGCAAACCAAATGAAATAAAACAAACAGATGAATCTATGCATCCATTTTTACTCTCCCTTAAAATGAGGAATGTATGATTGCTTCAAAGATGGTGTGGTATGTCCCATCTGTTGTTTTGGTGATGAAGGAGCTTGCTGGGGTAAGGAGACATCTTATCGCTCCAGTGCCCTATTTGGTCAGCTGTGGCTCAGACAACCTTCAGCCCCCCCCCCCCAACCCTTTCCTAAGACAAGCAGATGAAGACGAGGGGGACAATGTCCTTTCTTGGTTGTAAGCAATGGAAACGTGACCTGAACACCCATGAAATGTCACCACAACCCTTCACAACAAGCCCAGCCAAGACTCTCCAGGACAAGTTCCAGGACTTTGTGACTCAACTGGATGTTATGCTGGGAGTGGACTGCTCTTTCCCTCTTCATCTCTCTCTCTCTCTTGCCCTTCCATCAACCCCCGCTGTTCCCCTCACTGGTATCTTCCCTGGAGTGTGACCCATTAGGCCCAAAACATATCACATCGCTGAGTGCTTCTGAGAGAGCCGGCTTTGGGGCTAAGGTCAAACACCGACAGCCAAACACATGTGCCATAAGCACATGCTCAGCATGCAGATGAGAAGCATCTACTACAGCTGTGTTAATGCACTGGTGACAACTCCACCCTCATGTGTTTGTGGAGGTCTTCTCTCGGCTTCAAAGCTTTCCTAAAACCCTTAGTGGCCTTTAGCTGCCATGGGGCTTCCCTGTACACAGAGGGTCAGACTATTTTTGATCCTTGCCATTTCATACCCCCCAGCACGCTGTTGATCCTCTGTTGAAATGAATAATTGATGAAAGACTGAATTCTAAAACTGATTACACACAAGAGTGTGTCTGTATGGCCACAGAACAAAGATCATATTTAACTGGCATTTTGACACTGTCTGAAGCGTGTGTCTAGACAAATGGGGGCGAGGTTCACCACGCATACACACGAGACATAACCTGAGATGTGAATTAACTTGCTCAATTTCATGACAAACCTGCTATTTTTGCTGAGCGAACATGTCAGTTTGCCCTGTGTGGGTTTATTTCAGTGTGTGTTGGTGTGTCTGTGATTGTAGATGGTGTGAACGTGACTGTGGTGTCGGGGGACATTGAGTTCAGACTGCTGCACTGCCTCTCCCTGTCTGAGACGGCACATTCAGACTGGCCATGAATTATTCAGACAGTGTTGCACTGCAGCTCCCCCCTCCACACACACACTTTCCCACTCCTGTTCCCTTCTCCCTCCCCTGCATCCCCTCTCCCTACCTCTATGACTCTTTATTTTTACCTAGCAGTGCCTTATTCTTCCCAAACATGTTTATCTTCTAGCCAGTAGACCCATATGTGATGGCCTTTTATAGACGTGAGCATCCCTCCTACACACACACACACACACACAGAGAGCAGCCATCCCTCAGTCACATGGAGAAAGGGAGATGTCTGTCCTCTTGTTTAGTATGCTGCTGCTGCTGCTTCTGGCGGGGGATTCTGGGGGCGTGGAGTTTCTCCGCATACAGCAGCAGGGCTCTCCCGCTCCCTCTCAGCCACCGCCCCACCCCCGCTCTCTCTCTTTCTCTCTCTCCTCTCTGCACTGCACGGTGTACTATGCTCCAAAACGGTCTCTCCTATGAGTGCTCTTCTCTGCCTCAATCTCCCTTCTCCACTTCTCTCTTTCTCTCGTCCACTTCTAGTCACAAATCTACCGTACTCTCTCCACACCAAGTCCTCTCTGTGCGTCCTCCCTGGCATTTAGAGACGGTGAGACTGTGATGATGGCTGAGGCAACTGATGTGTGTCTGATCCACGTAGCGCTCAGATTTAAAAGGAACCTCTGCGGCTTGGGGGGGTGTCAGAGAAGAGGAGAGGCGAGTGAAAACGTGACTGCCATGGCAGCATTGGAAAACTGGGAGGGTACAGAGGTAGGGGGTGTAGTGAGTCACTGTGCTGCAGGTCAGCCAAGGAGGGAGAGTCCAGCAGTGTGCTGTCGGCCCTGTCCGGTAAATGACGCTGCCATAGCCAACACTACCGTCTTTCCAAGAAAATGGCCCCGCAGATAGAGGCCATATTTACAGAAACATGCATGGCTGGTGACAGGATGCGGGAAGCTCTCAGTCAAGCCCTTTACGATAAGCTCTGACACACTATTTATTGACCCAGCCCGCATAGTCGTAAATGTCAGAAAATTTGTCTGGCATGACTGACTGGAACGCTTTCAGGACTACTAAAAGAATGTTCTAGGAACAATGATCAGCATCTCTACCAGCAGCATCAGCATCTCTATAACAGCAGAGATGAGGGTACAAAACCACTAACGGTATCACTATTTTTTTTATCTTTGACTCCAAGCATCTATCCAGTCAGATACAAAAGTGAAAAGTGAAAACTGTGTGATGTGATCTTAAGCAGGTTTGCTGTTTGGAGGGAAACAAGACTCTATTTGGAATTCCAGTGGAACACAGTCGCAGTGAAGCAAGCAGGTTGCCATGGTGATCCCCATTTGAGCGTCTGACTATCCCTTGTTTTCAAGAGTAGGACATCAGAGGAGGGAGTGCTCTATGTGAGCCAATCACAGAGTCCTACACTCAAGCATTAACTAAGTTACACAACACTTGCACAAAACAGACAGAAAGACAAACAGACACTCACATAGAGGTGGTCAGAGAGAGAGAGAGAGAGAGAGAGAGAGAGAGAGAGAGAGAGAGAGAGAGAGAGAGAGAGAGAGAGAGAGAGAGAGAGAGAGAGAGAGAGAGAGAGAGAGAGAGAGAGAGAGAGAGAGAGAGAGAGAGAGATTGCACATCTAGAACCCTCAGGTTCCAAACACAAATTGTTCTTTTCCACTGATGGGGGGCCTGACAAGGGGATGAAACCAATCCCCCCCTCCCCATCATACATAACCCTGTTGTGTTCCTTGGCAATATCCCCCCTCCACCAGCTAGACACACACACACAGTTTCTCTCCAGCGTCCTCTCATGGAAAGGGCTCTTGAAAAGAGCAGCACTGCAATCACACATTATATAACGTCACAGCCCGAGCACAACACCCCTGAGCCTCTACAACATGACCAACTTTAAACCAGGCCAAGTCTGGTGCCAGAGCGTTCCCTCATGGTCATCTCTGAATGATAAAGGCCTGCTGGCCAAGAGATATGTTCTCTTGCAAGCTGGCTTGAGACACAAGTTGACAAAGCATTGTGGCTGCTCATTTTATTTGGCTGGAAAAGAGTGGTTCCTTGCTTCTCTACTTGTGATTCAGTGCACTTAGGAGATGCCTCTGGGAGAATTTTTATGGGCTGGCCTCGTCATGCCCCCGCTAATATTCAAATATCCATCCTGTATGCAAATATC
Source organism: Sardinella longiceps (assembly GCA_027497455.2). Lineage (NCBI taxonomy): Eukaryota > Metazoa > Chordata > Actinopteri > Clupeiformes > Clupeidae > Sardinella > Sardinella longiceps. The sequence continues at coordinate 1,253,298 of JAODXP020000026.1, forward strand.
TCCTGCCACATTCCATTTACCTGTAAAAATGCCTCCTGACAAAGGAATGTAGAGAAAGCATGCTTAACATCAAGGCATTACCTGCAGGCCAACACCTGACAGTCATCAGTGAGAGGCTGGCAAATTCACTTTGACCTTTTGCTAGAAAGCCAGGTGGTCATGAGAAACAAGCCCTGTGCAATCTTCTTCGTTGTCTTTGCAAAGGTCTTCACACGGAAATTGTAGATAACTAAGTAAAAGGAATGTGCGGTTTTAAAGCCACGTGGAACTTTTTTCCCCTTTTGTTAGGTCATTGATTCATGTACTCGTCTTAAATTCACCTTAGCTAGGAATTTTTACACAAGAACGGGCTTGATGTCTAAATTTGAGGTGATAGAGATACAGACCTCCTAAAGCTTATCATTTGCAATACAAGTAAAAGTCCCCAGCTTGCGCAGCACAGTGCATTTCAGGGAATGTAATCCTATAAAGACAGGAGGCGGAGCAGTTCATCTGTAGGTCAGTGATTAAAAGACACCATCACTGAGTCTGTGCAAAGGCAGCCATATCTATGCACTAGCCAGAGCTGTACCAACACACATGAGAACACAGAATAGTGGTGGTGATGATGATGATGATGATGATGGATGATGATGATGGGAAGGCTCCACACAGACACAGGATCCCTATTCCCCACCAATCACATCTTCTGTTGGCTGTGTTGTTAATTGTTTTTATGTGTAACAAATGATTGTTCTCAATTCCAGCTGACCGAATTAGGCTTGAATGTGTTTCGTTCTGAGTGGCACAGGGCTAACATAAGCAATAGTCCTAACAGAATTGAATTGAGGCTGAGGGGGGAAAAAAAAACAATGTTTGTCTTTCTGGAAGAACGGCGCGCTTGTTCACACACTAGCTCTCTGTGTTTCTCTCCGTCCATCTCTGCACTGGAAAAAGGCGGGAGAAAGGGGGAGGGTAGGATTGAAAAGAAGGGCAAAGCCTGCAAAGCCTGCCAGAAGAACCGCTGTGCTCTGGCTGACCAGCAGGGGGCCCCAACTGTCATCTGAGCAGCTCTGGGAGAGGGCGTGGTTCCTTATCCAGGTCAATGAGTTCCTTGTCATGATGAACAGAGCAGCCCTTCCAGAGGCACACAGGCAGTCTGATGCCACTCTCAATACACTCATTATAAACATCCTCTGCCTTTACAATGCTGCCTGCTGTTGCTGATAAAATCAGCACTCTGCATTAACAATTAGACTGCAGGCTAAGGATTGCACTGATGCTATTACTGCTTTTCTTTTCATACAGACACAAATGCACATATACTGTACAAAGCAAATGAGCCATCATAAATCTGTTTATCTTATCGATGACAATGGAATCAACCAGACTGGAAGAGAAATGCTAGAATATTAGGGGAGGTTGCTAAAAGTACAGACAGGAACAGTAAATCATCTTTCCCTCTTGCTCTCGTACACATTCAAGTAAATATGTACATACACACAAACACACACACACACATAGCACACCAGAGACAGGGAGAGCCCATACATCCCTGGAGTTGATGTAAATGCCAGGATTCCATGGGAAAGCCACAGAAGAGTCCAGACATACGGCAGAGATGGCGTCTTCTCTGGGGGGGAGAAACAGCTCGTCTCTGTACTCCCAGGCTCTCTGATTCACCCCTGATTCGCTACGGTTTTGGCTGGGGAAAAGCTCACATAGAGGAGTGCAGTGAGGCCAGCACCCTAGTGTTTGATTAAAAGTGTCTGGGAAGCCAGATGTGTCTCTGTGAGTGTGTGCGTGTGTGTGTGTGTGTGTGTGTGTGTGGAAGCAGACTCCATCCATCCTGCTGCTCTGAGTTCCTGTGTGCGGCTGCGTTTGATGGGGAGCGCAGGCAGCAGCAGGATTGTGTTACATTAATAAAGCGCTGCGAGGCTGCTGCTGCGGCAGCGCGGGCCGGGTGAAACGGGGTCGGCCTGGCACGGGTTCAGCACGCCATGCAGCAGGCAGGCTGCTACACTACAGTACGACCGCCGCCTCCTCGCAGCAGCTCCACTCTGCTGGCTTTCACACACTCATACTCACACTCGTGCAGACACACTCCAGAGCGCACCCATATACAGTACACCAATATCCTCTCTCTCTCTCGCTCTCACACACACACACACAGTTACAAGTTACAGACACATGGTTGCTCACACTTAAACAAACTGTAAATATACAAATTGCATTCATGACACAGGCACACATGCAGGCATAATAAAAGCCATCTAAAGGGCTACGCCATCAGTCTCCAGAGCAAACCATAAAACTCCATTAGGCTCTGGCTGGCTGCAGTGGCTCTGTGTGGGAACAGAATACACTAGGGCTGACCCACATATACGCAGCAGCTTTGAGAAAAGATCTCCTATCAGTTGTGACAGTACTACGCTAAGGAGCAGGATATGATCTAAATGGCTCATCTAATGCGTCAGACAAGGCAGCCTGAGTAATGTGTTGGCTCAGGCTGTTAATAAGATTTCTCCCTGCATCCCAGCTGAGCCTCTGCTCCACAGACAGGTAAGCAGGAAGCTCTATGCACCCCACCCCCAACGCTCTCACGGCCGTGCCCCTTCCCCTGGTTTTAGACACACCGCTAGTGTATTTGGGATTCCATGCATTTTATTTGTCTCCTCGCCAGATAAGCATCGTGTTTTTATGACAGCAGTGGCGAGCATGAAGTGAGTGAGGTTCCTGTAATTGCATAACAAAAACACTCATCATTCACTCCAACCTGTAATTACACAGACATAATTAACCTGTACCAGGATTGTTTTTTTTTTACACAAAGAGGCCCCAAAAGGTAGCTTTCCCTCTCATTGCTTCATTATGTAAACCAGCTCCACTGTAGCACAACACAGCATTAGAATAACACTTCACATGCACTCTGGCCAGCCCAAACACCCCCACATTCACAGCTAAATAAGGGAGACTTGGCCATATAGCGCTCTGCCACTGGCAGTGGGGAGAGAAATAAGGAAAGTTTTGTTTTGCTGATAATCCCTCTGAGCCTTGTGGTATTTTAAAAAGGGGCACACTGTTACACAAGCTAAGCTGCTTAATATTAATTCCATAGTTATTCCTCGTCGTTTCCTCCGTTTTCTGCCACTAACTAGGCTATATTTAGAGGAACTGGGCTAATAAACAAGGATTAGAAGCAGAATTGTGTTGCTGTTTGAAAGGCAGACGTCAGAAAGGACTAAATGATCGCTCTCAGATTAATACTATTCCCCCTCAGTCATGAGTGGATTATCAATTTCACCTGGGGTTGAAAACACTGAGCATTGTGTGTGGCAGCATGTTGTACAAGAAACAGCTCCAGCAGACTCTGGCTTCCACAACACTGCCTTTTCTGCCAGTTTTCAGGCCCATTAAACAGTACTAGTCACCAGGTTAATGTACACAATTGTCCAGTGGCAAACCATTTAAACCCCAGTCCCACTGCCCTCTCCCCCCTCCCATCTCCTCCTCAATGTGAGGCGTCTTTGTGTTTGTGCTCTGAATGAGTGTACTGCTTGGTAGCAATCTGTGTGTGTGTGTGTGTGTGTGTGTGTGTGAGTGAGTGAGTGTATGTGGGTGTGTGTGGAGCAGTGCTGCTGTGTGTCCCTCGCTGACATCCTAATGACAGGTTTTCATCCTGCTGGGATCTGGGGGAGGAAAAGAGGCGTGGCCGGCTGCTGTGTAATACAGACGTTCACCATAACTCAAAGTGGCCAAAATTTTCTCCTGAGTTACGGCTGAGATCCCTCATCTGTAATTAGACAACTTTGGACTGCAAGACAACTGTGTCTTCAGAATTCCTCTCTCTTGCTTGATCCCGCACTCTCTCACTCACTCAGCCACACATGAAAGGCTCTTCCCAGCTGTTCCAAAGGAGGGAAATTGGTCCCAGATGGTGGTAGCTCTCCATAAAGAGCAGAGCACACGTTTGTTCCTTGCCACATGTGAGGGCTTGAGTCACTTAGCCTGCCATTACTGCAGCAACAACCCTGACTCACATCCCAACTGTACAGCACTGCAAACCATGGAGGTACCATATAGAACTGACTTGACTGAGGGAGGGAGTCAAGCCCTATTCTTTTAAATGCCTGGTGCTAGGTAAGCTATGTTAGACATGAGGTAGAGTATGAGTAGAGTTGTCCTTTCTGTTAGATCTCCTTTAGCTATAGATTTGGGGGTAGCCATGACCTGCTTGTTTGGGGATTAGACAGTTCCATCATCAAACCAACAGAAAAACTGTGGCACATTGAACACCACTCTCCCATATCTATGGCTGCTCTGGCTTAGTGTGTTCAGTACTACTTGCCGTTTACTGTGTGTGCATGGGCACCAATCATGGATGGAAATATTAAGACACAATCAATTAATTAACAACTTGCTCTATTCTCTGAGTATAGTAATACTTGAACACATTTCCCCTATTCCTGCGTCCCTACAGTACATTGGCTCCATGTAAAAAGCCAAATCGACTTCAAAATTCCAGTGGAATTCTCGCCCCTTCTACATTGTCCGCTTCACATTTTCCATACCTTTTAAGTCTAGACTTAAAACCTTCCTCTGGCAGTTGAAATTGTATTTTAAAGTTATAGGAAGAATATATAGCTAAAATTCATATAACATCATATCCTTTTGCAGGTGCAGTTGACAACTTGGTGTATATACAGTACCAAATATTAAGTTCAAGTAACTTTGTTCTCTGTGTCAAATCAATAAGGATGAATGTCTCTTGTTTGACTCAGTTGTAGACAGGGCTTTGAACCAGAATCGGTTTGTTCAGAACAGAAACAGTATGTTCACGTTTCTGGTTTTGGTTCCCACCCTAAAATTGACGTTTCCGAACAGAACATAAAAATATAGTTCCTGAACCGGTTAATATCGTTCCATGTCAGCTGTGTGACATAAAATGTGCATGCTTTTAAATTGGGTATTAATAGTCACAATATCGTCCATTTGATATCGTACAATTCTTCCCTTTAAAGAAATCATTGAGACTTGGAGACTTCAGTGGCCTTTCGATTGCCAGCTGGTGAAATAGGCAACGTCAGTTTGTCTGCTCTCTCCATGTTGTCATTGAATGACAGGAGGTGAACCTCACAAACCTTCTCAGGAACAAAAAAAAGAACCGGTTTTAACCGGTTACTACTATTTTAAAAAAAAATTTCTGTTGTTTCCAGAACATCAAAAATGATAAAGTTTCTGGTTTCGTTTCTGTTCCAAGCAAAATGGCAAAAGTTTCTGGTTTTCATTTTTGTTCCATGAACCGGTTCAAAGCCTTGTAGAAAAACATTTTGTTGAAATTGTGTAAATGCACTACTGTCATGTTAACACTGACATCCCTAATTCTAATATGTAACTCTACGTTCAGACTGTAAGCAATAAAAGTGTGGACATAATCAGTATTCGCTCATGATGTCCATTTCATTTATTGGCAAAATGTGAAATAGCTAATTTGCATAAAGTTGCCCTGGTTTTAACTTTTTCATCTCTCTCATTGCTAACCGTGTTTTCAAATGATTGCACTTCACATAGTACTGTCCAACATTTTAAGCATCCATGATGATGGGCCAGTAGACTGCCCACGACATGACATCAATGCAGACAGTACCGTATGTGTAGAAAAATAGGAAATGAATCAAGACAGAAGGCATCAGTTCTCTGCGAAATGACATATTCCTCCCTAAGCATCTCCCGTCATAACCGCCTTGCTGTGTGATATCATAAAGCCTGCACGTGTGCCCACCTTACACAACAAATCACATCAGGCGGCTAAAGCAGCTCAGGCTGAGGTCAGCTGGATTGGACTGTGTCCACAGGTCAGGTGTTATCCCCGCTCAAAAGAACACAGTGTGTCAAGAGAGAAAGGGAAGAACTAGGTGTTAAGAGGGGATAAGAACCTCAGTTGTCTCTGTCTGAAAGCAATGGTAGTAGTGAGAGTGAATGTGGACCGTTGTATTGAGGTCACATTCACAGCTTATCTATACAGCTTACGCTTTGCTTGGTTTGAGAGACTGCAGCGGCTAGAGTTTTCAGGAGGGGCTGCAAACCTTTAAACCCTATGCCACCCCAGCATCATACATCTGCTTTAGCCAGGCACACATTTCTAGTACCTCAGATGTGGCCTTTAAATAGAGCCCTTGTGAAAGTGCCACTGGAGACAAACTGAAGAAAACTGTCTGAGTACTGTTGACAGAAGCCCCGTGAACAACACCAGTCTTGTCTGAAGGATCCAGTGCTCTGAGGGTATAATGGATGAGGGGGGTCCTATTACTCCGACAGACAAGTTCTGACGATCAAGAATCACCTCTTGTTCCTTCATGGGCATTTCTAGACAGCTAGGCACCATTCAGGTGACTTCAACGTCTGCCTCTATTCAGTAAATACATAGACAAGAAAATCTTGGCATATATTCACAAAGCATTAGGCGGGCTGTTAACAAACATTCTACTAAGCTGTAGACCAAAAAAAATGTTTGTACAAACAGAATGCCCGTCAGACCTATAGACGTCCTTGCTCAGTGAGTCTAACATCAGATCCGTAGCTATTTGCATTTAGGGAGCATTAAGTTGCAAAACAAGAAAAGGAGCAGGAATTTACAAATTGCTTGTGGGGAATTTTTTCTTTTCGCTCTCCAAATTTCTCCTCTAGTCTTCCTAAGAACCGTGGGAGCCTCATGGGAGGTCTGGTGTGATTGTGTAACAAGTCTTGGCCCCATTCTCCTGCTCTATATTTCCATCTGTACTCATGGTGCCACTTCCACAGATGAACTGTACTCATGTGCCACAGATGAATTGTAACACATTCAAATAAACCAATCCAACTAAATGATAATTTACATAACCATGCTTATGGTCATGCATAGTTCATGTTCAAAAAGGTTTTGGCTTCAAGATATTCGCCCAAACATTGCGCAACCTCTGCCCTTTTGTCTTTTTCTCACCCAGCTCCCCCTAACACCCCCCGACCCCATCACCCACTCTCTCTCTCTTTCTGCCTCTCAATGCCACTGGGCGAGGAAAGCTTCCAGCTGATGGCAAAAAGGCCCTCTGTTCCTGAAACAAAAAGGCTCTCTTTGAGCAGGAAGAAATGTGAGTTTCCGGCGTGAGATCATTGTGCTGTAGAGCGGAGGAAGGGCAGACGGCGGGACATGCATATGAGATGTACTGAGAGAACCAGGGAGAATGGGGATGGTGGTGGATGTAGGAGGGGGTTATTGGTGGTGGTGGTGGGTAATGGAGGAAATGTGTGAAAGACATTGGGAGAGGAGAGGAGTGGGGTGGGGGGTTTGGGGACTGAGTTTGTCACAGCCTGGTGCGGTCCTGACAGTGCCACAGCTGCACCCTAACACAATGAGGCCAAGGAAACTTGGAGCATTGTCCCGCCAAAGAGATAACTCAAGGCAGAGTGTCAAAGGGCAAAGGGTGCAAGCAAACTGGTTAATCTTCTCAGATCCTGCCCTGACCGGATTAGGTTAGATCCTAAGGTAGAGGGAGCTGTATGGCCAGTGCAACAGTCATCTCTACAATATACTCTCACGCAGACACTCATAGAGGCTTGACTATGAGTTTCCTCCAAGAATCACTATGCCTTTAATTTATGCAAAACATTTTCTGCTTCATTGGCATGAGAGAAGATATTGCAAGCATTATCTTAGTGCTTTGCATGCACACTAGGGCAGCACAATTCTAGCTAAAAGAATTATCGCCAGGAAGTCCAGGAAAGAACAGCTACAGATGACAAAAATGTTATCTATTATGTTAGCTACAGATGAGCAAAATCTTATACTGAAATGACTTCCAATGCAATCCAACATTGCCACTGTGTTATGTACCATACTGTATCATGACATATTGCAATGTGCAGGTGTACTTTTTATTTTCTTAAATATATTTATGCATTTAGCAGGCATTTTGAGCGATTTTGAGTGACACCTTAATAGTATGACATGCTAGCTGATAGATGATTGTGCTGACATATGATAGAAGGGAAGAAAATTAAGGGTGGAAACATTTGTGTTAAAATGATGTCCTGCAAAAATCACCTTGGCTGGATTAGATATGACAGTATAGTATGTCTGCTCACAGAGCTGATTACCTGTATTCTGCAGGAGCAAAGTCACTAGGGAGAACGGCAGGTAAACTGAGGATAATTTCTCCGAACAAGTTCCTCCAGGCCAGTATGTGACTATAGCTGAACCTGAAGTTTATTTCAGGGCAGGAAGTGCCAGGTAAATTACACTGAGCAAGAGATCCATGGCAGGGGTCATTTGTGACTTGAAAATCTAGTGGCAAACAAGGACAAGCTGTGCTTGGGGGCAACAGACTTGCCAGGTGTGCCAAGGTAAAAGTTTAAATCAGGAGACATAACCTGACTTACCACTGGGGTAAATCAGGGTGAAGCATGCCCTTCAACTTGAAAGTATACAATGACTGGAAATTCTGCAGCATAAAATACTGGTTGAGTAACCAACCTGTTACAGCTAATGAGCCGATTAAAAGGCAACCAAAACAATTTCGCAACTCATACAATAAGCAAGTCAACATGTGTCATCCCTGTCTACTGTTCAGCTGTATTGAAAGCTTTACATAAGAACATCAAACATTGAAGAATAACTTGTGTCTATCCAACATCTCAGACAAGTAGGCGGAGCCACTGCACTCAGCGGCTGTGATATTTGGCCCATTGATTTAGGGTTACTGAGAGGTGTTTGTGCAAGGGTGGCTGGGTGCAATTTGCTTTCTTGTCGGCCTCAGCGAATTTATGTGCCAGCCTCAGAAAAAGATCAATGGGCGGAGATGCAGGGAGAAGCATGCAGTCAAATGGCTACAGAGCACTCTGTCACTGTCTGCCAGTCGGCACCTAACACAGCAGCGTGCTGAGAACACACGGGCACACCCAATACAATTCCAAATCAATGGCACTGAAAATGATGGAATGCCAAAACACATCATCAAGGCAGAAATGATACAGGGAGGAGGCTTACATAAATGCTCAAATTCAAAAATGATTTCATGTCTTGACCAATCCATTGTTATTTTTCTATGAGGATGAATCAACAAAAAATAGCAGGGATGGAGTCTGGCAAAATAAAAAGGAAACATTCAGGTTCTGGTGCTGCCAATGAAAGGCATGTGATCCAACAACTACTGGGGTTCTTTAAGTGCCTTAACATTATAGCAGCCATTGCTCTTGTTAATCTGTATGCTGTGATAGGGCCATAATGCCTTTTCCAGGGAGCAGCAGAGTGCAGCCTGACAGAAAACTACAGAGAGGACACCGCCAAATGGGTGTCATGAGAGCTCTATTCCAGTTTGCAGAAGTACTTTATTCATTTCATAAAGCTCTTCCATGAACTTCAGCATCTTGCTCCTTACTGCGAGATGGTCTCAGCATCATCTTGACATTTACAGCAATGAAGGCCCAAGGTGTACTACAGTTCCTCCCTATACCAATGAGTCAAAAGTTTTGAGTTTCAAAAGGCACACATAATCGTGGTCACATTTTGAGTTGTGATGTGCAAGATAATTTGAGAGGGCGCTTCTGGGTCTTCTTGTTAACAGTGAAGCCAATATTTCCTTTAGCACTAAAGTTAATGTTATTTTAATGTAAAGCTTAGATCATCCATGATTTTGAGGTCCCTGATAGCCTACATTAAAAAACAAAAAATCAAAAGAATGAAGAGAAAAGGGAGTCATGTTTGATCTTTTCCAAGTTATTAAAAATGTAACCAGTTACCTCCTGTTTTGAGATGTACCTAAATTACTTCATTCATTACACTCTTTCAAAAAAGTAACTTTTTTTCTGTTACTTTACCATACTTTTTAAATCAATTCTAGGCATTCATTAATAGCATTGTATCAATAAGACTTAATACTGGGTCATTCCGTGTGAAATCAACCAGTGACGGACCGGCCACCCTCTCTGAAAAATCTGAAAAAAATTACAGTTGTTTGTATACTTAACCTATGCTTGAATCTGAAATAGTACGTCTGTATCACTAATGGTTGCAAAAGTACAGCCATTTGAAAGTTCAAGTAATTTTAAGCATTTTGGTGAACAAGCCTTTTGTCCAACTTCCAACATAACTGGCTCTTTTAGTATTTCACACACAATGATGAAACCATGTGCATAGAAACACATTTTCCTGTAGAGTTCAAAAATCTACTCAGATCAGATGTATCTTGTGTAGTTTCCCCTCTCCAGAGCTCTGAAGATGGCTGTAAATTCTATGTGTGATTTCACACCACCACCTTTCAGGGCTTATTGTTCAAAAAGGAAGTGAGACAAATTTATCCGAGTTTTTTCCCCACTCAAATATGGATTTTGCGGTCCTGTTTATGCATTAACTTTTGTTGATAATGTTATCATACTGTCAGAGCATTTCTTCAAAGATGGTTCCAATTTTGGAAAATGCTGTTTTCATCCTCTTATTTTACCATGTGGACAGTTTGCAAGATTTTTTTAAATTTTACCATGACTCATTCAGTATCTGAGGAACATTTGTCCAAAATTTTGTGTTGTTGCTGAGTCTCGTTATTGTGATATGATTTTTTGAAAATATTGTCAGTAACTCCACTGATTTACATTGACTTCCATTGTATTGAAAATGCACCACATATGGCGCAATGTGGTACTGCAGATAAGCAAGGAGAAATCCAGCATGAAGCCAATAGGCCCATTGTTCCAGTTACCTGAATGCTGTCTTTCAGAAAAAGAACATAAAAATTGATTATAGACCAAATAACAAACAAACTAATGCTGAGTGAATGGGGCAGAATTAAATAGAAATGAAAGTAAGTTGTTGGGTAGGATTTCTCCTTTAATTCAGTGGATTTACTGACAATATTTTCAAAAAATCATATCTAAATAACAAGACTCAGCAACAACACCACATTTTGGATAGGTGTTCCTCAGATACTGAATGACTCATAGTAAAATTTAAAAAAATCTTGCTAACTGTCCACGTGGTGAAATGAGAGGATGAATATGGCCTTTGCAAAAATCATACCTGTTTTTAAAAAAATGCTCTGACAGTATGATAACAATATCAACAAAAGTTAATGCACAAACAGGACTGCAAAATCCATATGTGAATAGGAAAAATACTCCGATAAATTTGTCTCACTTAGTTTTTGCACAAGAAGCCCTGAAAGGTGGAGGTGTCCAGACAAGTATAGAATTTATTGCCATTTTCAAAGCTTTGGAGGGGGAAAATAAAACCAGATACATCTGATCTGAGCTGATTTTTGAATTCTACAGGAAAATGTGTTTCTATTCACATGGTTTCACAATTGTGTGTGAAATACTGAAAGAGCCAGCAATGTTGGAAGTTGAACAAAAGGCTTGTTCACCAAAATGCTTAAAAATACTTGAAATTTCAAATGGCTGTACTTTTGCAACCATTAGTGATACAGACTTACTATTTCAGATTCAAGCATAGGTTGAGCATACAAACAACTGTAATTTTTTTCAGATTTTTCAGAGAGGGTGACCGGTCCGTCACTGGTTGATTTCACACGGAATGACCCTACTGCATGTTGGAAGTTACAGAATTTTTCTGTTAGAAAACCCAGGAATATCAAAAGAATATTAAAATCTATGTTAGGTAGGAGGGCTTTTTGCTATTGTGTGCCCCTGGTGGAACTCTCCCCCCACTACATTTGAAAGTGGACACTCCCAAAACGGTTTAGACTCAAGTCTAGACTTACATCCTAAAAACCTATGACCACTTCTATGCTGCCTGTAGCCGTGGGGCATGGTGGCCACTGACCATCCCTGGTGTAGGGCTGGGTTGCCATGCACCATCCCTTAGTAAACAATGCCTGACTTCCATTTCATTACATAACTTAACTGTTCATGTTACAGGATAACTTGACAAATTGTAAAGCTGCTATTAATGTAATAACTTTGCATGCTGGTCACCCTCAAAAATATGCATGATAGAGTAGTGATGAACCCAGTTCACTGTTGTTTCTATACCCTGCCTTAATGGCAACACTTCTTTTAATAGTGACAAAATGTGATTGCCTTATACACTATTAATGTGTTAACTTTAACAGCCCTAGGTTTTATAGGTATCCAGCTAAGTATAAATTGGGCTAAGATGACATGGTGTTTTGGCAAGGGATGATCCCTGTATCAGAAAAGGATTCGTCAGGATTTTCTCCAAGGTAGAATTTAATGTACATTGTTGTAACAATTCTGTTGTGCAGTTTGGACAATAGGTTGAGACACTGATCACAAGACAGTCGGTCGCTAAATATGAATAGTGAGAGTGAAGTTGTGTAGTCTGAACAAGGCCTAACTTGATGGAGAGCATCCCTCACCAACCTGTCTGTTCACATCAACACAGTCTCTATGTTAAGTTTGATTTAAGACAATATAAAAAAAGACAGCAGCCTTGCTTGTGGCAGATCTGCAGGAATGTCTCACCTGTAAAGTGATAATAAATGGAAGCTATTGTTTTTGACTGATGGAAAAATTGCCTTATGATAGATGGCTGTCCTGCTCAGATTATGTGAAGGTGACAAATGTTGCACTGAAAAAAAGGACATCTGCCTAATGGGTAATCCAGGCTTAAGCGGGCCCACCATTAGTAAGATTTGCACAGTGTGTGATTAATTAGGATTAAACTATCACTCCAGTTAAACTGGGAGCATGTAAAAGAGTAGTCCATTCTCATGTTTTTGTTGAACAATATTCAACTGTAATACCTACAAAGATAATGGAAAATATTTTCAAGAAAATGCAATTATTGCACCATTAGGTAGTACCATTGTAGTAAACTGGTAAATTAATCAATTGACTTCAGACTTTCAGTTCAAAAGACAACAAAAATAACAACCTTTCAGTTTTTATATAACAATGTGCAACATGTAGAGTATTTATTATTATCACCTTAGAGATTCATAGTTCAAAGACTAGTTTAATATCATCCAAATGATTTGGGGGAAAAACTGTGAGAGTACCTTTCTCACTATATTCTGTTCTTAATTACAAAATAATAGATAGTAGATGATATTTCAGAGTTCTGCAGTCTCCCATTCTCAGTGATGTACAGTTGCTGTCCATGGAAATGGACTGAGCGAGACCCCATTACTGCTCTCATTAGGGAGTGCACAGATGGTGCCGTATACAATCCAGCTAAACGGAAGTGTACTTAAAGAGCCTGTACTCATCCCCTGCAGCTATACCATTTCCAGAGAACCCTGATGTCTCTTGGGGCCCATGAGATGCAATCTGACAGTCTCTCACTCGAAGGTGAGACCTGAAGGAATACTTGCTCTCCATTACACAACCACATCATCATCATGCACAGAGCCAGACTGCAGCACATTTTCTATAATTCAGAGAGGACAAATTGCAGTCATTTGATTTCAAGTGCTAACCTACAAGTTAATGTCCTTATGGAGTGTATGCATATACTGTGCATTTGCTGAATGTATGGTTTTGCATTCTGAGAGAAAAGATGTGTAGGGAAATGCAAGATATTCCCATCACCTGCAGAATGAAAATCTTATCTGCAAAAACACCACTTAGGGGGAAAACCCTGTAGTCATCCCCAACATGCACTTTATATCCCATTCCATCCACTCTTCTGCAATCAACCATACTTACTATTGTAGCTACTCAAGAAAAGTACTTTCAAAACTAAAGATTCTTCAAAAAATTATGTTATATCACTGACGACCAAAAAAACTGGTTTGCTTTCGGTTAGTTCCTGGTCTCTTTCTTTTCTCCACCTATGACTTCCTAAGGTAAAATCATTCACTCCCTGGGAGTTTCCAGTTATTTCTATGCGGATGACACACAACTTAACATGTCTTTCCCACCAAATGACTTAAAATTATCTGCTAGGATTCCAGCATGCCTCAAACACTTGATGAAGGGGCGTCACTTGCATGTCAATCTCTCCAAGACTGCCATTTCCCAGAACATTGATTTCAAGTTTGATTGGTTCACATTGACCCTAACTAAATAAGCCTATTAACCCATTTTAAATACATTTATATAGCCAACACTACTTTTGAATTCCTTATTGGATTACTTGAATAACCATGCGATTAATTGTGATTAAATTAATGCAATCATTGCCAAGCCCTAGTTTATTTACTTAATTTATAGTTAATAAATAGTGCAAGTGCATTCCTGTCTTTGTGTTCTAGTATTATTAGCAGGTTGTGCATTGAAATAATAATGAAAAAATAGAACATTTAAAAAATGTTGATTATAATTTTCAGCTAATTACATCTTGCCTCAATGAAAGCACTGCCAAGCACACATAAACACAATAAACAGTAATGGACATCTTTAGTCTTGTGCTTTACATGAACTCTGAATTTCACCTCTTTCTGGATCTCCTGCCTCATGTGTCAGGCAAGCTGCAAGGCTGTTATTGCTGTTTTTCTTTAGCAGTAGGCAACTGTGATGGGGCCTAATGCAGTATTGATCCCCGTCACTGTGAACTACCTGCTGATGCCTTGCAGTGTCTCTCCCCTCTGGCCCTCTCTTGTTGAGATGGAAGGCAGGATGCCCTTTCTCCCAGACATCACACACAGCACAAACATGTCACCCCCTGAGCAACTGTGGCCTTGACTTATGCACTCACAGAGATTTGCTTATTCAGATTTTTTACAAAATGTCTATGTTCATTAACATCTCTGGCTGAGACATTCTTTACCATCACAGTCTGGGACTAAAAGGCATGTGATATTCAAGATTCAAGATTCAAGAAAGTCTTTATTACATCTCATTATAGTTGTAGACTATATGAGAGTAAAATTCTTGTGTTTTTGCTCCTCAAGAAAATAAATAAATAAAAAATGTAATGAGTGTAAAAGAAAGAGTTTGTAATGAATATACTTGTATGTGTATGTGTTTGAGTCAGTGTATATGTTCAGAGTCTGAAAATGCAATGACTGACAGGCACAGATCTAGGCTGTCAATACTGACTCTGTGTTCATCAGTCTAACTGCTTGATGAAAAAAGCTGTTGTGTAGTCTGGTGGTTCTAGCCCTGAGACTGCAGAATCTCTTGCCAGATGGTAGTAGCTGCAACAGTCCATGATTGGGATGGCTGGGGTCCTTGGTGATTCTTTTGGCTTTTCTGATGCAACGCTTGTGATACAAGTCTTGAATGGGTGGTAAAGTGCACCTGCAGATACTTTGCGCCGTACGCACAACTCTTTGTAGAGCATTCCTTTTGGTGGCAGTACAGCTGCCGTACCATGCAGTGATGTCTCCAGTCAGAATGCTCTCTACAGTTCCACTGTAAAAAGCCTTTAGGATTTTTGACCTCAGTCCAAATTTCCTCAGTCGCCTGAGGTGAAAGAGACGGCGTTGGGCTTTCTTTACAACCTGGTCTGAGTGGTTATCCCAGGTAAGGTCTTCGGTGATATTCACACCAAGGAACTTAAAATTGCTGACTCTTTCCACCTCTGAATCGTTGATCTTAATAGGCTTAAGCAGATCTCCCTTTCTTCTGAAATCTACAATCAGCTCCTTGGTCTTTGCAACATTGAGGGACAGATTGTTTTCATGGCACCACTGTGTTAAGTTGCTGATTTCTCTCCTGTAGGCCGTCTCATCTTTGTTGGTGATCAATCCAATGACTGTAGTGTCATCAGCAAACTTAACTATGGTGTTGGAGCTATACTGAGCCACACAGTCATGGGTGTAGAGGGAGTAGAGCAGAGGGCTTAAGACACAACCTTGAGGGGCACCAGTGTTTAAGGTTAAGGAGGCGGATATAATGGAGCCCATTCTCACCACCTGGCGCCTCGCTGACAGAAAGTCCAGAATCCAGCTGCATAGATTATGATGTAGTCCAAGACTCCTGAGCTTACTGTCAAGTCTGCTAGGAACTATGGTGTTGAATGCAGAGCTGTAGTCCACAAACAACATCCTTACATAAGCATCTTTCTTCTCCAGATGTGTCAAGGAGGTATGCAGTGCTGTAGTGATGGCATCATCTGTGGACCTGTTCCGTCTATAGGCAAATTGATGAGGGTCCAGAGTGGGTGGTATCATGCTGCAAATGATGTTCTTCACCAGCCTCTCAAAGCATTTACTCACAATGGGTGTGAGTGCCACAGGACGCCAGTCATTCAAGGTGGTGACTTTGCTTTTCTTTGGCACGGGAACAATGATAGCTGACTTAAAGCAACTGGGGACGATGCACATGGACAGAGAGCGGTTGAATATGTCTGTAAACACACCAGCCAGCTGATCTGAGCATGCTTTGATGACACGACCTGGTATTCCATCAGGCCCAGCTGCTTTGCGGATGTTAACTTGTCTGAAGGATTTCAGCACATCAGCCTCTGTGACTGTTAGCCCTGGAGCAACTGAGGAGTCAGTTATGATGATATGTTCTGGAGGGTTGTTGGTGACCTCAAAGCGGGCATAAAAGGCGTTTAACTCATCCGGTAGTGAAGAATGAGAGACTTCTAACTCACATGTCTTTTCTTTAAAATCTGAAATCATGTGAAGTCCCTGCCACATGCTTCTTGTGTCATTACATTCCAGCTGTTCCTCAATCTTATGCCTATAGTCCCTTTTTGCAGCTTTGATGGTCTTGCGCAGTTCATATTTGGCTGTTTTTGACATCTCCTTGTTTCCAGATGTAAAAGCACTATCCCGGGCTCTAAGGGCAGTTTTGACAGTATTGTTTATCCATGGCTTTTGATTAGGATATATACGGATAGTCTTAGTTGGAACAACATCATCAACACATTTCTGGATAAATCCAGTGACTGCCTCTGCATATTCATTAATATCACCATTTGACCCGTCACAAAACACACTCCAATCTACACAATCAAAACAGTCTTGTAGAGCGCTGTCTGATTCCTCAGACCAACAGTGTACCGTCTTAACTGTGGGTGCGGTCTTCTTCAGTTTCTGCCTGTAAGCTGGAAGTAGCAGTATAGAGGAGTGATCTGATTTGCCAAACGGTGGGCGGAGGAGGGACTTGTAGGCATCACGGAAGGGGGAGTAGCAGTGGTCTAGTATGCGTTCTCCACGTGTGTTCATGTCAACATGCTGGAAATATTTGGGAAGTACCTTTTTGAGAGATGCTTTGTTGAAATCGCCAGCAATGATGAAAGCAGCTTCGGGATGTAAGTTTTCCGTTTTACTGACAGTCGCATATAGTTCCTTTAGTGCGACATTTGTATCAGCTTGTGGTGGAATGTAGACCGCAGTTGCCACAACAGCTGTAAATTCTCTCGGTAACCATGCTGGACGACAAAGAATGGTGAGATATTCCAGGTCCGAAGAGCAAAAGGACTTCAACACATGAATATTACGTGTGTCACACCAAGCATTGTTTATGAAAAAGCACACACCTCCTCCCTTGGTTTTTCCAGATAATTCTTTTGACCTGTCGGCCCGAAACACGGAGAATCCAGTGGGTGCGATGGCATGGCCTGGTGTATCTTCTGTCAGCCACGTCTCCGTAAAACAGATAATATTGCAGTCCCTCGTTTCCCTCTGGAAGGAGATCCTTGCACGTAACTCACACATCTTGTTGTCCAAAGACTGAACATTGGCCAGTAGTATGCTTGGAAGCGGTGGTCGGTTAGCACGCCGTCTCAGTCTCACTAGTACACCGGCTCTCCTACCCCTTCGCCGGCGGCCACGGCGGCGTCTCTTCCATGGCAACAAAGCGCAAGATGCATCCCGAGAAAGCAGGGGCTCCCAGTGAAGAAACTTGGGCTCAACATGAATGGACAGCGAGTCATTTATGCCCAGTAATGTGTATCTATCATACCGATGATAACCAGCAACTTTCGGTATAAAAAGAAAGTAAAAAAATAGTGAAATAGTCAAAAAATAGTAAAATAGTTGAGGAGCGCAAAACAAAGCAGCCATACTCGGCGCTATGACGCAACTAACCTGAAACCTGAAACCTACTGTAGACCTAAATACTAGAGATGCACAAATAGGCTATTTTTTCATCCACAACCGCATCACAAAGCTCATCATCCGTGCGTCACCTGTTTGCATCATGTTTCTCACCATATTTTCAAAACCGCATATATATATATATATATATATGGGCAATTCCACGAAAAGTAAACCTCACCTTAAAACTTTAAGTCTCACCTACATGGACATACAAATTCTTTCAGAAAACTTCCAATACAAAAAAGTATTGTCTCGATGTAAATATTCAACTGAGCAAGTTTCGAAAGGATATCTGTTTGTTAAAATTTTTACCCTATTCAGCTATAATGTAAGTCTATGGAGGGGCTTATAATGGGCATAAGTGGGTGATAACACACACAAAGCTGCAATACTATCAGTTATTTTTCATTGTTATATTACTATTTCTCTTGTTACAGGTTAAAATCCACCGTTCACAATTGTTTTGTATCGTTTTGGAGGGTTTTTCCAGACGTCACGTCCATAACGTCACATCCATAACGCCATGTCTCCCAATGAAAACCAACTTTTTTTACATTTACATTTGAAATTAAGTCTTTCTCTGTCTTTACTGAGGTGTCCTGTTTGGTATGAATGTAGTAATATTTACATTTCTCTAGAAATTTCACACACTTCACAGCAAAAACTACGCTCTCTCAAAAGTTTGTCCGTTTTTCGTCACGTCCATAACGCAAATTGAAAGGCTCATATTCTTATGATGCAAATCATGATATTAATTTTTTTCTGTTTGCCTGTATTCAGCCATGGAGTTTGCAGAAGAATATGAAAAAAAATTGTGAAATACTGCTAGGTTTGCAGAGGTTATCTGGCCTTTTGTTCATCAATAATGCACGAAAATGTCACGTCCATAACGCTGGAATTGCCCATATATATATATATATATATATATATATATATATATATATATATATATATATATATATATATATATAGTCTGGTATGGGTGACGGGTGATGAGTGTGGGTTTAATAGATACGTGGGGTAGTATATAAGCCATGTCTTTGGCCTAGGCTACTCTAAGCACTGCATAACATCCAGAAGGAGTTTGTTAACATACAAGATGTTGCTTTGTGAGGCACTTCATCACCCTGTATTCTCAATTGTGAAGTAAAATTACAGTACATTCACAGAATATCCACAAAACCACTGAATTAATGAATCCTGTGGCTTAGGGCAGCAGCTGAGGAATCAATACTCCAGCCAAGACCTACAAAAGATGAACCAACCCCAGGAGAATTTCCATTACACAGGAGACACAAAATGATTGCAAGATTCAACACTGCCTTTGGAGGTCAGCATCCCTGAATGCAACTGAAGCAAGCAGAATCTGTCTAGTTCTATCTCTTTGATGAAATTACTAATGTGCCTTCACAGGGGTTTGCTAAATATAGAGCACCTCTCATTTGTTGGGGATCAAACTTCCATTCTCTTGAGTCAGACATCAACAATAAACCTCCCAACAATAAATCAACAATAAACCTCCCTACCCAAGAGAAAATGTTTACTCCAATGGTCACACCTGCAGGTGGGGAGCTGGGAAAAACAGGCACAGGGGCCCGTTCCCTTCCGCACCTGACTGGTCACAGCGCTAGCAGCAAGCCTCTGTAGGGAGGGATATCCTCACACGTGTGGAAATGGATGCTTGTTTGCCATTCTCTCACACTGTTTGTTCTCCGGCGTCCTTCCTGATGTGCGCTGGGATGTGTAATGCACTGCACACGTGCACCAGATGTTTGCATTCTCCATGTTTACCCACAGCTCTTATGGGAGAGACTAGAGGGGCCCATCATTTCCATTTCCACCAGGAGGTTTAAGTTGATAGTCAGACCATTTCTTCACTCCCACCATAGGAGGATTACCAATGAATACATACTAAATACACCAGGTAAAATGTATGTAATGATATGAGGCTCACTATTTCATACTCCCTGTGCTTTTACTTATTCATTAATAGACCATGCTGGCTTCCATTTACACCTATGGCCTGCATAATTTCAGTAAAAGAGTTTCCTCCTGAATTTCAAGGCTTTCCTCTCTGTGCTTCATTGGGCTACCATGCTGACAGGAAGCAGACGGTTAATGGAGTTGGTGGGGGTGTGACAGAGTTGTAAGACTGGACAGTCAAAGTAAGGTGACCGTGACACAGGAATGTCATGGCACGGTGGTCAAAGAGAACACTGAAACCTGACACTTGGCATGGTCACTGGCTTTGCACCGCATCACTCTCAATCAAGTTAGCTTTGGGATGATCTCATCTGCTTTTTCATTTTGAGCTAAACAAACAGATAACCCAAAGATGCTTTCAGTCATATCTTGTTACTGTAAACCAAGGTTTAGAAAGATTGACCCATGCAATGAGATCAATAATAAAAGGAAAAGTGTTTTCCTAACTAATAATTCTAATAGTTTCCGTCCCACAATGCTTTAACACAACAGGCCCGTGGCTATTGTTTTTGAAAACGGTGGCTCAACTAGACCCAGTGAACCTGAAAAACAATCAGTTGTGACGGTGTAGGGGGCACACTCCACTTCCTCTCCACTGCTCTGTCTGACAGGGCATAGCATAGCGCCGCCCCAGAGCAAATTCCAAGTACTGCAGACCTTCCTGTTTTCCACATTCCCCCAGAGAAGTTATTTTTGTTGTGTGTCCATTGCAGCTGGACCCATGCTAAATCTGAGGTAAGTGGGGACTTCTGCCGGACATGACTAATACACACTTGACCATATTTGGGAAGGTCATAGTACAAAAAAAGTTGGAAGATTGCGGAGTAAATTTATTTGAGACCTGTCAAATAATTACAGTTCAGCCTTTTTATGTGTGTGTATGTGTCATGGCATGGGTTCCTAAATTTCCTTTAGAACAAATTAAGGATGTATGTAAGTACAGTATGTATGCATGGATGAACGTATCTATCTATTTATCTGTATGTCCAAATTCAGCAATGACTGGCACAAGCCTAATACAGATCAAAATAAGATCCACGAGGGAACTCCAAGCTGTCAATGTAATGATAACATGGAGGAGCAGCAGTGCTCACACATCAAATATTCAGTTTATTTTTACCCTCTAATAGTATGGTGCATGGAGTTTTTTTTTTTAGCTCCTCTATGCATGAACAATCACTGCTGACCTTACAGCATGCTCCATTTCCTGTTGCCCTCAGGGAGTGTGTCAGCACCCAGCTTAATAGCACTCCAGAGTCTTCCACTGCAGCCATCAGCAAAAGCCTGCCCCACCACCACTACCACTGAAGGTGGACACTCATTTATCAGCATGGAGATCACAGCCTTGCATGTAGTTGAGAGCATGTAGTATTGTTAAGAGGAGGGACAATGGCGGTTTAAAGAATGGCCTCTGAGGCTGGCTCCAGCATTTTTTGACTGCTACTGCCTACTGATCTAATATAACAGAGGTTAGGGGAACCGGCCTGCTTCGCTGAGGCTGTGGGCTGTTCAGTTTCCATGGAGCATTCTAGAGTTTTTGTTTCTGAGCAGTAGAGATTGTTATGAGTTGAGTGGGGTCGGGCTGAGATCCTGAGGTTGCTCTCCCCTAGGGCTGGGCGATATGGCTGAAAACTCTATCACGATATAGGCTCAGTATATTGGTCGATATCGATAATTATTGAATTTTTTTTAATGACGTATTTAAAAGGGCCCAGGTGTGCAAAACACCTTAAATTTATGTATTTTTTATTAATATAGAGTTATTACATTCAATGGCAGCACTGTCATATATAGTATTTGAGCACAATGTTGTTTCAGGATAGAATTCTGCTTTAAAGTAGTCTATTATTTTAGGGTTCTTTTAAACTTCTGAAGTAGCCCATTCTCTCCCTTAAATAAAACTAGTAGTAAAAAAAATAATAATTTAAGAGGAGAAGTCTAATGTCTCCCACACTGAAATATAAGCTGAATAAATAGGCCCACACATACATGAAGGAAATTAATATTTAAACTAAAATATGTTATGCTATTCTTCTATTAAATAGGCCAATCAGAGAGGGGCTTTCTATGGTTTACATTGTAGCCTATGTGGCTCTTGTTCTGAAGCAGGCTCCTTAGCATAATGTGACTTCAAAACGAAGTTTGTTTTGGTACACTGATATGCCTTTCACACAAGCCTACTTGATAACATGGATTACTTCAGTGAGTTTGATTAAGGTAAGAT